>CM035787.1:4817024-4994524 GCA_020466265.1 Siphamia tubifer | reverse complement strand
CTGTGAGTGGATCTGATTTCACCAACATGACTTCAATGTGTAAAGTCTATGAGTTACAGACTCTGAACACAGTTGAAGATCAGTAGAACTGGCCTGGAGTTCAACACAAACAACTACTGACAAGTTACATGGATCCAACAATTGGAGACAAACATTTCAGTCATGTGTTACTTGTTGAACCCTGACCTGAGAGTCTCCAGTCTGCATCCTGGACTCTTCAGTCCATCTGACAGTATCTTCACTCCTGAATCCTTCAGGTCATTGTTGGTTAGATCCAGATGTTTGAGACTACAGGACTGGGATGTGAGAACTGAGGACAGAGCTTCACAGCTTCTCTCTGACAGGTTACAGTTACTGAGTCTGGACAAAACAAAAGACATGGTTCCAACAATTGGAGACAAAAGGTGCTTTCCCACAGAGTAGTTCTAGGAACTAAATAGTTCTTAAAAGTCTATAGTTCCGAGGGAACCTTTGGGTTTGCTTTCAAACAGGGCAGTAGGAACCATGGGAGGGGCCAATGTGAGACTAACATCCACCACAGTGATGTATTCTTTAATCACTAAATTCAACAATTACACAAGGAAGTAGAAGACAGTGCTACTATAAACTAGAATAGAGAATGAGGCCACAGTGCTATTATAAACTACAATAGAGGATGAGGAGGCCACAGTGCTACGATAAACTAGAATAGAGAATGAGGAGGCCACAGTGCTACGATAAACTAGAATAGAGAATGAGGAGGCCACAGTGCTACTATAAACTAGAATAGAGGATAAGGAGGCCACAGTGCTACTATAAACTAGAATAGAGGATAAGGAGGCCACAGTGCTACTATAAACTAGAATAGAGGATAAGGAGGCCACAGTGCTACTATAAACTAGAATAGAGGATAAGGAGGCCACAGTGCTACTATTAACTAGAATAGAGAATGAGGAGGCCACAGTGTTTATGTTCTGTATCACAGGAATGTTAATTGTGGTCAAATACAGCGTCTAATGTCAAGAATAAAGGATTTTACAAAGAGATAGGAGGCAGGTGATACTACGACATATGTTAATTTCATAGAACTGAACCAAAAACAAAAACACATCATCAGTCTGTTTATTTGTTACTTTGTTGGTAATTTTTTCCCCAACATACAGCTGACACTACAGAGATGGTTTTAAATATAACAGTACTGCAAGATGCAAAAATTTGCGTGGTCTGGGCTCTACCAAGCACCAACATCTTATAGTTCCTAGAGAAGTAAAAAAAGACCCTTCCTCTGAGTAGGAACTAAAAAGGTTATAAGAACTACAAAAGGTTCCTACAGTGGGAAAGTTCCTAAACATTTCAGTCATGTGTTACTTATTGAACCCTGACCTGAGAGTCTCCAGTCTGCATCCTGGACTCTTCAGTCCATCTGACAGTATCTTCACTCCTGAATCCTTCAGGTCATTGTTGGTTAGATCCAGATGTTTGAGACTACAGGCCTGGGATGTGAGAACTGAGGACAGAGCTTCACAGCTTCTCTCTGACAGGTTACAGTTACTGAGTCTGGACAAAACAAAAGGGATGAGTGTGAAGTTATTGATCATGTTAAAATGATAGATATATATTTGAGATGTTTGATCAGACTGACAGACTCACAGAGTTTTGTTGGAAGCTTTGACCACTGGCAGCAGCCTCAGAAGACCCTCCTCTGAACCACAGTATTCCTTCAGGTCAAACACATCCAGGTATTTTTCTGATGACAGTAAGATGAAGACCAGAGCTGACCACTGAGCAGGAGACAGTTGTTCTGTGGAGACACGTCCTGATCCCAGGTACTGTTGGATCTGATCCACCAGAGATCGATCGTTCAGTTCATTCAGACAGTGGAACAGGTTGATGCTTTTCTCTACAGACACATTCTCACTGATCTTCTTCTGGATGTACTCAACTGTTTTCTGATTGGCCTCTGAGCTGCTTCCTGTTGGTTCCACCAGACCCATTAGGAGCCTGTGATTGGTTGACAGTGATAGACCCAGGAGGAAGCGGAGGAACAGGTCCAGGTGTCCATTTGGACTCTGTAAGGCCTGGTCCACAGCGCGCTTGTAGAACTGGACAGGTTTGACCTTTGATCGTTTAGACCAAACAGATGTTTGTTTTTCTGACAGCAGATCCACTCCAGTGTTGATGAAGGTCTGATGGACATGAAGAGCAGCCACAAACTCGTGGACACTCAGATGAATGAAGCTGAACCTCTTGTCCTGGTACAGTCCACTCTCCTCTACAAAGACCTGTGTGAACACTCCTGAGTACACTGAGGCTGAGCTGATATCGATGCCACACTCTGTCAGGTCAGATTCATAGAAGACCAGGTTTCCTTTCTTCAGCTGCTCAAAGGCCAGTTTTCCCAGAGACTGGATCATCTTCCTGGTCTCTGGACTCCAGTGTGGATCTGTCTCAGATCTTCCGTCGTACTTGACGTTCTTCACTTTGGCCTGAACCACCAGGAAGTGGATGTACATGTCAGTCAGGGTCTTGGGCAGTTGTCTTCTGTCTGTGGTCTTCAACATGTCCTCCAGAACCTCAGCAGTGATCCAGCAGAAGACTGGGATGTGACACATGATGTGGATGCTTCGGGACTTCTTAACCCTTGTGCGGTCCTTCGTAAAAGGCACACTGGCTGTGTCCTACAGTCGGGTCTTAAAAACCCAGATTCCAAAGTTCAGTTCCATAGACTCATCACCCCACCCCCCAGGGATATATTACTGTTTTCAGTAGTAAGCAATGGCATCCTACAGTACGTATAAAAAGGTACATTTGTGAGCCACCGGGTCTCTTTGACCCGAAGGACCGCACAAGGGTTAATGTGGGAGAGGATTGTGTTGGTCTGTTCTTCATCTGTGAACCTCTTCCTGAAGTACTCGTCCTTCTGTGGGTCTGTGAACCCTCTGACCTCTGTCACCATGTCGACATACTGAGCAGGGATCTGATTGGCTGCTGCAGGTCGTGTGGTTATCCAGAGGCGAGCAGAGGGAAGCAGGTTCCCCCTGATGAGGTTCACCAGCAGCACATCCACTGAGGCCGACACTGTCACATCAGCCACAGTCTGAGTGTTGTTGAAGTCCAGAGGAGGTCGACACTCGTCCAGACCGTCTAAGATGAAGACCACTTGGAGGTCTTCAAAGATCCAGATTCCTGCTTCTTTGGTTTCAGTGAAGAAGTGATGAACCAGTTCCATCAAACTGAACTTCTTCTGCTTCAGCACATTCAGCTCTCTGAAGGTGAATGGAAATATGAAGTGGATGTCCTGGTGGGCTTTGTCTTCAGTCCAGTCCAGACCCAGCTTCTGTGTTAAGACTGTTTTCCCGATGCCGGCCACGCCCTTTGTCAGCATTATTCTGATTGGCTGATGTCTGTCAGCTGGTGTTTTAAAGATGTCTTCACATGTGATGGTTGTTTGTGGTGTGTGTGGGTTCCTGGATGCTCTTTGAATCTGTCTGACCTCATGCTCCTGGTTGACCTCTGTAGCCCCTCCCTCTGTGATGTAGAGCTCTGTGTAGATCTGCTTCAGGAGGGTTTTGGGGTTTCCTGCTTTAGCGATGCCCTCAAACACACACTCAAACTTCTGCTGAATGTTACGTTTCAGTTTCCGCTGACAAACTCCAGACCGACTTCCTGAATGTAGATGCAGATAAAACCATCAGTCTCACATAGGGCTGGACGATATGACCTCAAATCAATATCACCATAAACTGGGCAGTTTGACCTTGATAATGATAAACATACAATAAATGAGGGGGTTCAGCCACACACGCAGTGTCTGTGTGTTTCAGTCTGTAGTCGTGAATGATGCGCCAGCTGGCCTGAAGTGAGCAGGCGCTTGCGGTCATCCACAGTGTCAGGTCATCACTTCGGCCAAGGAGGTTATGTTTTTGTCAGTGTTGGTTGGTTTGGATGTTTGTTTGTGTACAAGATAACTCAAAAACGTATGGATGGATTTTTATGACATTTTCAGAGTAGGTTGGTAATGGGGAGATCTAGAAATGATTAGATTTTGGTGGTGATCTGGGGTGGGGTGGGGGTGTGTACCTTGGCAGACGTCTGCGCTCTCAGGGGGCTTTTCTAGTTCAAATATATTTTTTAATGATATTGGGGTTTTGTGGTTGGTCGGGTCGTTGTTTGCGATAATTAGTCAAATAACCTGGTAAATCATTGTAATTTAAATATTAGGTAGAATTTTCTATTATTAATACATACACTTTATTAAAAGAATTTGTAGGTGATGTAAAATGTTCTGCACTTATATAGTTCTTTTCCACCTTCATGGTGCTCATAGTGCTTTACATTAACCTCACATTCACCCATTCACACACACTCATACACCAGTAGGTTTATAAGGTTCTGTCAGTCCTACTGGGAGACTAAGTCAGGGTTCAGTGTCTTTCCCAAGGACATTTCAACATGTAGACAGCCAGAGCTGGGACGCAAACCGCCAATCCTTCAGTCAGTGACTGAAGAGTTGACTCTACCAACTGAGCCACAGTCGCCCGTACAACGTGGTCAGTATCCTACGGTATGGAGGGAGCGAGAGAAAATAAAGTTGGGAGAGTGGAAACATACAAACAAAAAAAGTAAGGTTTGGGACACATTGTCTGAGATTTTTAAAGATGATGAGCAGCTCCCAGTGTTTTTGTTTCCATGGAAACTGGGTTCTAATGTCTCTTTGGGTGTTACAGGTTGTCGACCCCTGGTTTAGATGCTGCGTTAGCGTTGATAACTTTTGAATGATGAAGCAGGACAAACATATTTTCTCAACATATTAACTTACAAACAATGACACGGAATTTTAACAGAAATAAATGCCGGTATGTGAGTAAGGTCAAAGGTCATGTGATGTTCAGGTATGTGAGTAAGGTCATGTGATGTTCAGGTATGAGAGTAAGGTCAAAGGTCATGTGATGTTCAGGTATGTGAGTAAGGTCATGTGATGTTCAGGTATGTGAGTAAGGTCAAAGGTCATGTGAGGTTCATAAAGACCATTGACTACTTTTTAAAAATGCGGGTCCAGAAGCAGGTCGGGTCCATCCTTTTTAAATATATTTCTCGTGGTCCCAGTTGCAGGTTAGTTAAAAAAACGATCAGTTGCAGGTGGTTCATACGTCGACCCGTGCATCAGTGGTAGTGGTGCAGTGATGGTAGTAAATGTCAGTAACAGTACATTTTGGGTTTATGGCCCAGGCCTAGTCTGTTCATTCTGTACAGAATCATCTTACTGCGGTGCAGACGCTCAGCCACATCCTCCTGCTTCAGCCTCCTCAGGAAGTTCAGTGTGATCCTCAGAAAAGCCTCTGAGCTCTTCCTCTGCTCTTTATCCTCATCTCTCAGACTCTCTAAGCATTCTGGGTAATCTGTACTCCGAACCTGCTGGAACTTCTTCAGTTGGTTCTTGACAAAAGTGCATGGACCAAAGCTCAGGTCCATGTTGGACACAGTGACGTCCACTGGTCTGAAAACAGCAGATGATTGGACAGAACAGATGAACAAGTAGATGTTGGACATGTACACACCTGAAATATGTGGTCCAGCTGAGTCTGATCATGTAGACCAGTGGGAACATCTGAGCTCTGCTGCTCCACTCTGTGGACCAACCATCAACAATCAGCTCACATTATGTCTGTCCACACTAACAGGTGGACACACCTGGACGTCAACATCAGTCACATGACCCCCTGTAGTGGGACAGGTGTCCTGGTCCTGCTGATCCCACTGAGAACCAACATGTGAGTGAGTTTGGAACTTCACACTCAGTGTTTGAGTTGATCAACAGGTTTAGTTCAGTTCATCAGGATCCACATCAGTGACCTCATGGCTGCAGGACTGAACTCACTTTAGTTCCATAGAAATGTCATTTCACACACTGAAGAACATTTACTGAACAGTCTGTTCACACTAAACAAAGGGACACCTGTCAGCCAATCACAATTCAGAAGGCTCATTTCCCCCCCTGCAGTTTTTGGTACATTTTGCGATTTACAGAACAATATGTCAGTAAGTTTTCTAGCTAAATGCATAACATTTTCAGAAAAGGAAGACGACCACATGTAGATTTTATATGTATATTATTGTTGTGGTCTCCAAACAAATGGCTCAAGTGGAAACCCCCAACATAAGAAAGGACATTGTAATCAAAATAAAGTTTTAACAGTTTTTATTAATCAGTAAACAGATTGGTAAAATTAAAGAAATTAAATACTTTACCAAACATAAGAACCAAGGAGAAGCTGGAGACACCGGCAAAAGAATGAGTAGGGGCCCAGGCCACCCCTTATAGGGACATCGAAGCTGTGCCCCCCCCCTCCCCTAACTTAACAAGATAATCCTCACTGAAACGAAAAGATATAACAAAACGACAGGGTGCCGGCCATCTCCAGCTCAAACTGACATAACAACTAAAAACATGAATAAGACAAAGAGGAACAGAAATACTAGCATGCAGAGCCAAATGTTGCTGGGTCTGTGTCTCTCATGACTTCTTCTTCTTCTTCTTCTTTCGGGTTTTATGGCGGTTGGCATACCATTTAAGGTGCATTACCGCCACCAACTGGACTGTGTAAGAACTAGGATCTGAACAGCAAACCAATAAAATAAAAAGACAAACTCCTACATTCTATGGACCAAGCGGGTTATTTTAATGAACTTAATAATTAAATGATATACTTTCCCTGATGCATTTCCTAACAAACCTGACATTGATATTTTATTATGTTTAACCTTTTCCAAGGACTGATATAACTGATTCCTCTCATTCCTATACTTTCTGCAATGGAGAAGTACATGTTCGACTGTTTCTTGTTCCTCACATTCATTACATTTCCCTGTTGCGTGTTTCCCTATTCTATGTAGTGACTCATTAAGACCTGAGTGTCCAATCCTCATACGTGTCATCATACTCTCATCCTTCCTATTCCAACCCACCGCCCTCTCAGTACCAACCTTTCTTTGTATGTTATATAGATGTCTTCCTATCTCCCCCTCATCCCAATATTCCTGCCACACTCTCAGAGAGTACATCCTGATAAGTGGTTTGACTTCACTCCTGCTTAGCAGCACATGTATGTCTACCTGTTTAATCCTTAATGTTTGTTTGGCCAGAATGTCCACTTGCTCATTTTCCTCAATACCAACATGAGCTGGGACCCACAAGAACTGTGTTGCAATACCTTTGTTTCCTATTCTAAATATGATCGTAAATATTTCATTAATAAGGTCCATTCTGCATGCAGATCTCCCTGATTTAATGCTCTCTAACGCTGAAAAGCTATCAGATGCAATGACTGTGTTGTTTATTTCCCTCTCCTCTATCCACTGCAAGGCTAAAATGATTGCCACCAGCTCTGTTGTGTATACTGACAAATGGTCTGTTAATCTTTTCTTGATGTTAACCTTGTTTACAGGTATGTACACAGCTGATCCTGTACATCCAGATTCAGGATCTTTAGAGCCATCTGTATATATAAACACAGAATTTGAATATTTCTGTTCACAATACCTCTGTACTGAATACCACACTGGAGTTGATTCTGGCTTATTCTTTATTTCTTGCTGTATCTCTAGATCCACGCACGGCCATAGGAATAACCAGGGGGGTATGGGAGAAATTGCCACTGTTGGACTATATAATTCATGCAGCCCAATATTTCTTGCTTTCGCATTACCAATCCACCCAAAACTAAACGAATTAGATTCATGCTCCCAACAATCATCTAACACCCTCTTGGTAGGGTGCATATCTCTATGTCCCTGGAGGTTTACCCAATATGCCAACATTAACTTTATCCTCTTCATCCTTAATGGCATCTCTGCCATCTCCACCTGCATAGCTGACACTGGCGATGTTTTGAATGCTCCACTACAAATTCTCAGGGCTTGCGCTTGCATTACATCAAGCATCTTAAGATTTGTTTCTGCTGCGGCGATGAAGGCTACACAGCCATAATCCAATACCGATCTCATCAGTGCCCAATATATACCCTGCAATGCTGCTCTACTTGCTCCCCACTCCTGACCTGACAAACAACGGAGCACATTTATGACTCTCTTACATTTTTCTTTGACCTTTACTAAGTGAACCTTCCATGTTAGTTTTTCATCTAACCATATCCCAAGAAATCTGATAACCTTAACCTGCTCCAGAGGGTGATCATACAATTTTAAAGTTATTGGCACTAAATTACGCCTCTTTGTAAAACATATTACTTGTGTTTTTGCTATAGATAACTTAAATCCCCATTTATTTGCCCATGTTTCCACTTCTGTTATTGCAGTTTGCATTTTCTTCTTTACATATGCTACATTACCTCCTCTTATCCATAAAGCCCCATCATCCGCATACACTGACTTGCCTACACTGTCTTCAACCTGAGAAAAGATGTCATTTATCATTATGTTAAATAACATTGGACTGCAAACGCTCCCTTGAGGAGTTCCATTTTCTACTGTGTAAACATTAGAGTATTCGGCACCTACTCGTACTTGTATTTTTCTATCCATAAGAAAACTCATTATCCAATTATATACCCTGCCACCAATTCCCAACATCTTCAACTTTATTAATAACCCTTCTTTCCAAAGCATATCATAAGCCTTCTCTATATCAAAGAAGACGGCCAACACTACTTCCTTATTAGTCTGTGCCTTCCTGATGTCTGACTCTAAGCATAGTACAGAATCCATTGTATTTCTACCCTTACGGAATCCACTCTGATATGGGAATAAAAGGGATTCGTTTTCTAGATGATACATTAATCTCTCTGTAACCATCTTTTCCATTATCTTACCTAATTGTGATGTTAATGCAATCGGCCTATAGCTAGAAGGATTTGTTGGGTCTTTTCCAGGTTTTAAAATTGGAACTATTACTGCCTGTTTCCATACTGAGGGAATCTGTCCAATCTCCCATATTCTATTAAATAATCCCAATATCACTACCAGTGTTATATCTAACATGTTTGCCAGCATTTTATAGCATATTCCATCCTTTCCAGGGGTAGTCTGTCGGGCATTATTAATTGCTCTTTTCAATTCAAACATATTAAATGGCAGATCCAGTGGATCATCTGATACCTTCCTTTTCTCTCGTATTTCAGGGTTCCCCTTTAACACCATGTGTCTACTCTTTTTAGCCTCCTCTGACAGATTTCCTGAGCTGTGAACATTCTTGAATGTTTGGGCCAGAAGTTCAGCCTTCTCCAAATTATTGACCGCCACTTTGTCACCGCTACTCATCACCGGCAACTCATAATCCCTTCTAATACCTCCCATACTTCTGATCATACCCCATACATCTGATAGCTGCACTTCTCTCACAATTGTGTTACAGTATTCCCTCCAATGTGTTCGTTTTTGGGTCCGTATTGTTCTTCTTAGAACTGCCTGTGCCCTTTTATACTGAATCAACATATCAAGTGAATGCAGCTTTTTAAGCTTCTTAAAGGCCTTATTTCTATTCTTAACAGCTTCACTACAGTTGCTGTTCCACCAAGGCACATTCTTACCTTGTTTAGCTCCTTTACTTTTTGGAATTGTTTCTTCAGCAGACTGTATTATTTCATTCACTATTTCTTCATTTAATACTTCTACATCCCTCTCATTTCCATCCTGGAGTTTCATTAATCTATCGTGACTTATTACTCCAAAAGCACCCCAATCAGCCTTACTTAATTTCCACTTAGGAATTGTCTTCCCTCTCTCAAAGTAAAATTTTCTACCAATTTTAGTCACTACCGGGTAGTGGTCGCTACCCAGTGTATTCTTACCTACACTCCACATACTTATACCTGCTATTTCTCTAGATACAAATGTCAAATCAAGTGGTGCTTCTGTATTTTGCACACTATTATACCGTGTTCCTTGCCCATTGTTAATACAAACCAAAGAGTGGTCATCTATATATTCTTCTACAACTAAACCATTTGCATCTGTAATGTTGCTCCCCCACAATGAATTATGCGAATTAAAATCTCCACACCATATCATGTCATCTTCCATTGATCCCACAACATTCACCAATACTTCTTGACTTATTTTCTCACAAGGGTTATAATAATTGATTATATTCATTTTACCTCTTTCTGTCCATATCTTAACCACAATAGATTCATTGTCTTTACTTACCTGTACAACCTTATAACTCATTCCATTTTGTATGAATGTTACTACCCCTCCACCATTTCCATTTCTCCTATCCCTTCTTACTGCAGTATAACCTTTTATAATAAAGTCCAGCTGTGGTTTCAACCATGACTCCTGAATACATATAACATTAGGCTTGTCTATCAATTCATCAATATATCTTTTAAAACCCTGCCCATTTGCAATTAAACTTCTGGCATTCCACTGCAGTAAGGTGATTATTATGAGCCAGATCGTGACTGTGTTTGGTGTCCCTCTTCATTCACATATTTCTCTCTAAGAGTCTCATCAACTGTTTCCCATTGTAATCCCTACCCTATCCAGGTACGTTTCTGCTGCCTGAACAATTATCTTGATTCTTTTTGTCTTGCTTGTTTCCTGCATTGTTCTGTTAAGTATCTCTGCTATAAACATTACAAATTCTTTTTTGTTCACTAACATCGTCTCCTCTTTCACCTTGTCACATGCAACACATTTCCTTGTGTCTTGTCTAGTTTGTCTTATTCCCTGTGATGCTGACGCTTTCTGTGTCCATGTGTCTGGCCTAGTCTGTCTAATTATCTGTGGCGCTGGCGCTTCTTGTGATATCGTCCTCACTGCCTCTGCATAGCTGACTCCTTGTGTAAATTTAACTCTCTGTATTTCTACAGCCTTCTTGCTGACCTCACATCCACCATAAGCTGCACTGTGTCTCCTCCACAGTTGCAACATTTTATCTTTGTTCCTTCTGTACATTTGCCGTACTCATGTCCACCACCACACCTCCCACACGTTTGCTTCCCTTTGCATACTGCAGCTATATGTCCAAATTTCTGACATTTAAAGCATCTGAGTGGTGGTGGAATGTCTCTCATGACAGTGGTGGAGCTGGCATTTATAGCAGGGGGTGGAGCATGCGCTGATTGGGGAAACCTGCTGCAGGTGCCAGCTGGGTGTGTCTGAATAAGGGAGACAGAGGGTGTTATGCAGACAGTGATTGATAATTGACACACTGAGTGTGTGTGTGTGTGAGTGTCATGGCCACACACAACAATTATCAATAACAGTGTCTTTATTGGGACTGTGGTTTGACTTTGTGAAATCTGGAAAATAAACTGGAAACATTCCTCCTCAATTCAAAGGCTGCTCCACCATCTTGGATTTGCTTCAAATTTTGACCATGTGACCATGAAAACTAGCCCAGACCAAATTTCAGACCCAAATATCAAATATATCCAAAGCCACCCCCTTGTGAAGTCTGGAAAATAAACTGGCAACTTTTACCAACCTCTATATTTATTGACCAATTAAACACAAACCAAATATGATATATACTCATGAAACCTTTTGAGAATAAATGAGTCCATTTACACACACATTAATGCTACGATCATGATCATGACTGTGGAGTTATCAGATTATTAAAGTCATCATGTAAACAGGATCATCTGATTTATCAGATAACCACTGGATTATGAAAAATCTGATTAAATCTACTGAATTTCTTGTTAATACTCCAATGTCTTCCTACATTTATACAGTTTAATCAGATGTATTTCATTCTTTTCCATCTGCACATGTGTAAAAGTTACATAGTCAAACATAAGCAGAAGACAATAACAGGAAGTTTGATTCTATCATCACTGTGTGTATCTACTCAAAGAAATCTGATAATGGACTCCAGTGTCTGAAGCAGAGTTTTTAATAATCACAATTTTTAAGTGATTGTAAATGCATCACATCTAATTCTAATTATCTGATTACTCTGTTATCAGATTTTTATGGTCATGTAAACACACTCAATAATGTAAAGAATCTGAGCTGAAAATAAACACGTTATAAACTAAAGTCAGTGTTTGATAAATGTTTTATAAACAGTCGTCGCCTCTGACATTTACATTAAACTTACGTTTCAGAAAAGTCTGGTGGGTCCCTCATGGAGTGGTCACTCCGGAAGGACACAGAACTGGATCCAGGACCAGGTCCAGAGGACTCTGGTCTGTGATGGATCCTGTTCATCATGAAAACAGAGAGTTTAGTTTTCAAACAAAGTGTTAGAAAATGATCAAGACACTGAGTCACACTCTGGTGTAAAGTTATTCATATTGTTCTGTAGGTGAAACATTTTCCTTCTGTTTAACTTGTTGTTTCACACTTGACTATAAAGATGGTTTGACTTGAGTTGTTATTGAATGAGGACAACGTACTCTGACTCTGATGGACGTTTCTGTTGGAAAACAATAAAAAGGTCCTTGGAGACATCACTCATCATGGACACACAGCTGGGTCCTGGTCCTGGTCCTGGTCCAGGTCTGTGAATAGTGATGTCAGTGGTTTTAGTGCTGAGCTCTGACATGGAGAACAGTGGTGGACAGATCCAGATGGTGGTCTTACCTCTGAGTCATGAGGGGTCTTTCAGGTCCAGGTCTTGGGGGGTTCCTTTTGGAGGTCTTTGAGGGAGACCCTCCCTCCTCTGTGTCCTCACACTGATCCATTCTGCTGAATCCACATCAGTCACACAAACACTAAAAACACATCAGAGTTTGAGACGTGGTTCTATGATGGACAAACATCAGATATGGAGCAGCGGTTCAGAGGTGAACCAGATTGAGGGTTTAGGACAAAAACCTGCATCACACATTCTGATATGGTCTGAGTTTAATCTGGATGTGACTTAATGAAGAGAGAGAGAGAGAGAGAGAGAGAGAGAGAGAGAGTATAAAGTACATATATTTATATAAATGTAAAGTGTCATGTGTGTATGTTCTGCTCTGTCTTTCCTCTGTCTGTGTGTGACCTTTGTCCTGAGTTATCACACCTGTGGTTAATCAGGTGGCTCTATATCAGAGTCCTGCACGGGTTTGGGTACCCGTGGGTGACCCGCGGGTGAACCGAACAGATTTTCATGACACGGATGAAAAATGTTGTGCTGTGTCGGATACGGGTTCAGTTCGGACGTGGGTGATCGCGGGTCTAATTTACAGTTCATAGGTTAAAAACTGTTCTTTAGTTTGGACTTATATAGCTGCCTCCTGTGTGTGTGTGTGTGTGTGTGTGTGTGTGTGTGTGTGTGTGTGTGTGTGTGTGTGTGTGCGCGCGTTCGCGGATAAAACTATTTTTTGAGTGTATTATTTGTTTGCTACTGTTTAACAACATTTTTATTTGCCTCTGCCTTGGCTATGTCCACGGCCGGCCCGACCGCTTTGCAAGATATGCGACCGCTTAGGGCCCACACGCTGTTGGGGGCCCCGAGAGGACTTCAACACAGCTCAACACAGCGCATGCTGAAGCACTGAAAGCGATTGGCAGCGCTGCACTGCCACCTGGTGGTCGTGGAACGTTATTACGACCATTTAAGGTGCGCGGTGTTAAACGTACATTGAGTACCGCCCAGTGCGCATGCGCAACCAATCCAGAGCCAGACGGATCGCCCCATCGGGCATCGTCGATTCTCCGACTGTCATGTCTCAAAAAAGAAATTATCCGTCTGGAAAAAAGAAGAACCTGGAAGAGGATAAAAACACCAAGACAAAAGTAGGTTGGCGTTTTTGCATGTTCAACATGACTGTTAGAAAGCCCACACGGTTTAATTGTTTATTCTGTAAATTTTCAAATGTCCCACGCTGTTGAATGCACCACTGACACCGTAACGGTTAAGAACGTAGTCCGTGCTATTATTATCCTCTGTGATGTTGCTCAGTAACCGTGCTAAATTTGCCATCTCTGCTTCTTTTCTCCTTTGTTATTGATCTGTTCCTGGTTTATCGCTGTGTGTAGATGCCACAAGGTGAGATAACTAGCAGTGCTGTTCGGGTAGATGTTAGTGCCGGTGTACTGTTGAATACTAATACGATAGTATGCTAGCTGTCATCGGTAATTTCCATGAGGTGATTCGTGTGTTCAATCACCTATGTAGTATATCTGAGTCATTCATATAGTTTATAGTCATATAATCGGTCCTGGTTAATTTGTGATTGTATGTGTGTGTTTGTTGTACTGAGTGTTGCTCTGTATTGTTGCAGACCGCAGTGAATAAACATTCAATAAGGACATCTGTATTCCGTGTTCTCTAATCGGAACCACAACCACACCTTGCCACTCTAAATCTATTTAGCAATATGTGGAAAGTGCACCAACTACCTATGGTTATGGTTAGTATTTCTCCAGGCAGGGCGGCATGGAAACCCCCTGGTCGGAGTACCCTCAGAACTGTGTGGTCTGAGTGGACTGGGTTGGTAGCAGGAGCAAAACTGATAGGGTGGGGTCACCACGGACTCTGGCAGGGAGCGACAAAAAGGAACAGAGACAAGGCACTGGACAAAGACAGGACAAAACAATGACACAAAAGGACCGAGCCGACACGGGGACAACAAGGGAACAGGTCCGGGGCGAAACCCGGACAGAAACGGCAAAAAGGTCCGGGGCGAAACCCGGCCAGACACGGCAAAAAGGTCCGGGGCGAAACCCGGCCAGACACGACGAACAGGCGTGGGGTAAGGAAGAGAGGGGAAATTCGAGGGGGAGAAAAGCAACAGGCAGGGACAGGGGACAGAAGCCAGCAACGGGCAACAGGCAGGGACAGGGGACAGAAGCCAGCACCGGGCAACAGGTAGGGATAGCCACAGACAGAAAAGACCAACGACAGACTAAAACAAAAGAAAAGACAAAAGAGACACCAAGACAGAAGAGAAGACAAAAGGGACGAAATAGACAAAAGAGACGAAATAGACAAAAGAGACGAAATAGACAAAAGAGACGAAGAAGACAAAAGAGACGAAAAGACAAAAGAGACGAAAAAGACCGACCAAGACAGACGAAAAGTCAAAAGAGACGAAAAAGACCGACCAAGACAGACGAAAAGTCAAAAGAGACGAAAAAGACCGACCAAGACAGACGAAAAGTCAAAAGAGACGAAAAAGACCGACCAAGACAGATGAAAAGACAAAAGAGACAAAAAAGACTGATCAAGACAGATGAAAAAGACAGACCAAAGAGACAAAAAGACCAAAGGACAAAAAGCCAGACCAAAAAGAAAAAAAGCCAGACCAAAAAGACAAAAAGACAGACCAAAGAGACAAAAAGACCAAAGGACAAAAAGCCAGACCAAAAAGCCAGACCAAAAAGACAAAAAGCCAGACCAAAGAGACAAAAAGCCAGACCAAGAGACAAAAAGTCCAAAGAGACAAAAAGCCAGACCAAAAGACCAAAGAGACAAAAAGGATGAAAAGACGAACGCTAGCCAGAAACACGGAACGCTAAGCCAAAAACATGGAACGCTAAGCCAAAAACACAAAACGCTAAGCCAAAAACACAAAACGCCAAGCCAAAAACACAGAACGCCAAGCCAAAAACACAGAACGCCAAGCCAAAAACACAGAACGCCAAGCCAAAAACACAGAACGCCAAGCCAAAAACACAGAACGCCAAGCCAAAAACACAGAACGCTTAGCCAAAAACACAGAACACTAAGCCAAAAACACAGAACGCTAAGCCAGAGACACAGAACGCTAAGCCAAAAACACAGAACGCTAAGCCAAAAACACAGAACGCCAAGCCAAAAACACAGAACGCCAAGCCAAAAACACAGAACGCTAAGCCAGAAACACAGAAGGCTAAGCCAGACACACAGAACGCTTAGCCAGAGACACAGAACGCTTAGCCAGAGACACAGAACGCTTAGCCAGAGACACAGAACGCTTAGCCAGAGACACAGAACGCTAGGAAGAGACACAGAACGCTGGGCAGAGACACAGAACGCTAGGAAGAGACACAGAACGCTAGGAAGAGACACAGAACGCTAGGAAGAGACACAGAACGCTGGGCAGAGACACAGAACGCTGGGCAGAGACACAGAACGCTGGGCAGAGACACAGAACGCTGGGCAGAGACACAGAACGCTGGGCAGAGACACAGAACGCTGGGCAGAGACACAGAACGCTGGGCAGAGACACAGAACGCTGGGCAGAGACACAGAACGCTGGGCAGAGACACAGAACGCTGGGCAGAGACACAGAACGCTGGGCAGAGACACAGAACGCTGGGCAGAGACACAGAACGCTGGGCAGAGACACAGAACGCTAGGAAGAGACACAGAACGCTAGGAAGAGACACAGAACGCTAGGCAGAGACACAGAACGCTGGGCAGAGACACAGAACGCTGGGCAGAGACACAGAACGCTAGGAAGAGACACAGAACGCTAGGCAGAGACACAGAACGCTGGGCAGAGACACAGAACGCTGGGCAGAGACACAGAACGCTGGGCAGAGACACAGAACGCTAGGAAGAGACACAGAACGCTAGGCAGAGACACAGAACGCTGGGCAGAGACACAGAACGCTGGGCAGACTTTAGACAGTACAGACCGGGGAAAACTAAAACAAAAAGGGTCCCTTCAGCACTGGCGGAGTCCAGATGGTTGGCATACCATGCAAGCCTTACTGCTTTTATAGCCACAGATGAGGAACGGCTGCAGCTGCGCAGTGCGGGACCAGGTGAGTGTGGAGATGACTGGGGTAAAGGTCACCGGAGCGGAGGTCATGACAATTGTTTTATTAATTAATTACTTGTTACTTATACAATGTGACTTTCAGAGAAAATTGTCAATTCCTTCTTTGTGTGAATTATAGTAAAGTTAAGTCATTACTTTGGTCTCTGTAATATTTTACAGGGGCATTGATGAAGTTTCTCGCAGCAAAATCCTCCTCCTTGTTGTAATTTCAAATAAAACAATGCAACAAACGTCACCAGCACATGTGAGAGAGGAACAGGCAGCAGCACATCAGGCAGTTCAGTAGGTACCAGTACCAGCACATCAGGCAGTTCAGCAGGTACCAGTACCAGAACATCAGGCAGTTCAGTAGATACCAGTACCAGCACATCAGGCAGTTCAGCAGGTACCAGTACCAGCACATCAGGCAGTTCAGCAGGTACCAGTACCAGAACATGACCAGACAGAGGAGCAGTCACCAACACCAGATGCTGTTCCAAGTCAGTTTACAGGGCTGCTATTCTCTTTTCTTCAGTTTACTTTAAAATATCATTATATTTATTCAGAACCACTTCCACCCCATAGGGTTTTAGAGGCAAATTCCGCCTTAAATACATGCCCAAATTAAAACAGCTATTGCTCTGCATCCACAAAGACCACAGTCATGAAACTTCACCTGTGTGTAGATATCACCTTAAAGTTTGTAAATCAACTCATATCAAATCAAATTATATATTTGTTACCAAATAACAAATACAAAGCAGAAAAAGGGGGAAAAATCCGCCTAGATTGAAAATATAAATTTAAAGTCAACTCAGACCCACAAGATGTCATTTCACCGTGACACTGTAAATTATGAATCTGTCCGTCCTTCTCTGAACATTTACTGTGTAAAATTTCAGGTTTGTACAACAAATAATTAATAAATTATTTAATAAAATAGTACAATTTGGTCACTTGAGAGCATATTAGCCAAACACACACAAATGTGTTATTATTGATATTAGTAATCATATTTGTTATTCTTATTATTTATTTATTATTTGTCTTATTTATTATTTGTATTTTCTATTTTGTCACTTGGTTTACATTTGTTGTGAGACATTTTGCACATCTCTTTTGCATTTTAAAAAGAAGCTAAATTAAACTGTTCGACTTTGAAATTGAGTGTGTTGTCTGCTGATTTTACAAATAGTGAAAATAATTCAATGTACACATTCATATGATGCGAGTTTGCTTCATAAGTAAGGTTTAAAGAGTCAGGATGACAATGGCATATTTTAAACACTTTATAAATGATGGCAATGGTAGTGGATATGTTTTGTACACATAGTGTGTAGCCTATATGATGAAAGCATCGGATGCTGTGGAGACTGGTATGGGGGGGCCCAAATGAAATATTGCTTAGGGCCCCAGTAAGGCTTGGGCCGGCCCTGCTATGTCACTGTTCAGTATATTCGTGGCAATAAATGTTTGTATTTAACTTTGGCTATCTGACATTTTCTTCCGGGTTCGGGTCGGATATCGGGTTCATTTATAGCGGGTCGGTTCGGGTGCGGATTTTTTTTATTTTTTTTTTCGTCGGAAAACGGGTCGGATACGAGTTTGAACATGACGGGTACGGGCGGTTGCGGTTTGTCCAAATCAGAACCGTGCAGGACTGTGACGTATGTGCTTAACGGACTTTTTCTATTATCACGCAGACAGCGCGTGATCACTGAACGGTTACTCGGCTAGACCTCGCCTTCGTGTCTCAAACTAACTTAAAACAAAATCCTAACAAATTTCCATTTAAATTTACAACATAGAAATGGTTCACTAACATCTCAGGTACATTTCAGCATGGCTAATTCCTAGTGTCAAGGCATATTTGTACATTTACCAACCTGAGATGCAGGAGAGAAACGAGGAAACAACTTATTAGTTTCCAGGATCTTGCAGTAATGTCGTTAGAAACAATGCAAGACGCTAAACTCGTCACCTGCCCTCGTCCCCCAGCTGGCGTGGGGTAAACATTACAGCATACACATTGAATTGCAAACATTGCACAAGTAAATGCAAAATATTGAGGGTTCTTTCTCAAAATGAAATACAATACAATAACTTGTATTCAGAATAAAATAATTATTTCTCTTTCTCAAACACAAATGTAACACTTTTGTGGTCGTCACAGGTGCTACTGATGAAACAGCAAGAGCCAATGAGCTGAATAATTTTTATTGACCTTTTGAATCTGATAACCAGGGGGAATGCTGGGAATTATTAGAAGGGGTTAACTGCAATGAACACAAGGATAGAGTTATACTGGAGCCACACTCACTTCCTCATGTTTTTAATTCAATGTGCACTAAAAAGGCAACAGGGCCTGATAATATGTCTGCCTTGCAGGGGCAATTCTAGCATCTGACCTTTAGGGGGGCTCAGCCCCCAGTGCTGACAGTGGCACCTGTCTTGAATGAAATTTAAATCAATTTCTAAACTTTTTTTCCCTCTAATCGACCAATAAACTATTATCTACCAATCCACAAACACTGAAATTAAGATTTAGCTTAAAACTAACAAGTTCCATGTCAATATGTAGACTTACTGCATGAGAAAAGATGTTTGTCGGTGTTGATGTTCTGGTGAAGTGTGGTGGTGGTGATAAGGTGGCAAGAAAAAAAATTACCCATAAACCACTGGGCTCTTTGTCATTCGCTGCTACTGTGTTAGCTCACTGCAAGTCAACTTCTGGACTACTCACACAAATGCAACAATACTCAAATTTACCATTTCATTTCCGCATTATTTAATAATGACAGTCACCTTTTTATCTAAGAGACCTTCCTTTAATGATAAGACACAATCACATACATCTGACATTCAGCAAGAAATGGAATAAAGCCAGGATTGACATAAAGCCTCTGCCAATCAATCAATCAACAGAAAAATACTGGTCCAGTTCCAACAAAAATCTCCCTTTTTGCCAGAGGTGGAGCCAGACATTGTCAAGATCCAGGACGTAGCCCAGAGGGGGTCTGGGGGCCCTCCCCCAGAAAAAAATTACTTCTTAGATGCAATTTCCTGTATCTAGTGCATTTTAAGGTGACCTGTTTCACAAATCCTAACCCCATGACATAGATATAGAACACTATACAGTATGTTAGCATGTTAGCATGTTAGCATGACCAGCCTCAGGTGCCACAGCTGCCATCTTGCTACGGGTCCCGATGTTTCTCATACTATCAGGGAAGATGTTGCCAATATATGATCAGGCAACCAGCATTACCCCCATATAAAGATGGTACTAATTAAACTGAGATATTCATTCCAATAGACCTGGGGTCTCAAACTCCGGACCTCGAGGGCCAGTGTCTTGCATGTTTTAGATATTTACCTCTTTCCCATGATTCAGTTTAACCCTTTAACTCCTGAGACTTTAGCAGTTCCACATAAAAAAACAAACAATTACACTAAGCAACAAAATTAAATTAAAAAACCCCCAGCTAAAGTCAACAATACAATGAACACAAATGAAAAATAAACCAACAAAATAATTTGTAACATGAACAAAGTAAGACAAAAATGGAACAAAATTAAAGGAAAGTTTTTATAAAAACTTTCAACAAAATTAACCAAAAGTACAAATGAATACTTGCATTAACATGGAAAAAAATACCCAAAAAAAACCATTATTGAAATTTGGTCCCAGCAGTTTTAATTTGAACTTCTTTTTTTTTTTTTAATTAGTTGCATTTTGACTCAGTAAAAACACAGTTAAAAAAGGAAAACAAATGATTTTTAGGAATATTTAAACTAAACCATTCATTCAGAATACATCAGTTCTGACCCTTAAGAGTTAATAATCAGCTCATCATTCTCTGCAGAACCTGTTAATGATGCAATGACTTTGAGGTGCAATGGAAGAAGGAATTATCTAATAATTCCTGTTTTTGGCAAAATTTTCCATGTGTCTATTATGTGGAACTGCTAAAGTCTTAGGATTTAAAGGGTTAAACTGAATCATGTGAAAGAGGGAAATATCTAAAACATGAAGGACACCGGCCCTCGAGGACCGGAGTTTGAGACCCCTGCAATAGACAGAGATAGTTAATGCAATGTGTTCTCTATTTTTGACCCCATGACATGAAAATAAACATTTTAAATGAAGAGACTGAGAGGTTTCCTTCCCACAAGGAAACTCTGTTTAATGGAAAGAAAATGTATTGTACATATTTAACACTGAGTGAATATTAACACAACATAATACATACAATAGCAGAATGTAAAAATGTAAACTAAGGATCAGGGTTATAATAGTTTTGTATTTTTCATTATAGTTTTGTTTTAGTTAGTTTAGACTTGTTTCCCTCTAATTCAGTTAGTTTGAATGTGTTTTGAAAAGGTTTCCTAGTATTTATTAGTTAGTTATCTTTTTTATGAATGCTTAGTTTTAGTTTAGTTTTTTCCCATATCTTTTATCTTTCTCACCATTCTATTCAAATAAAAGTGAGGTGTGGATCAGCTGGGTCAGGTTGAGGTGGGTTATTCAATGAGTAGAGACACAAACATATGGACAGTATGATGATAAACTCCCTATAGCAGGTTCAGCAGCACTACATTATAAACCCAAATAATGTAAACTACTGTAAAAAGGAAAATACTGTTTAAAATTCTAATCATATTTCCATATTCATATTCTAATGATGTGAATATGTTTTTCTTCCCTCATATCTGAACTTTATATTAACTGCTGTAATTGTAGAATGTCTCCCATGGTGACATTTATTCTATTCTTAAAAATATATATAAATAAATATAAACCAGTTTATCAGCAGTAAACCTGATGTTTTCACACATGTCACAGTTTAATTAACTACAGTAGCATAATTAGCTAACTTTGCTTCATTTAATTTTTCAGCTTCTGTTGTTAGTAACATCACAATTTTTAACATTATAAAAGGCTGCATACCTCTATAATTGGATTATTCTTCTGCCTCCTCTTTTCTTTGCTGTGAAACTGTCCAGGTTAGGGCTTGGAAGATCTTTTAATCCTGATAAATTCTGCTCCTTTACCTGGATGTTTACTGCAGATGAGGCTAACACTAGGCTAAGCTAACACTAGGCTAATTTAACACCAGGCTAAGCTAACACTAGGCTAAGCTAACACCAGGCTAAGCTAACAGGCTACATCTGTCTGACGCTGCTCTTTGCCGTTTACTGGGGCGGCTGTGGCTCAGTTGGTAGAGTGGGTCAATGTGGTCAATGACCGAGAGGTTGGCGGTTCGTGTCCCGGCTCTGGCTGTCCACGTGACGAAGTGTCCTTGGGCAAGACACTGAACCCTGACTTAGGCCCCCAGTAGGACTTACCTTAGAAACCTACTGGTGTATGAGTGTGTGTGTGAATGGGTGAATGAGAGGCTAATGTAAAGCGCTTTGAGCACCATGAAGGTGGAAAAGCGCTATATAAATGCAGTCCATTTACTTGAAAAGGACCCGACTATAGGAAAAAAACAGTAAAATTGACTAAAGTAAATCCCAGAGCTGACTGTACTACTATGTCCCAGCTTTAGTCTGTTCAGGTAGAGTTTAGAACAGAAGACTGTAAACCACAGACATGACGGACTGTATATGGTGCGACTGAGTAAAACAGCTGGAGTGAAATAAATTAATATAGTCCAACATCAACATAGACGAAAACAAAGTTAATTTTACCCATAATTTTTTAAAATAGGTTTTAGTTATTTTTGTAGGCACAATACAGTTTTACTTAGTTATATTTTCCCTTTAATTGTAGTTTTTATTTAAAATTATTTATTAAGTTTTATTGAAAATTGTTTAATAATTTCTTTCGTTTTCGCTAACTTTGATTGTCATTAATAATGTGTTTGTTTTTTCCAATGCTTGAGGACTTCTGACAAATGAGAAGACTCTATGAGACATTAGTGTTTAGAATTAGAACACAGACTGGATTTGTTGGTGGGATGATATTTTTTCTAGTTACAGGTCAAATTAAGAACGAGGGAAATTTGGGTTTTAATGTACGATTTCTGCCCATATATCAGTTTTAATATGTGTTGTATGGAGTATAGTAGCAACAGGGGTGACTTTAGTTTTACGGGATAAAAAAAAAAGATCCGGGGCTAAAGTCCCCTCTCTCCGCCGATGGTGAGGAACCAGGGGGTGCTGAGCTGAAGCACCCCTAAAAATAGCCTAAACTCGCCCCCGGGTCCATCCTACACTTATTGGATGACAGAGGCAATATATTAGAATTGACAGAATTTAGGAACAAGTATAATTGAAACTGTAGCAGAGAATTATTTAATGAAGTGGTTAAAGCAAAACCTCAAACTCTTATAGCTACAATCAAAGGATATTTAGTTTATGAATCAACAATACCCTGAATGTACCCTTTATTTATTCAACATTGTCTTTTTTTATCTGATAAATGTAGCAGGAATAAAATTCTAAGATCATTACTTTCCAAAGAATGTTTCCCATCACCCTTAAAAAGACGATATATAATAAAAAGATACATGACTGATGCATCTACTGTTAAGAGGCTTAGATGTAATTATGTGAAATGTTCTATTCACTGAAAGTTAAAGAAGTGACTTTAAGACAATAAATGATATTTATCTGTGTAAAGAATTATTGTGCTTTAGATTTAATGTAGATGTAAATGAATGTACATTTTGCAAAAAGAATATTGAAACTCAGGAACAGCTTTTTTTCTCATGTAACATCGCTGATAGATTCTGGAAAACTCTTTATCAATAGTTATTGGAAAATAATTTGTCTTTGTCTCCCTTAAGTTATGATAATATTCAATTTGGTGTTGTGTTGGAGGATAAAAAAACTGAATTTCAAGTCAACAATATTATTATATTATATTATAATACTACTTATATTATATTAAAATACTTCATTCATAAATGTAAATTCATGTCAGTCACACCTCATTTCCAGGTTTTGTTGAAGGAACTTGTTATCTTTTTGGACTCTTTGGGAAAAGTCAAATCTAAGAATGCTGTACGCCTTTATAGTTTGTTTTCTGCTTTGTCTTTTAATCTGAGCCCAGGAAGTAAGAATTGAATTATTTTGTTTCCTTATTTTGTTGTTATTTTTTTATTATTAATGTGTTTTTTTATGCATTAACTTTATGGATTGTCTTTGTTGTCCTGTTTTGTAGATGTTTGTTTATGTTACATAAAAAAAAACTTAGCCCACATAAAACCTAACGTCACCTTTGCTGTCCATAAAAAACAGGTGAGCTGCCGATGCCACATCAAACATTTTTTATTAACAGTTATCATAAGTGAATTTCAGAACACTTATCAAACTGAATCAGAATTTAGTTTGACTCACTCCATTCACATTTATTTTGGCGAGTCAAGTACCCATGGACCGGAAGTAGAAGGGTGTGCCTTAGCCTCCCCATTGGCCCAGCCTTTTATATGATTCTCTAGCAAGTCCGTACTACGAAGTACATACTCAGGAGGACGGGAGGACGCAGGGTGGTTATTCTGCAATTGGGACGGCAGCGTACTTGATGACGTCACCACCTCAGCTTGTCATGACTTACCCACCTCCGGTTATTTTCTTCATTAGTGTATATTTGAAATAAAACAAACTATGATATATAAAACACAACCCTGTCATTATTCATGCGTATTGCATTTTCAGCCAAAGGAAATCAAAATCAGAAAGAAGTTGATTTATATTTTGTCAGCTATAGTTTATAGTAATGTTTAAATGTACTGGGTTATATTGAGAGGTGTTTCAAATATTCATTCATATATTCTAAAAACCTTAAATTAAAAAAACCTAAGGTGGTACTATTACCGTACTAAGGTTGACACTGCATTATATGACACTATGTTACTAATATTAAAATGAGTTAGCCCATTACAACCCAATTTACAATATGCCTTTTCAATAACTCTCAGGGAGAGTTCATTTGTACATAAATTAACATGCTTGACCATTTTATTGGAATTTCTGTATCACCACACACACACACACACATATTTATATAATATCTAGACACATGACACTGAAAACACAAACATGTTAAATTAGAAATACTTGCAGACTATCTCAGTTTTTATTCCTCTCATCAGGAAAACAAGAAATGTTAAATGTTGTATAAAAGATGTACTTCGTGGATAAATCTTAAATTGGCAGAACTTATTTTTATTTATTTGGCAAGCTCAATAAAATGTCCTGTGATCCACCTGGGGGGTTACAACTTCCTCTTAGGCAATGACACACCAGACACATACCTATTGATTTTCTTCTGGATACTTTTAACTTTATATTAATGCAGCGGTTCTGAAACAGGGTCCACAGAGAGGGTGAGGTGAATGCTCTCAGCAAAAACCCCAGTGAATCATCTCCAAAACCATAGAGTCAGACAATGTAACGCAAGTAGAAACCTTCTCAAGCACTTGAACAAACGGTTTATATGAGGGACATTTAAATAATTAAATAATGTAATTCATATCAGGCAGTTTAAATTTGAAATGACAATTCATATTTACCACTCAATTTACTAATAAATATTGGATTCATATTATATAGTAAAAACACAAATTCATAACAATTAAACAACCCTAAAAAACAAAGTTCTCTAAAAAAACAAAAACCTTTTTTTAATTATATCAATAAACAGGACCAAGAAGTACACACTAATTAATAATAATGTGCCTATCCTTGACCACATTCTTCTCTGGGGGGGACCTGAAAGCAGCCTTCAGGTTATCCAGGAACAGCATCATTGTGCTGCTCCAGATACTGCCCCTAGAAAAAGCCCATGGATAGAGCCATGAAGCTGAGGTGCTGCTCACTCTCTCCTGGCTTTGACTGTGGAACCTCCTACAGGGTCACAGCAGACATATTTGCCACTAGCCACTGTGTGTGTGGTGCCCACTGCATCCTACACAACATCTGCATGGCAGCAGGTGACGTCCTGGATAAGGAAGACCCGATGAGCCAGGCAACATTGATGTTGATGAGAGGGACCTGTCAGGGAACGGTGTGTGAAGAAGGAACTGCCCAGCTCTGCTCCAGACGAACTACCTGCATGTATGACTGAACATGACCATCTAGACAGTAGATGTAGGAATGGAGTTAGTACATGTAGGTTCAAAGCAAATATTATAAACGCAATTTGCATGTTCATATATATATATATATATATATATATATATATATATATATATATATATATATATATATATATATATATATATATATATGTGTGTGTGTGTGTGTGTGTGTGTGTGTGGTAATTAAAATTCAACTGCACTGTTAATTATTGTATGTTACTTCAAATTCCCTGGATTGAATATTACAAATAAAAAAGATTTTAACAATTTCACAATAACAATATTTACAATGAAAAATGATCAACTAGAGTCAAACCTTCGGCTCTTACTGTTGCTACCCTCTCTCCTCCTCCAGTGCTTACTTTAGACTGCACGATGGCACCAACTATAGTCCGTTTCTGCAGCATGGTAAATGGACAGGCAAAAGACATTTTGGTTGAAAGCACAAAGATAACACTCTGGTTAAACTTTCAAGTTAAATAAATAAAAACAAAAATGATTACCCTTAATTTTACCATAAACCAACGCAATTTGCCTGGCTAGTAATAAATAATACATTAATTTCCCAGACCAATAACTGCCTGTTACATGTGTGGAAAACTTATTTATGTCTCATGTTTTAATCTTTACTACTACAGAGATATCAGAACCAGCAGCACATTTCTAAAGGTCATGCCAGGAGAAGGTTGTTTTTTGCGGGGTAACAAGAATGCGAACTGACCAAACATCTTGCTAGCTGGGGGTCCCGTTAGCAGGACGGCACAGCTCCGAAAACCTCGGAGAAAATTTTAAACTACACGCTATCGTGATGAATCACTCAAATATTTAACGTTTTCAATTCCACTTTCTCGCATAAAATAATCGCAAAATTGCATTTCGTGATACTGAAACAATAATATTTAATCATTTAACTTACAGTGTGGATTGTCTCCTCCTCCATTGTTGTACGAGAAATTCTGGCCAGCACGGGATCTTATACGCATGCGCAGTCTTGATCTCAATCGATGTTTCTCTTCTCAACAACTAATGCCTGTGGATGCGGTGATGACGTATGTTGACAGTTGAGTCGTAGTCATGCCAAAGAAAGGCTACTTGGGATTATTTGATTTCACAGTGGATTTAAGATAATCAGCTCTATGCACCATGTGAGTGGACGTCCAAAATCGATTAAACAACAACAACAACAAAATAGAAAACGTATTTTGATTCAGAAAAATAACATTCTACAACACACAAGTGAATCAATACATGTAAGAAGAATTAAATAATAATAAACATTTCCGAGTACGTTTTTTACGACTAACCACTACCCTGCATGTATTGGCCATGAATATGTATTTTGAAATTCTTTACCGGAAATTGTTGTATAATGTAACCGTGCTGCAGTTCTCCAATGTGACCACAAGAGGGCACCACACCTCTGTTTACGCTGTAAAATTGTACTTTCCACTTATTTGATCACGTCAGTACTATTTGGAAACACGATTTATAGCTGTTAATCTGACTATTGTGGATTTTACCATACTAGATACATACATAGATAATATTTGTTGTGTTTTATATGAACAAAAACATTGACTAAGTGACTTGAATAATAGAAATAATAGACTCATGCAACACTTTGTTCCCCTTTGTTACTATGTTTGTTTGTTTGTTTGTTTTCGAGAGTCCTGGTCGGCCAGCTCTAAATGTAAAGTGTTCTGAGACAACTTCTTTTGTATGAATTGCAAGATTGTTGTGAACAAAACCTTCACATTTTCCATTTGCCATTATTAAAGGAATGTAAAATTAAAAAAAAAAAAAAAAAAGCCTGTAAAGTTTGAAGTCATCATTTTTCCATCCGTATTCTGATGGATAAAATACACAATATATTTAATGCACGACTGGACTGGTTTGACAATTCACAAATATTTATTTTATGCACAACTCCAGACAAATACTCACAGGTATCCAATCTGTGGACACTAATGTAGAGTTGAAAAACAAAGATTTGATCCAATTTAACTTGAAAGTGTTGTTTGAAGTGGTGAAATCTATGACGTTCAACCACCCTTTTCATATGTGTTCATAACAGTTGTTTTCTTTAAATGATGTTTTCTATTTTTCCAGACAAAGTTGAGAAGAAGCCTATCAATGTCACTAAGCACTTTATTATCCACATGCAACGCCAGCGCAGCGCTGCATATGACAGATTCCCTCTGCTTTGGTGAATAGAATTCTACCTCTTAATGATAAATGTGTCAAAGGTCATTGGTTAAGTTTTCTACCTGTTTTATCTATGATAGGGTTCAAGTTTGAACTGACTGTTATTTTCATCTTTATTGATTAGAATACCTAGATATGGAACTGGACTTTTTACTGGGATACTGTAGATGGAGGAATCATTACAGTTATTGATGGATATTATTTATTTATTTCACTTTTATTTAAGCAGGAAAACCTCATTGAGATTAAAAATCTCTTTTCCAAGAGTGTCCTGGCCAAGATGGGCAGCAATACAATAGTTACAGTTACAGTTCAGGGAAGATATTGTCAAGTGATGATCAGGTAAGAAGTGTTACCCCCATATAAAGATGGCACTGATTAAACTGAAACATTCATTCCAATTGACAGAGATAGTTAATGTAATGTGTTCTATATCTGTGACCCTGTGACATGAAGAGTAACATTTTTAAATGAAGAGACTGAAAGGTTTCCATTAAACAAACAAGTGGGAAACAAGGAAACTTTATTTAATGGGAAGAAAATGTAAATGAGTCCATATTTAATGAACATATTTAACACTGAGTAAATATTAACACAATATTATAAATAAAATAGGAGAATGTAGAAATGTAAACTAAGGATCAGGGTTAGAATAGTTTGGATTTTTCATTATAGTTTTGTTTTAGTTAGTTTGGACTTTTTCCTCTAATTCACTTAGTTTTAATGTGTCTTTTGAGCAGGTTTGATAGTTTTTTTCTGAATGTTTGGTTTTAGTTTTTTCATATATTTTATCTTCCTCACCATCCTATTCAAAGAAAAGTGAGGTGTGGATCAGCTGGGTCAGGTGGAGGTGGGTTATTGACTGAGCAGAGACATAAACATATAGACAGTATGATGGATAAACTCCCTATAGCCACGCCCCCTCTCCACAGATGATTCAAACCCTGTTGTCAGAAATGGACAAGAGGGTTTAACATGTAAAGCAACAGAGTTCTAACCTGATTTGTCATGTGTTAGCGTTAGGCTATGCTCACCAACAGTCAGGGTAACGGAGTTAAACATCTAGTAAATAATGTGTGTGAACTGTCCCCATGAGCACCTGCACACTACACACTATTATGACAATGCACTTATGCACAACAATACATCTATTTTTAACACTAATCAACCTTTACAAACATGTAACTTTCATTTATTTGTAATAAAGGGGTAGGAACATATTCATTGTGGACGGGACATGGCAAAGTTAAAATCCTACCAAAAACAACTTTTATAACCCATAACTTCACACACAGGTCACATTTCCCACACTGAAAGAGGACGTAAATATACATAACACAGTTGTTCACTGCAGAAATCAGCACAGATACATACTGCACATGTCAAATATTAGGGATTTCTCAACTATACTAGTACTGTACTCATTCTTACCTGAATAATTATCCAATGAAACAGATCATTTTAGATCAATAATGACCAAGCCTACATGGTGGTTGTTCACAATGTCCAGTTGTGACAAAATTAGATCAATGATGGTGAAGGTGGTTTTTATAGTTGTCCACAGACCAGGGAACACTACTATTGGATTTAATTGTTCACTAATTGTAATGGCACAGGCCTACCTTCACATCTTACTGTCACTCATCTGCAGTGGAACCACCATCAAATGTCCATTTGTCAAACCAATCAGAAAAGGGTGTAAGTAGAAGTATTTGATTGGTTTAGACAAATCACATGGTGACATGACAGTTCTCCACTAGGCTAGGAGAACTCTGAGGCTGCACACATTTTTCATTATGCATTTTTTTCTTTTTTTGAAGGAAGCAACCAGGGGGTGCTGAGCACATTTTTAGGGGTGCTGAAGCCCCCCTAAAAATAGCGTAAACTCTCCTCTGGTGTCGCCCCATTGTTGAAATGCATGTGTTCATTTACAGAAAAATACAATTCCCCTTTTGCTCCTTACAGTAAAGAAAAACAGCCTTATGTTTAATATTATTTTAACCCCCTTGCATTTAACGATAATAATGAGAACATAAAACTAGTAAATGAATAGAATCTAATGTAGCCACTCCTCAGTTAAGTATGTGCAGGAGGAGGTATTTTAGCCACGTACAAACAGTGCAATAGCCCAAACAGAACCAGAACCTAGGACACAAAAACAGAAACAGAACTTATCCAGTCAGTCCAAGTCCAGAACAAAAAACACACTTTCCAAAGTCACTGTGGTGGATAGACTCACTGGTTGTCAATAAGACTGAAGCCCTCTCTAAGGTAAGAACACTTCCCTCTTTTCCTTACCTCCTGCACCAGCGGATAAAGCTTTTCACCACCAATGTGCTCCTCCTTCCTTAGTTCCCTTAGTTTCCTTAGTTCCCTTAGTTCCCTTAGTTTCATTAGTTTCCTTAGTTCCCTTAGTTTTCTTATTTCCCTTAGTTCCCTTAGTTTCATTAGTTTCCTTAGTTCCCTTAGTTTTCTTATTTCCCTTAGTTTCCTTAGTTCCCTTAGTTTTCTTATTTCCCTTAGTTTCCTTAGTTCCCTTAGTTTTCTTATTTCCCTTAGTTTCCTAGTTCCCTTAGTTTCCTTAGTTCCTCTAGTTTCATTAGTTTCCTTAGTTCCCTTAGTTTTCTTATTTCCCTTAGTTTCCTAGTTCCCTTAGTTTCCTTAGTTCCCTTAGTTCCCTCAGTGTCCTTAGTTTCCTCAGTTCCCTTAGTTCCCTTAGTTCCCTTAGTTCCCTTAGTTCCCTTAGTTCCCTTAGTTTCCTTCGTTCCCTTAGTTTCCTTCGTTCCCTTAGTTTCCTTAGTTTCCTTAGTTTGGCTAAAATGACGGAATTTACCGCGGCAGAGGTGAAGGAATGCAAAAACAAAGTGGCCACTCTGGAAACGAAAATAGCTGATTTGGAGAAAGAAAAGAAAGAAGTGAAGCTGTCAGCAGAGTCCTGCACAGTTCTGATTTGGACAAACCGCAACCGCCCGTACCCGTCCTGTTCAAACCTGTATCCGTACCCGTATATTTTCAGACGAAAAAAAAATTACAAATGCGCACCCGAACTGACCCGCTATAAATGAACCCGATATCCGACCCGAACCCGGAAGAAAATGTCAAACTTAAATACAAAATGTATTGCCACGAATATACTGAACAGTGACATAGCCAAGGCAGAGACAAATAAAAATGTTGTAAACAGTAGCAGACAAATAATAAATTCTAAAACTATTTTTATACGTGAGCTCACGCGCACACACACACACACGCTTGAAAAATGCATCAAGAAGGAAGCCGACAGGAGGCAGCTATACAAGTCCAAACTAAAGAACAGTTTTTAGCCTATGAACCGCAAATTAGACCCACGATCACCCATGTCCGACCCGAACCGAACCCGTATCCGACACAGCACAACATTTTTCACCCGTTTCGTGAAAATCTGCGGTTCACCCACGGTTACCCGCGGTTACCCGAACCCGTGCAGGACTCTGGCTGTCAGTCACTCATCAAGAAGCTCACAGCAGACGCTGGAACTGAAGAATCAAGGCCATGAATGAAAAGGTCAATGAAAACATTCGGGAGGACGTCATCTGTCTGCTGAAGCAGGTGATGCCGCAGCGGGCGCCAGACATGGAGGACATGGTGGACGTGATGCACCGAGTTGGGAGGAAGGAGGAGAAGAGAACGCAGTCAGTCATCATCCGGTTTGTGAAGAGGCAACACCGAGACGCCATCTGGAGGCTAACCAAGGACGCGCCTGCCTGCAAGGAAGCCGGGGTTTTGTTCACCGAACATTTAACGGAGGCAGTTAAACGCACCAGAGAGAAGTGGCCACTTATCGCTGAAGCCAGGAAAATGGGAAAGAAAGCTTATTTTGGCGGCTCATTTGCATATATAGACGGCAGAAGAGTTGAACCCTAATACCTTAACCAATTATTCTAAAGGGCAAGTAATAATTAATTCAGAGGAAGTGTTTTGATGTTCAGAGTTAAGAGAACCCACGTCCAGAGGACTATATTTGTTTAGGATCCATTTCCTAGTTCCTTGGTTTCTGTTTTCCTTTTTCCAATTACATATTTATTCTAAGGTCTGATTTATCTTTGATTTCTTTAAATGCCAGAGGCTTAAAAACTACATTTCTTTTCTGCAAAGGATTTAAAGTACAGGTCACTTATTTACAAGAAACACATTCCTGTGTGGAGGATGAACCTTTGTGGAAGAACCAGTGGGGGGAGAAAATGGACTTTTCTCATGGGACTAATGGCTCCGGGGGTGTGACTATTTGTTTTCAAAGACTAAAAGGAGAGGCTGTAATTAACAAATGTGATGAGGAGGGTCACTGGCTTATGCTTATTGTTAATATAGAAGGAGAACTCATTCTTTTGGTTAACATATATGGATAGAACAATCCACAACAGAACAAAACCTTACTGAGCCAAATAACGCAAATAATTTCTGACTTTAAAGCTTCTTATAATATTGCTTTCACAATAGTAGGAGGGGACTTTAATGTCACCCCAGATGAATGGTTGGATAGATGGCCATCTATTTATAACAGCTACCATTATAATGCCATCCTAAAAGAATTTACAGAGGCTAACTCACTTACAGACATATGGAGACAAAGACATCCTGAAGGACAATTCACATGGTTCAAACCTAATGGGAACGCAAGATTAAGGATAGATTATTGGTTAATTTCTCCTGAAATATTAAATTCTGTTTCTAAGGTTGAAATAGCTGCTGCACCCTTAACAGACCATTGTGTTCTAGAAATGTCCTTAAAAACTAAATTTAATACCAATCATAATAAATGTTATTGGAAATTTAATTAAGACGTACTTTTTATAGAAGATTTTGTTAAAGATGTTAAAGATACCTTAATGGACATTCAAAATGATGCGGAACTAAATTCCTACAGCAAAAAATGGGAATTTTTCAAATATAAAGTTAGTCATTTCCATCAAGTATGGAAAAATGCACTGGAAACTTCTTTGTGAAAAAAACCAAAATTTAGTACAAAGCATTAATATGCTATGTAAAAAAAAATAAATGTTACTGTAGAAGAAAAAGCACTATTTTTAAACTTACAAACTAGCCTTGATGAGCTTTTTATTCAACGGGAACATGGAGCTTACGTCAGATCCAGGGCAAAGTGGATAGAGCAAGGAGAGAAGAATTCATCCTATTTCTTTGAATTAGCAAAAAGAAGACAGGAATATAATAAATGATACTTTATTTATCAATGACAGTGAATGTCACGATGCTAAAATTATATCAGAAGAAACTTTCACATTTTATTCTCGTTTGTTTTCTTCCAGTAATTCAATGGAATCACCTGAACTCAATACATTTGTATGAACATAAAGACATTCATTCCCAAAGTTAAAGATTTTAAATCGATATGCGATACTGAAATACAAATTAAAGAACTAGATACAGCCATCAATCAATTAAGTGTCGGGAAAGACCCTGGACAAGATGGTTTTACTTCAAATTTCTATAAATTCTTTTGGAATGACATAAAACACCTAATATTTGAAGTTTTTAAAGAATGTATTGACAGCAACAATCTGACAACAACAATGAAACAAGGTGTCATTACACTCCTGCCCAAACCCAGAAAAGATCAAAGATATCTAGATAATCTAAGACCAATATCCCTACTAAACGTAGACTATAACATTTGTACTCATATAATGGTCAATAGATTAAAAATAGGAATAGATGAAATAGTTAGTGAAACCCAATCAGGATTTATAAAGGGTAGGACAATACACAATAATATTAGGTTAATTTTACATTTGTTAGATTAGAATGACTTAATTGACGATGGTTTAATTTTATTTCTTGATTTTTATAAAGCCTTGGACCAAGTAGAACACTCTTTTATTTGGAAAACATTAGAACACTTTGGCTTTGGGCAGAAATGTATTAAGTTGATCAATATGATGTATAACGACATAAGCAGCTCAGTGTCATTACCGGAGAGAGGAAGTGAAAGATTCCAGATAAAAAGAGGGGTCAAACAAGGCTGCCCATGTTCTCCTTTGCTCTTCATTTTAGTTGCAGAAATGTTATCAATTTTCATCAAAAATAGTGCAGAGTTAAAACCATTAAACGTTCTTGGAAATAATCTTATCATTACTCAGTTGGCAGATGATACAACATTGTTCCTAAAAAATTCAAACCAAATTCCTACTGCAATCAAGAAAATAGAAACATTGTCAAAGGCATCAGGACTACAACTAAAGCTTAAAAAATGTGAAATGATGACGATTAAGGAACATCATCTCTCTGATAAACATGGAATCCCTGTCAAAAGTCAAGTCAAATATTTAGGTATATTATTATCAAAAAACTGGAAAAATAGAGAAGCTTTAAATATTGAAAACAATATTGCAAAAATTCGTCCCATCTTAAACTCATGGTTACAACCAGATCTATCAATTTGTGGTAGAATCCTAATTATGAAAAGTGAAGCTTTATCAAGATTTATCTACCTGGCGTTTTCCCTTGCTATCCCTGCTCCCTTAATTAAAGTAATTAACACAACTATTTTTAATTTCACATGGAGAAATAAACATCATTACATTAGGAAAAATGACTGTGTTAAAGCTATTGTAGATGGTGGTTTAAATATTATAGACTTTGAAGCTATGAATGGAACTATTAAATTAAAATGGCTACAACATTTGATCAACAATAGAAGCAACTTTTGGTTTCATATTCTGACCAAGATCTTTGCTGTCTGTGGTGGTATTGAATATTTATTAGCCTGTGATTTCTCAATTGTCAGATTGCCTCTAAAATTATCCAAATTTCATCAACAAGCTCTCTTGAATTGGAAAATAGCTTACAAACACAATTTTACTCCACATAACGCACCCATTTGGAACAATCCATGTATATTGTCCAAAAGGAAGTCCATATATTATGATGACTGGGTAAAAAAAGGAATTTGGTCTATTACACACTTAATGGATTGTAACGGAAATATACTAAACTATTTAAGTTTCAAGGAGAAATAGAATGTAAATAATAAATTGAATCAATACAACCAGGTCATTAAAGCTGTTCCACAGGAGTTTATCAACACTGTGAGAGGATTATTAATGTATGATTCAATAGAGCCAACATTTCCTTTACTTATAATAAATTAAATTGATTTTAAAAACAAAAAATGTTCCAACAAAATGATCACAAATACACTTACAAATAATATTTTTCCACTTCCTCTAAAAAGAAATGACATTATTAAAGAGATTCCAATTGAAATACAAACTAAAATTAGGACTAAATATTTTAAACTTCCAATTTGTCCAAAAGTAAAAGAAACACACTTTACAATTTTGAATGACATTTATCCCTGCAATGAATTTTTGACGATACCTTTTAATTTAAATTTGAACCTGTGCACATTCTGCGAAAAACACAGAAACAGTGGAACATTTATTTTATGAATGTAATCATTCTTTTAATTTATGGACTTCCTTTCGATACTGGGCATCTACATTTGACAGTGAGACGCCACATTTGAGTTTCACTGACATCAAATTTGTTTTGTCATTCAAAGATTTAAAAAGAGAACATTTTTACAACACACATATTTTACTAATTAAGCAATTCATTCACAAATGTAAATGTATGAATGTCAAACCTGTATTCCCTGCCTATTTAAATGAATTTTAATTATTTAAAAAAACATTATACCACATCAAAAGCAAAACAGCTACAAGCCTTATTCAATTTTTACAGTCAGTCCCTTAAACCTCTACTTTCTTTTTATTTATTTATGTATTTTTTGTTTGTTTTAAGTTTTGTTTGCCTCCTAACTGTTGTATACTTGTGTTAACCTACTTTATACAGTTCAAACATTTTCAATCCTGTAGGAAAAAGATTTTCTGCTTTCAACCTGTAATTTTTTTTGAAAATGTAAAAAAAGAAAACATGACAATTTAAAAATAAATAAATAAAAAAGCTACTATCCTTCATGTTTTAGATCTATCCTCCTTCCAACACACCTGATTCAAATGATAAAGCTCACATCAAGCTGCAGAAGACTGATAATGAGCGCCAGGTGTGTTGGAAGAAGGATCCATCTAAAACATGCAGGATAGTAGCTCTCGTGGACCAGGGTTGAGCACCCATTGTTTGTCAAATCCGGTCCTGGTGGCCCAATGTCCTGCATGTTTTAGCTATTTCCCTCTTCTACCAGAACTAGTTCAGTTATTGATCAGCTCTTCAGAAGCCTGATAATGATGTAATGGAAGAGGGAGATATTTATTTATTTTTAATTAGTATTAAAAAGACAGACAGATAAACGCCGGCAAAAACCTAACCTCCTTGGCGGAGGTAATAATAAGAAGAGGGACATGTCTAAAACATGCAGGACTTGATTACAAGATATACGCATCAATCCTATCCAGAAGGTTAAAAACATTTATTTCAGAAATGATCGACAAAGATCAAACTGGATTCATTCGTGGACGCCAAACTCATGATAATGTAAGGAAAACTCTACACATAATAGAAAAGGCTCAGAGGGACAAACAAAGTATGGTCTTACTAAGTATAGATGCCGAAAAGGTGTTCGACTCAGTAAATTGGAGTTTTCTGTATCAAGCCCTCCAAAGAATGGGCTTTAATGAAAAATCTGTAAATATTATAAAAACGCTATATGATCAGACAACAGCCAGAGTTAAGATTAATGGTAGTCTCACGGACAAAATAATATTACAAAGGTCAACAAGGCAAGGGTGCATTTTATCTCCTACCCTCTTCTCAATTTTTATAGAGCCTCTGGCACAGGCAGTACGGCAAAAACCCGAATTAAAAGGGGGTTAAGATAAATGGAGTAGAACATAAGATTGGACTTTTTGCGGATGATGTAATATTATACATGGAGGAACCAAATACATCAATACCTGAAGCAATGAAACTTTTTCAAGCTTATGAACATCTTTCAGGCTATAAAATAAATATCTCTAAGACACAACTTCTTCAGTTTAACTATATGCCTTCTCAACACATTAAAAACATATAAATTTAAGTGGAACATGGGAACCATAAAATATATTGGGGTAACAATACCAAAACACTTGGTCAATATTAACAAAGAAAACTTCAAACAAGTGCAAGAAGAAGTGGAAAAAGATATCAAAAGATGTACTAGTCTGCCTTTAGATTTCAGTTTAAGAATTGAGGTAGTAAAAGTGAACATCCTACCTAGGTTTTTGTATCTGTTCCAAGCTGTACCAGTAGAGGTCGCACAAACTCAATTTTCCACATGGGACAGAATAATATCCATATTTGTATGGGGAAGTAAGAGACCTAGAGTCAAATATACGACTCTACAACTGCCCAAAGAGAAGGGGGGATGGCATTACCAAATCTAAAAGCATACTATCAAGCTGCACAACTAAAATACATCTATTGCTGGTGTAATCCAAATTATAGCGGCAGATGGAAAAATATTGAAACCTCAACACTCAAGATGCCTATTCAGTATCTTCTTGGGGACAAGGAGACCTATGATAAAGAGAAAGGCAACCTCGATTCTATTACAAAGTATACGTTTGACCAATGGTTTAAGTATATTCGATCAAGTAAGCTCCAAAACCAGGCAAAAACATTAAAATGGATAGGGTATGATGGCAAATTCAAGCCGTCAGACTTGGATAAAAACTACAGACATTGGGCAGTGAAGGGACTTAGAGTGTGATGTGTGTTGGAAAATAAAGGGAAAATGGAAAATTTCCAAACTATGAAGGGAAAATTTCAACTCACTGACGGTGACTTTTTCCGCTACTTACAGATGAAAGACTATTCTATGAAAGAAGTACAGATTGCCACCTCCATGCATGAGAGCAATGTCATTAAATTAATAACGAAGTCATACCAAGGCTCCAACATGAGGATAATTTCAGTAATGTATAACACAATTCAAAGCACTGACAAACATACAACCAAAAAGTGAAACGTAAATAGCAAAAAGAACTCTGCATAGAAATTGAGGACACAAATTGGCTTAATATGTGGAAAAGTCAACACACAACCACAAGCTCCCGGACATGGAGGGAGTTTAACTGGAAGAACCTGGTGCGTTATTTCATCACACCTCAACTGAAGAGCAAGCAGTTGCAGGTAGCACAGAAATGCTGGAGAGAATGTGGTGAGGTAGACGCTGACCATACACATATATTTTGGAAATGTGCAGTCATTCAATCATTCTGGTTAGATATACACCAATCCATGTGTGACATATTCGGATATGCGGTACCTATGGAACCAGACCTATTATATCTCTGCAACTTTGGAAATCACATTGATGGAAATGATGTCTATTTGGCAAAAATAATCCTGATTGCAGCCAAGAAATGTCTGACCAGAAAATAGGGGAGCAAATCAACTCGGACAAAGGAGCAGTGGACAGGTACCATGGACGAATTATTTACAATGGAAAGACTATCACATAGACTGAGAAGAACCACAATTGAACAAGAAGTGGAAGAAATGGACACTATTCAAGCAAAAGGAGACTTAATGTACAACCCATATATGCTGTGTTTTCTTTGTTTTCTTTTATTTTTTTACAATCATTATTTTGGTTGTGTATGTCAGCTGTTTTGAGAAAGAAAAAACTAAATAAAACTATAAGTTACAAAAAAAACATACAGGACACTGGGTCATGAGGACTGGATTTGAGAAGCACTGCATTAGTTCAACCACAGACCATATATTCCTTTCATACCAATCCTGATAATACAATGATTTATTTGGGTACAAAACATATGTATTATTCCAAAGCACAGTAGTGTGGGCTGAAAAGCTCTGCACATAGAACATTTTCCACTATAACAGACTTTGATTATGAAACTCTGACAATGATAAAGGTCATTTGTCGATGCTAAAGTCTGTCATAAGAAGACATTTAAAACCTCCAACCTTGTTGAATCATCTGGAACACAGTCCTAAAAGGAGTTACTATGATTGATCCAAGATTTCAGCCAATTCATTTTTAAACTTCCATCGAGGCAATCAAAATCAAGAACTTTTAAACGACCATCTTTAAATTCTTTTACCATATTCCTTTTTTTATATAGTGTGGTTTGTTTCTACAAATAAAATTCATATTAATTTGGTTCATGGGAGTAATCATGATGTTGACGTTGGTGGGGACATAATTTGACGACTTCCTCATGAGAGACAACAATAAATAAATAAATAAATAAGAACACAGCTAAAAGAATTAAAATAATGTCTCATTTTGTTTTTGTCAACAAAAATTTTGAGACATTTTAGGATTTTTTTTATTTCTTAAGCCATATTTTGTCTGTTTTTTATTGGTCATGTGCATTATATATTTAATTCTAGTTATCATCACAAGACCTACATTTACATCTAGTTTTTTTTCACATGATAAAGGTTCGTTCATGACAATATTTAGTCGCACTGTCAATGAATGGTTTATTTTTTTAGATTCATCATATATAAGGTGTACTGGATTATAAAGAACAATAAGTCCAAAATATTAGATAAAAATCTAAATCATTAGATAAAAAGTCAAATTCCCAGTCATTAAGCACAATCAGCATTAATCCATATATAAGGTGCACTGTGATTTTTGGAGTAAATTAAAGTCTTTTAAGTGTCACCTTATAGTCTGGAAAATACAGTAACATTTTGTTTCCAAATGTCATGTACTTTCCATCCAAATATTGGTATGGACACGTCCATACCGTACCCCGACCTGGAGCTCCTGTGTGTAACTCTACGACCATATTACCTTCCCCGAGAATTCACCAACATATTTGTGTGCGTCGTCTATGTTCCGCCCAGTGCTAACGCCAGGAGGGCAGCGGGACAAATTGCAGACTGCGTTCATGCCTGTCTCCAAAATAAGCCAGATGCTCCTATGCTTATTTTGGGGGATCGAAATCACTGCAATTGAAATCAGAGCCTTCCTGGCTTTTTTCAACATGTCCAGTGCAGCAGTAGGAACACTAAGACTGTGGACAGGTGCTATGGGAATATTCCAAATGCCTACACGGCCAGAGCCAGACCTCCTCTGGGCAACTCACACCATAATGTTGTCCAGTTACTGCCCACATACCATACAGCATTTAAATCCAGTAAAGCCCAGGTTCACTCTGTCAAAGTGTGGTCAGCTGATAAAACGGAGGAGCTGAAGGGATGTTTCTTTTGGACTGATTGGGACCTTGTCTTCCAGGAGGCAGATATTGACACCGCTGCAGAATCAATAACTGACTATATATCATTTTGTATTGATTCAATCATTGGCACAAAAACCATCAAGAAATACCCCAATAACAAACTTTACATCACACGGGAAATAAGGGAATGTCTTCAAAGGAAGACAGTGTCCTTCAGATCAGGGGACACTGCAGCAGTGAGGACAGCACAGAAAGACCTAAAGCACAGGATGAGAGCGGCTCGGCTGCAATATAAGGAAGCACAGAACAGGACGTCTCCAATTCAAACAATAAGACACTGTGGGACGCCATCCGCAGCAGGACAAACATGGACACAAAAAGGACACTGGTGGTCGCTACTGATGAAACAGCAAGAGCCAATGAGCTGAATAATTTTTATTGACCTTTTGAATCTGATAACCAGGGGGAATGCTGGGAATTATTAGAAGGGGTTAACTGCAATGAACACAAGGATAGAGTTATACTGGAGCCACACTCACTTCCTCATGTTTTTAATTCAATGTGCACTAAAAAGGCAACAGGGCCTGATAATATGTCTGCCTTGGTTTGAAAAACATTTGCTGAGGAGCTCACTCCAGCTTGGCATCAGTTGTTCCAGCTCTCCATTGATACACATACAGTAGCGGAGCTCTGGAAAAGATCTATTATTATTCCAGGCCCTAAGAAGCCGTGTCCCCTGGTCAACAATGACTTCAGACCAGTAGCACTGACTTCAAATGTTATGAAGGTTCTGGAGAAACTGCTGATCCAGGAGCTTCGTTCAGAGGTGGAGCCACATTCAGACCAACTCCAGTTTGCTACAAAAGGAAACGCAGTACAAGTGACGCCATTTCTACCATAATGCACCTGGTTTGAAAACACCTTGAGAGCCCTTCCACATCTGCTAAATGAGTTTTTATAGATTTTACTTCAGCTTTTAACTGTATCCAGCCACATATCCTCCTTAAAAAACTCCTTCAGCTGAATGTGAATCCTTTTTTAACACAGTGGTTCTACTCATTTTTATCAAACAGGTCACAGCAGGTCACATTTAACTGTGCTCTCTCACATACCGCATTAAGCAGCACTGGTGTCCCACAGGGCTGTGTCAGCTCACCATTTTTATTCACACTATACACCAATGACTGTGTTAGCTCTCAGCCGCACCAGTATGTCATTAAATTCTCAGATGACACAGTTATTGTCAGTTTGTTAAAAACAAATAGCAACTTCCATAGTCACAGGTCTGGGGTGGACAGGTGTGTGAGCTGGTGTGATGCTCACCAACTGCAGATCAATAGTGAGAAGACAGTGAACATGCTGGTGGATCCTAGATCTGTGGGAGACCACAGTTCTGTGTCCATACATGGTCAGAATATTGATCTGGTCAAGTCCTATAAATATTTAGGACTTCATATAGATTGTGACCTCAGCTGACACACACATGTGACCAGTGTCTGTGCCCGGATCCACCAGCGCCTTCATTTTTTACGTGGGCTAAGGGTGTTTGGTGTCTGCAGTAAAATGATGCTGATTTTCTACAGAGCTACCATTGAGCCTATACTGTTATATGGAGTAGTCAGCTGGTTTGGAAACCTAACAGTTAAATCGAAGGCTCACATCTTAAATTTGATCAAAACAACAGAAAAAAATCATTGGCACCAAATCACCCACATCTCTTCAGGACCTGTTCCAACGAGCTCTTTTTAAACAGGGACAGAATATTTTAACACATGTATCACATGTTTTAAATACAGAATATGTTTTATTGAATTTGGGAAGGAGGTATAGTTCAAGTTCAAGAGCCTTTATTGTCACTATACAGGATAATGAAATTTCCATTTGGGCATGCGGCTGAACAGGGAATGTAAAAGAAAGAAAGGTGTAACACTGACACAAGAGACACTGGGACACCAAAAACTCTAACACAAGAAATGTCACTAGAAGAAATAAATATCACTAAAAGAAATAAATATCACTAGACACGTATGTGCAAACATAGTAGGTGGAGTAAATAAAGTGCAGTTTACAGTATCCAGCAAGGGGAGCTCAGGTTTTACCTGCATGGAGTATGTACATGATTCCAGGTGGGGGGGTATTGCTTTCACAGCTCTGGGAAAGAAGCTGCCCCTGAGCCTTGTGGTGCTTGTTTTAAAAGTCCTGTATCGCTTCCCTGATGGTAGTGGTATGAATAGTCCATTGGCTGGGTGAGTGGGGTCTGAGGCAATGCGCCTGGCCCTCTTCTGGACTCTGGAGGTAAAAACAGAGTCAGGATCAGGCACACGGTGGCCCACTACTCCTTGAGCAGTCCTCACCACCCGGGCCAAGTCCTTCCTGTTCTGGGCTGAGCAGTTTCCGTACCACACAGTCATACCGAGACACAGGACGCTCTCTATTGTCGCTCTGTAGAAATTTGTGAGCAGCTGAGAAGAGAGTCCAGCACGTTTCAGCTTCCTAAGGAAGAAGAGACGGTTGTTGTGCCTTCTTCACCAGGTAAGTGGTGTTCAGGGACCACGAGAGGTCAGAGGAGATGTGGATGCCCAGGAACTTAGCACTGTCCACCTGCTCCACCACCTCCCCCTGTATGTGGAGACAAGCATGTTGAGTCTTCCTGGACCTACTGAAGTCCACTATGACCTCCCTGGTCTTGCTGTTGTTCATAATTAGGGTCCCACTCTGCAAAACTAACAGATATAAGCACTCGTTCATCCCACTGTCAATCACACAAATTAATAAACAAATGTCACAGAAGGGACAGGGACATTAGAGACGTCGTGGAGCCTTGACTACATGTGTTATGTTTTATGTGGCTGTTGAATTATTATTATCATGATTGTTTTTATTTTATTATATTTTTATGTTTTTAGGCTTTTATTCATTGTATATGTTTTTATTCATGTATCTTAATTAATGTATTTATTGTGGGTATGAATGTAATGAGTGGGAGGGTGAGTGGAATGTTCTGTCTGCAGCAGACCCCTCTGTCCAAAACTAATTTGTCCCTAGGGAGACAAATAAAGGTACTCTGACTTTTTGAAAGCGTTCATACACAATTTTACGCCCATGATTTGGTGAATAGATTTGATGAGTTTATTTGAAATGGTGTCAGACTATGCTGGGTAGATGCACCTTGATAAACATTCCATCTTGATTTTCAAAATAAAAGTCCAACAATCACAAAGCACTGCTTCTTTCAACAGTGTTGTCATCTTTCTAAAGTGTCAAATTTACAATGTTATGACCCTCTTTGAACTACCTCAGTGTTGAAATCGTGTCCAACGTCCTGAGAAGAACATCCTGAGCACCGCCCCCATCCCGCCCCCCGTGTGTCCAGTCGTTCCACTCTAGCATCTACCATTCACCTACCACACATCTTCCCCAGATTAAAAAAATAAATGAATACATTTGGTACTTTTCCCTCTTTTTTTGTGTGACTCCAGAGAACATGTCGCGCTCCCATGACCACACCTCTCCATTCCCACCCGCTCCAACAACAGGTTGTCAAATGATGTCCTGTGCCACAGTGCTTTGTGATTGTTGGACTTTTATTTTGAAAATTTGTCTTCATTCTGTCTTCCACGTTCATGAAAGGTTTGGTATGAATGTGTCATCAAACAGTCATGAATGTTTTATGTGCAGTTTATGAAAGCTGTTATGAATGTGTTATGAACTCACCCGTCAACTAAAGTGTTTCCATAACTTATGAGCGTATCTTCTTGTCTTGTTTTCCTGCCTTTGACCCTGTTTGTCTCTTGGTTTTTTGGATTGTGGTTTAGTCTCTCTGGTTTTTGCACACCCCTGTTTCTTGACCTTTTGCCTGCCCCTCACCTGTACTGCATCTACATCTGATTGCTGCTTTGGACCCTTTTTCTGCTCACTGATAATGTGTCTTGTCTTTTCCTTTGGACTGATTTTGACTGCATGTGTTTTGGACCTTTTTTGTCTGACCTCTCTGTGTGCTGTGTCCCAGCCGTACGCACAGAGGGGAGGGTCCCCAACGCAGCGGACCACGTACTGGATCAAGCTGATTGTTCTATTAATAAATTGTCCAACTGTACAACTCAACGGTATAGGAACCATGTGCAATAGACTGTACCTACCCAACCCTACCTCGTATAGATCACTCCATCTTGCACTAGTATTTGTACATTTGTTTATAGTATTTATTTATCTGTTTATTTTTCTCTAAAGCTGTTTTTTTGTACATAAGACACAGTATTCCTATATTTTTTATTCCTAGTATATATTTTTTATTTCTAGTTTAATTTTATTATTTACTTGTATGATTATTTGCACTTCTTTACTTCCTTTTACACCTATTCACACCCCACTGTGTGTTTCTGTGAGCTCATGTGACAGTGAATTTCTCTTGTGTGAGATTAATAAAGTCTTATCTTATCTTAGATCTTTGTCAAACGGTTTATTCTGGTGTGAGTCGTGCATTTGGGTCCACTCAGTATTCAGAGTCGTCACAGTACGAACTCACACCGAGCAGTGACACACACCAAGTATTTATACTAAAAAGACAGGTGGGACACATCAAGGAGAAAATTAAGAAGGCGGGGCAACACCGGTGACAGGAAGTAAAGAAAACCCACATGACAAAATAAAAGCCCAAGACACCAACAATGACAGAAAGAGAAAAACAGACAAAATAAGACAAAAAGACACAACAGCCTAAGCTCATAACAAAAAGTCTCCTGTGGGTCCGTCCCAGCCCGGTGCCTTGTTAAGAGATAGGCGTCCAATTACTCTGTCCACTTCAATAAGTGTTATTTGACTATCACATGTTTGTTTGAAGTCATCTTTAACTTTGGGAATATATATTTGTATGTCCTTTAAGAATGTATGGCAGTCTTCATTAGAGAATGTAGAGCTATAAAGCTGTTTATAGAATTTAAGGATTTCTGAGGATATTAACTTTGCTTCTGTGGTTTCTATATCATTTACTATTAAACAACTGATGTTATTTTTCCCTTGTCTCCTTTTTTCCGCACCACAAAAACATGCTGAGCCCCCCCCCCAACCCCCATCCACTATCTATTTAACTCTGTGATGATGGGTGAAGTGGAGAGAGGACTCAGACGCCCGGTGTTGAAGGGAAAATAATTTAATAACAAACAGAACAAAAAAGCAGACAAAGACAGAGATAAAACAGAAACAAAACCAAACAAAACCTGGGGGTAGATCAGCCAGAGTCTGTGGTGCTGAAAGAAATGTCCATGTTATGGAGGTGACAAAGCTGAATGGTCCCGCACCAGCAACTGCTAGTTTCACTGCTTATATAGTTGAGATCAGCAACGACGTGCAGCTGCACGGTGCGGGCCAGGTGTAACTGGAGTGGATCTGGGGGAAAAGTTGTGGCAGGTTGTGACAAAATCTGGGAAACAATGAGTTAAAGTATTTTAATATTAGTAACGTAGTGTCATAGAACACCTCTACAGTGTAGTCTTAGTAAGGTTATAGTACCACATTAGTTTTTGGAATTAATTACTGCCGCCAAGGAGGTTATGTTTTTACCAGCGTTGGTTGGATTGGATGTTTGTTTGTATATTATTATTATTAATATTCAGAAAATGTTAAAATAGAATATGTTCTGTCAATAAATGAATGACAAAGGAATACACAAAATAGGAAAAAAGAAAAAAAAAAAAACTACAAAAACATACACAAAAATAAAATAAACCAAACAAAAAACAAAACCAAACAAAAAAAAAGAGGAATGCAGCTACAAATAGGACACAAGCCAGTGTCGCATTTGTGCCAGTCTCAAGCCCGGGTAAATGCAGAGGGTAGTTCCAGGCATGGCATCCAAATCCAATATAAAACCTATAATACAAATCAAATTGATATAGATATGGATTGATTAACTGATGACGGCATAGTTAGCATTGTTTTCTGTGCTTTTAAGGGTTTGGGTGGGATTTGACACCCCCCAGTTCATGCCCCTCCTGCCAAACCACATGCCCCTCCAAGTGGGCAGAGCTAGATCCGGCCCTGGATGACATGTTCAGGGTAAGCTGGTAATGTAGAGATCTGGAAATGATTAGATTTTGGTGGTGATCGGGGGGGGGTCTACCTTGGTGGAGGTCTGCGCTCTCAGAGTGCTTTTCTAGTTTTTATGTTTTTACAGATGTGTCCATCCCATATGAATGAATATTTAAAACATCTCAATATAACCCAGTACATTTCAACATCACTATAAACTACAGCTGAAAAAATATAAATAAACTTCTTTTTGATTTTGATTTGATTTATTTGGCTGAAAATGCAATAAACATGACTAATGACAGTGTTTAAAACTGGGATAGCACAAAAAAGCAGAAAGAGCTTGTTTCCATTGTGGTCCCTTACAAAATAAATACAAAAATAAATAACATTTAAAAAACTGTAAAAACACAACACCAAATGTACACAATAAAATAAATTTAAAAAAATGAATATATATGAAAATGAAAAAAGTATGAATATTAAAAAAAAATTGTCAGGATTGGGGTGAGGTGAAAGGAGGACTCCATTGCACAGTACTGAAGGGAAAAATAATTTAACAACAAAACTAAGAAACATGAAGACAAGACAGACAAAACCTGGGAGCCGTGGTGATGATGAATGTCCGGGTTATGGTAATTGAGGAGATGGCAGAAGCTGTCCGGGTTATGGAGGTGACAATACTGAATGGTCCCGCACTGGCAACTGCAAGCCTTACTGCTTTTATAGCCACAGATGAGGAACGGCTTGGTCACCGGAGCGGAGGTCATGACAGTACCCCCCCCCCCCCCTAAGGGGCGGCTCCTGACGCCCCTAAAAAACAAAAAACAAAGACCCCCCCCCCCATTGTCAAGAGCTACAAAAAAAAATATATATTTTTTTTTAAGTAGTATTTCTCCAGGCAGTGCGGCATGGAAACCCCCTGGTCGGAGTACCCTCTGGGCAGAGCGGTGTGGCAACCCTCTGGGCAGGGTGGTGTGGAAACCCCCTGGGCAGAATACCCTCTGGGCAGGGCGGTGTGGAAACCCTCTGGGCGGAGTACCCTCTAGGCAGAGCGGTGTGGGATCCCTCTGGGCAGGGCGGTGTGGAAACCCCCTGGGCGGAGTACCCTCTGGGCAGAGCGGTGTGGAATCCCTTCTGGGCAGGGCGGTGTGGAAACCCCCTGGGCGGAGTACCCTCAGAACTGAGTGGTCTGAGTGGACTGGGTTGGTAGCAGGAGCAAAACTGATAGGGTGGGGTCACCACGGACTCTGGCAGGGAGCAACAAAAAAGAAAAGACAAGGCACTGGACAAAGACAGGACAAAACGATGCAACAAAAGGACCGGGCTGACACGGGGGCAACAAGGGAACAGGTCCGGGGCGAAACCCGGCCAGACACGGCAAAAAGGGTCTGGGGCGAAACCCGGCCAGACACGGCAAAAATGCCCGGGGTAAGGAAGAGAGGGGAAATCCGAGGGGGAGAAAAGCAACAGGCAGCCATAAACGGGAAAGAGGCAGGGACAGGGACTAAGAAGCCAGCAACGGGCAACAGGTAGCGACAGCCACAGATAGAAAAAAACAACTACAGACCAAAAGAGACGAAATAGACGCAAAAGACAGACCGAAAGAGACGCAAAAGACAGACCGAAAGAGACGCAAAAGACAGACCGAGACGCAAAGAGACGTTAGCCAAAGACACGAAACGCTAGCCAAAGACACGAAACGCTAAGCCAAAGACACGAAACGCTAAGCCAAAGACACGAAACGCTAAGCCAAAGACACAGAACGCTAAGCCAAAGACACAGAACGCTAAGCCAAAGACACAGAACGCTAAGCCAAAGACACAGAACGCTAAGCCAAAGACACAGAACGCTAAGCCAAAGACACAGAACGCTAAGCCAAAGACACAGAACGCTAAGCCAAAGACACAGAACGCTAAGCCGAGACACAGAACGCTAAGCCGAGACACAGAACGCTAGGAAGAGACACAGAACGCTAGGAAGAGACACAGAACGCTAGGAAGAGACACAGAACGCTAGGAAGAGACACAGAACGCTAGGAAGAGACACAGAACGCTAGGAAGAGACACAGAACGCTAGGAAGAGACACAGAACGCTAGGAAGAGACACAGAACGCTAGGAAGAGACACAGAACGCTAGGAAGAGACACAGAACGCTAAGAAGAGACACAGAACGGGACAGAACGCAAGACTGGACAGACTTTAGACAGAACAGACCGGGGAAAACTAAAACAAAAAGGGTCCCTTCAGCACTGGCGGAGTCCTGATGGTTGGCGGGACCATTCTGTCAGGATTGGGGTGAGGTCAAGGAGGACTCCATTGCACAGTACTGAAGGGAAAAATAATTTAATAACAAAACTAAGAAACATGAAGACAAGACAGACAAAACCTGGGAGCAAACGGTCAGAGTCCGTGGTGATGATGAATGTCCGGGTTATGGTGATTGAGGCGATGGCAGAAGATGTCTGGGTTATGGAGGTGACAACACTGAATGGTCCCGCACTGGCAACTGCAAGCCTTACTGCTTTTATAGCCACAGATGAGGAACGGCTTGCAGCTGCAGAGTGCGGGACCAGGTGAGTGTGGATGAGCACTGGGGGAAAGGTCACCGGAGCGGAGGTCATGACAAAATTACTCAATTTAATTCATAAAGTCCCAAATCACAACAAAGTCGTCTCACAGGGCTTTACAGAAACACAATCAACTACAGAAATAGATCAAATGTCCCAAGCACCCCCTGTCCTTAGACCAGGGGTCTCAAACTCATGGTTTTCAGGGGCCACATTCAGCCCAATTTGATCTCAAGCGGGCCAGATGAGTAAAATATTAGCATAATAACTGAGAAAAAAGTGACAATTCCAAATTTTTGTGTTTGTTTTAGTGCAAACAAACCCAATTACCGAATGAAAATAACTACTATCCAACAGGAAAGGTGTGAATAACCTGAAAAAACTGAACTAGCTCAAGATAAATATGTACAATTCTAACAATATTATGCCTCAGTTAATCATTTACACACGTACATTATGGATCAGATCTACTACAAAGACACTAAATTGTTAAAATTGTGCCTAATTTTCTTTTGAAATTTCAGGTTGTTCATGTTTGTTCAGGTTTTTCACATTTTATTTTTACAGGATAGTTTGTTAGTATAAATATGTGCCTAATTTAATGTTGTTTTTTGCACTATAACAAAGACAGAAATGTAAAGTTGCCATTATTTACGGGCATGTAAATTATTTTCACATTAAAATGGGAAGATAATATGGAGTAGGTTATTTTGCTATGATTTGATTGTAGATCACAATGGGCTGTATGTGGAACCTGAACTAAAATCAGTTTCACAGCCTTAACTGTGGAATTTTTGCACTTTGCAGATTCATCCCATGGGCCACATTGGAACCTTTGGCGGGTCGCATTTGACCCCTGCCTTAGACCCTCCTCCTCGGCAAGAAATACGTCAAAACCCAGAGGGAAAAAGAATAAATGTTGTACTTATGAAATGATTTGTTACAGAAGTGTTTTCGTACCCTGAATTTTTCGTAAATAGTCTCATTTTCCATGTAAAAGTTTTAATTCGTTCCAATGTCCCCAATACTACCCCTCAAACCCTTTAAAATTGATAAAATATACAGATTTTGTATGAAATATGTGTTAAAAGAAAATGTAGATTTAGATTTTAGCCCGTCCAGGCTAATGTGGGTGTCCGGGACAGAAGAGTTGAGCCACGTCTCAGTGAGAATGAGGATGCATCAGTCTGGTGGATCATGTTTGGTGTTTAAATCTTCAGGTAGTCCACTTTGTTTTCCAATGAGCGTACATTGGTGAGCAGGACTGATTGAAGCGGCGGTCAGAATGGGTTAGCTCTTAGCTTAGCCAGGGGTGTAGTGGAGGATAAGCGCACGTAAACGCCGTTTATGTACCTCTGGAATTCAGGAAATACCGTTTACCCACCTCTAAATAGTGTTTGCGCAGCTCTTAATGGCAAAGTTAACGTCAAAGTTCCCTGCGCCTTGTGATCTGCCGTTGGAATAATCCAAAATAAATTTGGTGTCATTTTAAAGAATATTGTTGAACATACTTAAGACTTTAGTAGGAATTTTCATCTGCTCTGTATTCGGATATGTAACCTTCCAATCAGTGCCTTTCGGCTGCGGTGGCGACACCAATCAGAATCCAGGGATTATGTAAACATATACACGTTGTGTAGTTGCCTGCATGCCTGCCTACCTGTTCAAAGTTAATCATCATGGATATTAGGAGATATTTGAAGAGACCATCCAGTGCTTCCACTTCCGCAGATGCAAGCAAAAGGCCTCAAGTACAAAGTAAGACTGACAGAGATCAATTTACATGAGTCGTTAAATATGCTTTATGAAGTTTGACTATGAAAATGACAGAACGAGCTTTCAGATAAGCTAATGCGTAGTCATGCTATCCTTGTATTGCACTCGTCACCCACCGCGAGTCATTCTATCACGAAATTATTAACAGGATCAAATAGAAGAGAACACATCACGCCTGTGCTCCAAACCCTTCACTGGCTTCCAGTTGAGTCTAGAATTAAATTTAAAATCCTCCTCCTTACATATAAAACCATTAATGGTATGGGCCCCTCTTATCTTAAAGATGATCTGGTTCCGTACCAACCCAATAGAACCCTTCGTTCTCAGAATGCAGGTTTACTGAAAGTTCCTAGGGTTTCTAAAAGTACAGTAGGAGCTAGAACCTTTAGTTATCAGGCCCCTGTCTTATGGAATCATCTTCCCTTTAATATTAAAAACGCCGAAACAGTCTCTACATTTAAAATTAGGCTTAAAACATTCCTGTTTGAGAAAGCCTATGGTCAGGTTAGTTAAAAATTATGTGACTCATACATCATGTATACATGATGTATGAGTCACAGTTCAGTCTAGGCTGCCCTAGGAGTTACAATGCTGGGGGAAGTACAGACACTGAGTTCTTTCTTCTCTTTCTCTTCCTCACACCTGTTTCTGTAATTTTCATAACATATCTTTCTTACCAAGTCTGTTCATGACTAGTCACATGGTGTCCCCTTTCCCCCCTCCCCCCCTGGGGGGAGTGGTGGCTCTCCTGACAGTGCCTGCACGGGAGCCATGGACGACAGGATCTGGAGTATCTCGCCTGTGCCGACCTGTGACCCCGGACCACCGCCCCTGCCTGTCTGGACCAGCCACCCTTCCTGCATTTATACATGGACGTTCATCTATAGCCTGCCCATCCATGGGAGTGGATCTGTCCTTCAATGTGGTTCTCCTCAAGATTTCTTCTTTTTCCCACTGGGTTTTGAAGTTTTTCTTGCCGAGAAGGAGGGTCTAAGGACAGGGGATGCCTGGGACTTTTCATGTATTTCTGTAGCTTGATTGTGTTTTTGTAAAGCCCTCTGAGACGACTTTGTTGTGATTTAGGGCTTTATAAATAAAATTGAATTGAAATTGAATTGAAAGCTAGCAATGCCGCAAGTGTAATTTTACAACAATACTTGTACTGTACAGCACGAGACGTTCTCGTGCTTCAAAGTGAAATGAGAATAGCAAATCAAATAAAGGTCAATTGTCATTCTAAATACCGCAAAAATACAATTTATATGATGGCTTATAAATGATTAAAAAATATATAATTTTCTAAATATAAAACAATATAACAAAAAACATGCTGTATAGGCTATTTATGCTGACATAGGTAGTTATATCCTACATGAGTGATCCTTTAACTTATGTTGTCAGTGTAATTGGCAGACTGCTTAACTGGTGTTCTCAGCCCCACAACACTTAAATTCTACCTTTTTCAGGCAGTGATGGTACAGGCAATGAGGCAGAGATCACAGGGAGAGGAGAAACACCAGGAGATCAGAAAGTGATAGAAGAGGAAAGAGGAGGAAATGAAAGAGGACCAACAGAGAATAAGGAAACAGAGAAAGATGAAATAGGAGATGAAGAAACAGGTAGTGCGAGACGAGTAAGAGAAGAAACAGGGACAGGAGAGCTGGAGAGTGGAGAGTCTGAAGTAGAGGGAGAGGCAGAATCTGAGACTGAAGACACAGTGAGAGGAGAAAGAGAGAGCAGATGCCATCCCAGTATCTGGACAGAAAAACAACACATACAGTTTAAAAAAGATAACCCTTGGCTTATTGTCAATAATGAATATCTTGGATGCAAAATCTGCAAAAAAGTGAAAGGCCTTGGAGTGTTTAAAGAAACAGGAATGTGTCTCTCAAATGAATGTGCCGCAACTAAAGTCACATACAGTCACAACGGTGATCACCAGTATCAGTTGTCATGATGCTTGAGAAGTAAAATTTTCAAACACAGATCATCAAAGAGCCACAAGGCAGCCGAAAACATAGTGAACACAAAACACACAATAGATGTATCAATGCAAAACCAACTGAAGAGTGAAGAACAGAAGACAGCCTCACTGTTTCGAACAGCCTAGCAAAGAAGAACAGGCCATTCACAGGCTACCACGAACTTGTGGCGCTCCAACAAGAGAATGGCCTTGACATGGGTATCACTCTACATTCAAGATACACTGCAAAAAATATAATAGACCACACATCTCATGAAATGAGGAAGAAAGCTCTGAACCACATCGTAACTGAACACCAAAGGTTTTGTGTTTTAATTGACGAATCAACAACTCTTAGCAAGAAATCAGCCCTTGTTGTTTATTTAACATCCATTATAAGTGGTGTACCCACGGTATTATTTCTGGATTTGGTGGAGCTGGAAAGCCAGTCAGCTGAGAGCATAACTGAGAGTTTACTACAGTGCCTGCAGACTTGGGGAATGGATGAAAATTTCATCAAAGAAAATTTCATTGCGTTTGCCAGTGATGGGGCAAGTGCCATGCTGGGCCAGAAGTCAGGGGTAGCTGCACGCCTACAACTCCTGTATCCACATCTCATTGTGTGGCACTGCCTAAACCATAGGCTGGAATTGGCTGTTGGAGACACAGTCAAGCACACTAACAATGTCCATCATTTCAAGTCTTTTTTAGACAAAATTTACACACTGTACCACAGGTCACCAAAAAACTGCCGGGAACTGGCTGAGCATGCACAACAACTTGAGGTAAATCTGCAAAAGATTGGGAGGGTCCTTGATGTCAGATGGGCAGCCAGCAGTTTCAGAACTGTGAAAGCTGTATGGAATTCCTACAAGGCCCTGTATCATCACTTCAGTGCTGCTTCAGTGGATGCCACAAGAGAGGAAAATGACAAGGCCATGTACAGAGGTCTTATGACCAAAATGGAGTAAGAGGAATTCCTATGTGATTTAGCCCTCATGTATGACACATTAGAGGAGATCTCCCACCTCTCTCTGAGCTTACAAGAAAGAGGAATGACCCTCACAAGAGCAGACACATTAATGAGACGAACAATTTGCACGGTTTCCTCAATGATTACCTGTCCAGGTGACAAGAGTCAGGAGGGCCTTCAAGCTACAGAGAAACATGAGTTTAATGGGATTCAACTAAGAAGCACCCAACGGGCAAGGCAGATAAACTCATCAGAGTTCCTTCACTCACTCATTGAGAACCTGGAGGACAGATTGTTCACTACAGGCTCATCTAGGCAACAGAGTGTGTCAGCTGAAAACAAGGCCCAGTACAGCGAATTGTTGGACCACTTTAAAGTTCTTCTTCCAGCAAACTGGCCTGTTCCCCTAAATGAACCATATGGGGAATCCAATGTGAAAAAACTTGCCCAAAGGTTCAGACTTGATGACAGAAAAATTCTTGAAGGCTTTAGGGACTTCAAGGATAACTCAAGCATCATACCAGAAAACCTTGCACCACTCATGAATATCCACCAGATCATTCCAGTTAGCACTGCTGAGTGTGAGAGACGGTTCAGCTTAATGAACATCATAGTGTGCCCCCTGAGATGCAGTCTGCACATTACCACTGTGTCGTCCTTGATGTTTCTTCACCTGAAAGGCCCCCCTCACAAAGTTCAATCCAACACCGTATGTGAAGTCCTGGCTGGTGAAGCACAGGGGAGCCATGGACCCCAGAACACGCCCCTGAGCGGCGTAGCAGACCCAGGTTCTGTAGAACGGTCCATGTTTTTAACAATTTTCCTTAAACTGATGATAGTCTGTGGGTCATATACTCTTCTTGCACCGTTGGACTGAACTTTTGATCCTAAAAGCGCTGGTCTAGGTGGAGAAATGAGCGTTAAAGTGTCTGTGTTACCATGGAGACACAGCAGCTGCAGACAAACAGGGCGACACGATCGACCTGTTTACTGTCATTTTATAATACGTACTGTAATAAAGTTTAAATGAACACACTGGGAAAAACTGAGGAAACAACAGGAACTCTGGGATGAATGAGGTCAAAGGGTAACGAAAAGCATCATGGGTAGCTCCCTCAGAGCCAATGGGATGATATGTACAGTACGTATGTGACGTCTTTACGTATATTACATAGTTACATATAGTAATGTACTGTATTTATGTCTGTGAGGTGTCAGTTTCCTTTTGTAAAGAGAATTTTCTTTCGTATTCAGAGACAAAAATTGGGTCAAAGGTTTTTCGTTACTTGGATCATTCGTTAGCTGGGTCTGTGGTAAGAAGAGGTTCCACTGTATTCTATTATTATTAAATTAATAATAAAAAATAATACATAGATGTCAGTAAAGTAGAAAACAAAGAATGTGAAGTAAATATACAACAACAATCGTCAAATGTGTTCATGTCATATTTTTAATCAGTTTATTCCATTAAAAAGGTGTAATTGAATTTTCTCCTTTTCATCTGTGGTTTTAAATGTTTCCACTAAAATGTTTGTTCAAATGTATCACAAGTGTTAAATGACAGAACAGTCACTCCTCTGCGGGCCCGGATCTAGGCATAGGCAAGGGGGGGCAATGCCCCCCTAAATTTTGCGCCTGCCCCCCCAAACGCGATGCCGCGCCTGCCCCTATCAAACCTACCAAACGCGATGACAAGGAAAAAATCCCACATGCTTTACATACAGCAGCCAAAGATATTCGCGCTGCTCTCTCCTGAATCTCTTCTGATTGGTAGATGCAAAGGGAGGGCGTGGCCTCTCTCAGACTCGCTTGGCTTCAGTTCTGTCACTTTCTCACACCCGTTTGACCTGACCGTCATAGAGACAGTCACACTGTACTCATTCACTGCAGCGATTTGCCTTTATTTCTTCCACTTATCTCTCCTCTACCGATCACGATGTGCAGATTTCTGGTTGCTAAAGCTAAAGCTAACACTAGTACTTGTGACAATGCTACGGTATTAGCAACGGAAGCTCCGACCTTCCGTTCCGCCGCTCAGCCCGCTCCTCCTGCAGCAGTAGTGACACATTCACTCAGTACCCAGGAGCAACTCGTCACCTTCGGGTGATAGCATTCCTTCCCCACTCGCTACAGGCACAAGCACCATAGCCGCCGCCATTTGCCAATATCTACAAGGGCACAATGAAGGCTTTCCTCAGCTCCATCGCATGTATGTGGCATCCATTGTGATTAGGATATCCTCTGCTTCATGTGAGAGCTCTTTCTGTTCTTACCAGAGGTGTGAAGTAACTAAGTAAAAGAACTTCATTACTGTACTTAAGTAGATATTTTAGGTATCTTTACTTTACTTGAGTATTTATTTTTCTGGCAACTTTTTACTTTTATTCCCTATATTTTTGCATAAATATCTGTACTTTATACTCTTTACATTCTCAGAATAGACTTGTTACTTTTTTAAACAAAACAGACGACACAGTATGAAAAATAAGTGGCTTCAGATGGAAAATCAGTGGAGGAGGGAAACTGTGGTTAATAGTTATATGACTATTATCTCACAATTTGGAATTTTTATCTCATAATTTTTGTACTTTTAATTTCACAATTTTAACATTTTATCTAAAATTCAGACTTTTTCTCTTAAAATAATTCATTTTTTGTTTAAATGTCATATTTCTATAACTTTTTAAAAATGTCATGATGACTTTTTACTAGTACTTTGACCACCTCTTGTCCTTACCCCCTTTCGCCACACTATGCTTCACAAGAGAAAAAGAGATTTAGTTATTCTGGCTCATGAGAAGGCTATAACAAAAGGCCTAAACATGGATACATTTGTTAGGGTGTTTGCACAGAAAAACAGATGGCTGATGCTAAAGTGATAGAAATAAGCTATGAACAACAACACAAACAGACTGTAACTAAAGAAAATGACAAAGAAATACATGAAAGGATAAAAAGTAAAAACAATTAGACAAAAATAATAAGAAAAATCCTAAAAGTTGCTATAAGATATATGAAAATGACATAAAAGATCAAAAAAATACACAGACATTTAAAAGATATGTTCTTCTAAATAAATAAATGATAAAGGAATGCATAAAAGGATAAAAAGAACAAAAAATGAAAAGAAAAAATACAAAAAAATACAATTAAAAATACAAAAAATTAAAAACATCCTAAAAGTTGCTATAAGATGTGAAAACAACAACAAAGACAAAAAATATTCAGAAAATGTTAAAATAGAATATGTTCTGTCAATAAATGAATGACAAAGGAATACACAAAATAGGAAAAAAGAAAAAAAAAAAAACTACAAAAACATACACAAAAATAAAATAAACCAAACAAAAAACAAAACCAAACAAAAAAAAAGAGGAATGCAGCTACAAATAGGACACAAGCCAGTGTCGCATTTGTGCCAGTCTCAAGCCCGGGTAAATGCAGAGGGTAGTTCCAGGCATGGCATCCAAATCCAATATAAAACCTATAATACAAATCAAATTGATATAGATATGTATTGATTAACTGATGACGGCATAGTTAGCATTGTTTTCTGTGCTTTTAAGGGTTTGGGTGGGATTTGACACCCCCCAGTTCATGCCCCTCCTGCCAAACCACATGCCCCTCCAAGTGGGCAGAGCTAGATCCGGCCCTGCTCCTCTGGTTTTTATGGATCTATTTCCAAAAGGAAGGGATTTGTCTGTTACATGTTAGAGTGCAGTCACTGCAGTAGTTTAGATCAAACGCACTGAAATGAACCAACACATGAATCAGTTAGAAACACTATGGAGTCAGTTCACATCCACCATCATGAACACATGAGTTTGATGAAGGTGTGAGGTCAACTGGACTGAACCACACACTACTACACACACACACACACACTACTTCACATCACACACATACACTGAGGATCCCACTAACCAGAGTCTAAATCCAGCAAACAGTGGTTCAGTGAATGTGGTTGTGAAGGTGTGGAGGTGGATCAGTTCATCAGAGGAGACTTTGTAGAAGGACACAGATCCAGCAGGACAGTCCACATACACTGAGACTGTACCAAAGGAGGAGGAAGAGGAGGAAGAGGAAGACTGAGGGAGGACTATGAATTTATTTTTATGCCAGACAGTGTATCTACCTCCATCACACCACAGACTCCAGGACTGATCATTCCCTCCAAACCCACAGTCTAAACTCTCTCCTTTCCTTCTGATTCCTCTGTAACTCACTGCTGTATAAACAGATCCACTCCACTGGACCTCCCAGTAACAGCGACCAGTCAGACCAGTTGAACTCATCAGCTGATAATAGAACTCAAATCTGTCCTGATGATCAGGATATGACTGAACCTCCTTCACTAGTTCCACCTTCTTGTTGTTTTCAGACAGTTTGAGGTGTTCGTTCGCTGTGTTTGGATCCAGGGTGAGTTCACAGAAATCTGATGGACAGAAGAAAACACAATCCAGCTGCAGTTATTGATCAGTGATCAGCTCATTGACTGACAGTCTGATCACATGACTGGGTTCAGTTCAACTGTTATTGATGAATGGATCATGAGTGATCAATACTGATCAATAACAGATCAATCCATTGGTTTATAAATGGATCTGTTGTTTCTGAGCACATTTTCACAGACATTAAATAAACATAGAATAGAGATTTGGTTTAGATTTTCCTGATCAGAAACAGCAGATTTAGGAATTTCATTGTTTGTTAAATAAAATAAAATAAAATGTATTGAACATATTTTCTGTTATTAACCCAAACACAGACTGAGACAAATGTTGTATTTCAGCACCAAGTTTTGTTTAATTCTATATGTGAATCATTAAATAAAGTTTTCAAACGTATTGTAGTATTGTTATTATACTGTTATTATAGTGGTATTGTCGTCTACTCACGAAGGCTGGGGTGTCATTTTTAATCTGTAAATCGACACTTAAGTGTTTCCATGGTAACACTGCAATCTCACTCCTTCTCAATCATGGACAAACTCATTTGATTTGTGGCTCTTGCATGTATTGTGTCTTTGTGTTGTATAAAAGTTCTTTATGTTCATATATTTGATCAGAGCATCATCCAAACAGTCCAGACAGAGGCTGGATGGAGCTCACACCCAAAACCATTCTCAGGTTTATGACCATCAATCACATCTTCTATCAACTTCCATCCAACACTGTGGGAAACTACTTCTACATTATTACCTGAGCCCATAAATGACTATTTGGTTTATTACTGTCTTTATTCAAATTATTTACATTGTATTAACTTGTGTGATTGATGTTTGGATGCAGATCATACGACCACATGGAGGCGCTCTGACAGGTAGTAGATGAAGTAAAGGACTTGGTCAGTTCAACATCCTGAACAATGAAAAGACCAAAGTAGTGCAGTAAAAGTAGCATCATTAAACAGTGTTTAAACTCCACTGTGCTGCAGTCACACAGCACATTCATAAATACACATTTATCAATTCTACACCTCATCCATCTTCTATAGTTTTGACATTTGAATGGACAGTTGTATCAGGTCAGATAAACACTATTTCATTTCTCTCTATGTTCTTTGTATCTAGTGAATTAACAACAAAGAAAAATCATCTTTGAATCAGTAAATACAGTTGAACCTCACAGTATGAATGTCATTCATTCCATCATTTTGCTCATTTTGCTCATTTTGCGATTTGTGTGTGTGTGTGTGTGTGTGTGTGTGTGTGTACTAGAGTGCATTAGTTGTGTGAGGTTCCTCTGTGGTGAACATTTTCATTTCTGTTAAATAGTCAATAATTCAACTGGTAAAATCAATGAATCTGAAAGGGTTCGACTCTGACCCCATGACTGATATCAAATCTGTAGGATCTGTTCATGTTGATGATCAGACTGATATTGATCCCTTTATAGATCATTTCAATCGTTCAAAACCATTTTTTCCCAAATCATTCAAATAATGAAAATATGTTGAATGTTTAATAAAAAGCCAAAAACAGAATCAAATCAGTCATTTCTCAGTGACTCTAGATCAGGGATGGACAACTCCAGTCCTGGAGGACCGGTATCCTGCACATTTGAGGTATTTCCCTCTTCCATCACACCTGGAAGCCATTACATGATTATCAGACTTCTGCAGAGCTTATTGATGAGCTGATCATTAATTGAATCAGGTTTTCTGGAAGAAGGAAACATTTAAAACATGCAGGATATGACCCTGGAGGAGCGCAGTTGTCCACCCCTGTTCTAGATTATTTTACTGTTTTAACTGTTTGTTCATATTAATGTTTAGTTCCTTATGATGGAACTAATATAGAAATCAGATTTGCTAATTATTTACAATAACAGTCCTAGAATTAAAGTTAGTGCATTATTAAGCATTAATAACAGTTGAATAATGTCATTAGTTGTCATCATGAATGCACTACTGTGCATTAATTAACCCACTGTTTATATATTAATAAGCTTTTAATAATGTGATAATAATGTGAACACCTGCTGTTGTGCAGATTTATTTTGTGTATTTTCTGGGCTGTTGTTTTTGGTGATGTTCTGTTCCCATTATGTTTTTTCTGTTCCTCATTAAATAGGTCTTATTATTTTCTTTTAAATTTTTATTTAATATAAATTTTTGTCCAGTTGTTGCTCTGGTTGCTGTTGCTTGTTGTTGCTACCATGGTTGTTATTGTTTGTGATGTTGATATTGTCTGTGAGGGTTTGAGCTCAGTCTCTGAAGTTCAGCGCAGCTTAACATTCATAACCTGACATAACCCTTCATAAGTGCATTCCTCATAAACATTACATAACCATAGGTAACCATTCCATGCTCAGGGTATGTGGGTCCATGTGGTACGAGTCCTGACCAATCAGCTCACAGCTCATCCTTCCACTAAACCATGAGTCTGCAACAGGTGTTGAACTACAGACCAGTTTAGTACAGGGGTCTGCAAATGCGGTCCTAGAGAGCCACTATCTGGCATGTTTTAAATGTTTCCCTCTTCCAGCACACCTGACAGTCGTTATGAGACTTCTGTAGAGCTTAATGATAGGATGATCATTTGAAATCAGGGGTGTTGGAAGAGAGATACATCTAAAACATGCAGGACAGCGGCTCTCTAGGACCACAGTTACAGACCCCTGCACTAAACTGACTGTCTTCATGAACATTTCAGAAATTTATCATGTGGAACCAGGTCCCAGTTTGGGTTCAGGTTGGTTTGAATGAATGAAAATCACACTTACACTTCCTCAGACCTGGTTTCAACCATCGGACTCCAGCAGGTTCCAACCTGAAAGGAGGAGGAGGGTCAGAGCAGCTGGAAACATGGACATTCAGTCTGATCCACTGAAGCTTTTCTGTTCACATCCACTAAATGGTTCCTTGTGAATCACTGCTTGAGTGTCTTTGTCTTTGAACATGGGCTGTACCTTCAGACAGGATGTATCCCAGCTCTGACAGATACTTCCTGTCAGCTCTACCTGTTCTATCTGTCATTATCTGTGGATGCATCAGCTCAGTCCATACCTGACAGTGTCCAGTGTCCAGTGTGGATCCTCCACTAGAGCACACAGCTCCTGTCCTGAGGCTCCTGGATGGTTGTAGCTCAGGTCTAACAGTCTGAGATGGGACGGGTTGGACTTTAGGGCTGAGACCAGAGAAGAACATCCTTCCTCTGTAATCAGACACCCTGACAATCTGCAACAAAACACATGACAAACATCAACTGAGGATGGAGATGAGTGGAGTTGGAGTCATTGAACAGTCTGTGAGTGGATCTGATTTCACCAATGTGTAAAGTCTATGAGTTACAGACTCTGAACACAGTTGAAGATCAGTAGAACTGGTCTGGAGTTCAACACAAACAACTACTGACAAGTTACATGGATCCAACAATTGGAGACAAACATTTCAGTCATGTGTTACTTGTTGAACCCTGACCTGAGAGTCTCCAGTCTGCATCCTGGACTCTTCAGTCCATCTGACAGTATCTTCACTCCTGAATCCTTCAGGTCATTGTTGGTTAGATCCAGATGTTTGAGACTACAGGACTGGGATGTGAGAACTGAGGACAGAGCTTCACAGCTTCTCTCTGACAGGTTACAGTTACTGAGTCTGGACAAAACAAAAGACATGGTTCCAACAATTGGAGATAAAAGGTGCTTTCCCACAGAGTAGTTCTAGGAACTAAATAGTTCTTAAAAGTCTACAGTTCCTAGGGAACCTTTAGGTTTGCTTTCAAACAGGGCAGTAGGAACCATGGGAGGGGCCAATGTGACACTAACATCCACCACAGTGATGTATTCTTTAATCACTAAATTCAACAATTAAACAAGGAAGTAGAAGACAGTGCTACTATAAACTACAATAGAGAATGAGGAGGCCACAGTGCTACTATAAACTAGAATAGAGAATGAGGAGGCCACAGTGCTACTATAAATTAGAATAGAGAATGAGGAGGCCACAGCGCTACTAAAAACTAGAATAGAGAAAGAGGAGGCCACAGCGTTATTATAAACTAGAATAGAGAATGAGGAGGCCACAGTGCTACTATAAACTAGAATAGAGAATGAGGAGGCCACAGCGTTACTATAAACTAGAATAGAGAATGAGGAGGCCACAGCGCTACTATAAACTAGAATAAAGAATGAGGAGGCCACAGCACTACGATAAACTAGAATTGACAATTAGGAGGCCACAGCGCTACTATAAACTAGAATAGAAGATAAGGAGGCCACAGCGTTTATGTTCTGTATCAAAGGAATGTTAATTGTGGTCAAAGAATGGAGGAATTTACAAAGGTAGGAGACGAAGAATCCAGCGGCAGGTGATACTATGACATATGTTAATTTCATAGCACTAACCAAAAACAAAACCACATCTGTCTGTTTATTTGTTACTTTGTAAATTTTTTTCCAACATACAGCTGACACGACATAAATGGTTTTAAATATAACAGAACTGCAAGATGGAAAAATAGGTGTGGTCTCTCCAAGCACCTACATCATATAGTTCCTAGAGAACTAAAAAAGACCCTGCCTCCGAGTAGGAACTAAAAAGGTTTTAAGAACTACAAAAGGTTCCTACAGTGGGAAACTTCCTAAACATTTCAGTCATGTGTTACTTGTTGAACCCTGACCTGAGAGTCTCCAGTCTGCATCCTGGACTCTTCAGTCCATCTGACAGTATCTTCACTCCTGAATCCTTCAGGTCATTGTTGGTTAGATCCAGATGTTTGAGACTACAGGACTGGGATGTGAGAACTGAGGACAGAGCTTCACAGCTTCTCTCTGACAGGTTACAGTTACTGAGTCTGGACAAAAAAAAAAGGGATGAGTGTGAAGTTTTTGATCGTGTTAAAATGATAGATATATATTTGAGATGTTTGATCAGACTGACAGACTCACAGAGTTTTGTTGGAAGCTTTGACCACTGGCAGCAGCCTCAGAAGACCCTCCTCTGAACCACAGTATTCCTTCAGGTTAAACACATCCAGGTCTTTTTCTGATGACAGTAAGATGAAGACCAGAGCTGACCACTGAGCAGGAGACAGTTGTCCTGTGGAGACATGTCCTGATCTCAGGTACTGTTGGATCTGATCCACCAGAGATCGATGGTTCAGTTCATTCAGACAGTGGAACAGGTTGATGCTTTTCTCTACAGACACATTCTCATTGATCTTCTTCTGGATGTATTCAACTGTTTTCTGATTGGCCTCTGAGCTGCTTCCTGTTGGTTTCACCAGACCCATTAGGAGCCTGTGATTGGTCGGCAGTGACAGACCCAGGAGGAAGCGGAGGAACAGGTCCAGGTGTCCGTTTGGACTCTGTAAGGCCTGGTCCACAGCGCTCTGGTAGAACTGGACAGGTTTGACTTTTGATCGTTTAGACCAAACAGATGTTTGTTTTTCTGACAGCAGACCTTGATGAAGGTCTGATGGACATGAAGAGCAGCCACAAACTCGTGGACACTCAGATGGATGAAGCTGAACCTCTTGTCCTGGTACAGTCCACTCTCCTCTACAAAGACCTGTGTGAACACTCCTGAGTACACTGAGGCTGAGCTGATATCGATGCCACACTCTGTCAGGTCAGATTCATAGAAGACCAGGTTTCCTTTCTTCAGCTGCTCAAAGGCCAGTTTTCCCAGAGACTGGATCATCTTCCTGGTCTCTGGACTCCAGTGTGGATCTGTCTCAGATCTTCCGTCGTACTTGACGTTCTTCACTTTGGCCTGAACCACCAGGAAGTGGATGTACATGTCAGTCAGGGTCTTGGGCAGTTGTCTTCTGTCTGTGGTCTTCAACACGTCCTCCAGAACCTCAGCAGTGAACCAGCAGAAGACTGGGATGTGACACATGATGTGGATGCTTCGGGACTTCTTAATGTGGGAGAGGATTGTGTTGGTCTGTTCTTCATCTGTGAACCTCTTCCTGAAGTACTCGTCCTTCTGTGGGTCTGTGAACCCTCTGACCTCTGTCACCATGTCCACACACTGAGCAGGGATCTGATTGGCTGCTGCAGGTCGTGTGGTTATCCAGAGGCGAGCAGAGGGAAGCAGGTTCCCCCTGATGAGGTTCACCAGCAGCACATGCACTGAGGCCGACTCTGTCACATCAGCCACAGTCTGAGTGTTGTTGAAGTCCAGAGGAGGTCGACACTCGTCCAGACCGTCTAAGATGAAGACCACCTGGAGGTCTTCAAAGATCCAGAATCCTGCTTCTTTGGTTTCAGTGAAGAAGTGATGAACCAGTTCCATCAAACTGAACTTCTTCTGCTTCAGCACATTCAGCTCTCTGAAGGTGAATGGAAATATGAAGTGGATGTCCTGGTGGGCTTTGTCGTCAGTCCAGTCCAGACCCAGCTTCTGTGTTAAGACTGTTTTACCGATGCCGGCCACGCCCTTTGTCAGCATTGTTCTGATTGGCTGATGTCTGTCAGCTGGTGTTTTAAAGATGTCTTCACATGTGATGGTTGTTTGTGGTGTGTGTGGGTTCCTGGATGCTCTTTGAATCTGTCTGACCTCATGCTCCTGGTTGACCTCTGTAGCCCCTCCCTCTGTGATGTAGAGCTCTGTGTAGATCTGCTTCAGGAGGGTTTTGGGGTTTCCTGCTTTAGCGATGCCCTCAAACACACACTCAAACTTCTGCTGAATGTTACGTTTCAGTTTCCGCTGACAAACTCCAGACCGACTTCCTGAATGTAGATGCAGATAAAACCATCAGTCTCACATAGGGCTGGACGATATGACCTCAAATCAATATCACCATAAACTGGGCAGTTTGACCTTGATAATGATAAACATACAATAAATGAGGGGGTTCAGCCACACACGCAGTGTGTGTGTGTGTGTGTTTCAGTCTGTAGTCGTCAATGATGCGCCAGCTGACCTGAAGTGAGCAGGCGCTTGCGGTTATCCACAGTTGCAGGTCATTACCTCTGCCGAGGAGGTTATGTTTTTGCCGGTGTTGGTTGGTTTGGATGTTTGTTTGTGTACAAGATAACTCAAAAACATATGGATGGATTTTGATGAAATTTTCAGGGTAGGTTGGTAGTGGGGAATTTGTAGGTGATGTAAAATGTTCTGCACTTATATAGTTCTTTTCCACCTTCATGGTGCTCATAGTGCTTTACATTAACCTCACATTCACCCATTCACACACACTCATACACCAGTAGGTTTATAAGGTTCTGTCAGTCCTACTGGGAGACTAAGTCAGGGTGTCTTTCCCAAGGACATTTCAACATGTAGACAGCCAGAGCTAGGACGCAAACCGCCAATCCTTCAGTCAGTGACTGAAGAGTTGACTTTACCAACTGAGCCACAGTCGCCCGTACAACGTGGTCAGTATCCTACGGTATGGAGGGAGCAAGAGAGAAAATAAAGTTGGGAGAGTGGAAACATACAAACAAAAAAAGTAAGGTTTGGGACACATTGTCTAAGATTTTTAAAGATGATGAGCAGCTCCCAGTATTTTTGTTTCCTTGGAAACTGGGTTCTAATGTCTCTTTGGGTGTTACAGGGTGTCGACCCCTGGTTTAGATGCTGCGTTAGCGTTGATAACTTTTGAATGATGAAGCAGAACAAAAATATTTTCTCAACATTAACTTACAAACAATGACACGGAATTTTAACAGAAATAAATGCAGGTATGTGAGAAAGGTCAAAGGTCATGTGATGTTCATAAAAACCATTGACTACTTTTTAAGAAGGTCCAGAAGCAGGTCGGGTCCGTCCTTTTCAAATATATTTCTCGTGGTCCGAGTTGCGGGTTAGTTAAAAAAAACGATCAGTTGCAGGTCATTTATACATCGACCCGTGCATCAGTGGTAGTGGTGCAGTGATGGTAGTAAATGTCAGTAACAGTACATTTTGGGTTTATGGCCCAGGCCTAGTCTGTTCATTCTGTACAGAATCATCTTACTGCGGTGCAGACGCTCAGCCACATCCTCCTGCTTCAGCCTCCTCAGGAAGTTCAGTGTGATGTTCAGAAAATCTTCTGAGCTCTTCCTCTGCTCTTCATCCTCATCTCTCAGAATCTCTAAGCATTCTGGGTAATCTGTACTCAGAACCTGGTGGAACTTCTTCAGTTGGTTCTTGACAAAAGTGCAGATGTTCTCCTCCAGCAGCTGGAACACAAAACATGATGAAAAACACAAAGTCCAACATGAACCAAAGCTCAGGTCCATGTTGGACACAGTGACGTCCACTGGTCTGAAAACAGCAGATGATTGGACAGAACAGATGGACCAGTTGATGTTGGACATGTACACACCTGAAATATGTGGTCCAGCTGAGTCTGATCCTGTAGACCAGTGGGAACATCTGAGCTCTGCTGCTCCACTCTGTGGACCAACCATCAACAATCAGCTCACATTATGTCTGTCCACACCAACAGGTGGACACACCTGGACGTCAACATCAGTCACATGACCCCCTGTAGTGGGACAGGTGTCCTGGTCCTGCTGATCCCACTGAGAACCAAGTTCCATAGAAATGTCATTTCACACACTGAAGAACATTTACTGAACAGTCTGTTCACACTAAACAAAGGGACACCTGTCAGCCAATCACAATTCAGAAGGGTCATTCCCCCCGTGAAGTTTTTGGTGCATTTCGCGATTTACAGAACAATATGTCAGTAAGTTTTCTAGCTAAATGCATGACATTTTCAGAAAAGGAAGATGACCACATGTAGATTTTATATGTATATTATCAATAACAGTGTCTTTATTGGGACTGTGGTTTGACCTTGTGAAATCTGGAAAATAAACTGGAAACATTCCTCCTCAATTCAAAGGCTGCTCCACCATCTTGGATTTGCTTCAAATTTTGACCATGTGACCATGAAAACTAGCCCAGACCAAATTTCAGACCCAAATATCAAATATATCCAAAGCCACCCCCATGTGAAGTCTGGAAAATAAACACAAACCAAATATGATATATACTCATGAAACCTTTTGAGAATAAATGAGTCCATTTACACACACATTAATGCTACGATCACGATCATGACTGTGGAGTTATCAGATTATTAAAGTGATCATGTAAACAGGATCATCTGATTTATCAGATAACCACTGGATTATGAAAAATCTGATTAAATCAACTGAATTTCTTGTTAATACTCCAATGTCTTCCTACATTTATACAGTTTAATCAGATTTATTTCATTCTTTCCCATCTGCACATGTGTAAAAGTTACATAGTCAAACATAAGCAGAAGACAATAACAGGAAGTTTGATTCTATCATCACTGTGTGTATGTACTCAAAGAAATCTGATAATGGACTCCAGTGTCTGAAGCAGAGTTTTTAATAATCACACTTTTTAAGTGAATGTAAATGCATCAGATCTAATTCTAATTATCTGATTACTCTGTTATCAGATTTTTATGGTCATGTAAACACACTCAATAATGTAAAGAATCTGAGCTGAAAATAAACACGTTATAAACTAAAGTCACTGTTTGATAAATGTTTTATAAACAGTCGTCGCCTCTGACATTTACATTAAACTTACGTTTCAGAAAACACTGGTGGGTCCCACATGGAGTGGTCACTCCTGAAGGACACAGAACTGGATCCAGGACCAGGTCCAGAGGACTCTGGTCTGTGATGGATCCTGATGGATCCAGGAAAACAGAGAGTTTAGTTTTCAAACAAAGTGTTAGAAAATGATCAAGACACTGAACATCAATAAAGTCTGAAGTTCTGATTAAAAAAAACCCAACAAACTCAGGTGAAAGTAAAACAAAATCACATCCGAATCATTTAGTTTTACAATAGTAGAAAAAGTTTTCACACACCCTTAAGATTTTATTTGCAGAAAAATATTTTTTGTTTCAAAAGATGTGGCTGCATCAGACAAACAGATGCAAATATTGTTTTTGTTTATTGTTTACAAGAAGAAAAAAGTTAATTATTGAGAGTTTGAACATGTCATGTCCTGGATGTTTTTTTCTGCTGAAACATCCAGTTTGGACCTGGACAGAACTGAGCATGTGCAGAAGGAGCATGTGGGTTTGGAGAAGGAACAGTACTGGGCAGATTTAATGACTGAAGGATGATTTTAATGGAATATATCATAAATGCATGGGCTGGAAAAAACTTCTTTCCTCCACTGTACGTTAATGGGGTCATTAAAAATGAATTGTGAATAAATAATATTAATGTATTTTAGTCAGATGTTGTTGAGTCCAACCAGGTGAATCTAATGACAGACTATTTGTATGTGTGTGTCCACAGCCAACCATCATATTTCCACCCAGCTGATGGATAGACCTACTACTGTATGGAAACATGGCACTGAAAACTGAACACACAACACTGTCCATCACATGAGGGAATCCAAAGCCAGTTTCCAGGTGAGTCCTGGAGGATCTGTTCATCCATGTGTCTGTGCTCACATCAACATTTACATACAAGTGTTTTTGAGTCACACTCTGGTGTAAAGTTATTCATATTGTTCTGTAGGTGAAACATTTTCCTTCTGTTTAACTTGTTGTTTCACACTTGACTATAAAGATGGTTTGACTTGAGTTGTTATTGAATGAGGACAACGTACTCTGACTCTGATGGACGTTTCTGTTGGAAGTCAATACCAAGGTCCTTGGAGACATCACTCTTCATGGACACACAGCTGGGTCCTGGTCCTGGTCCAGGTCTGTGAATAGTGATGTCAGTGGTTTTAGTGCTGAGCTCTGACATGGAGAACAGTGGTGGACAGATCCAGATGGTGGTCTTACCTCTGAGTCATGAGGGGTCTTTCAGGTCCAGGTCTTGGGGGGTTCCTTTTGGAGTTCTTTGAGGGAGAGGCTCCCTCCTCTGTGTCCTCACACTGATCCATTCTGCTGAATCCACATCAGTCACACAAACACTGAAAACACATCAGAGTTTGAGACGTGGTTCTATGATGGACAAACATCAGATAAGATAAGATAAGATAAGATAAGATAAGATAAGATAAGATAAGATAAGATAAGATAAGAAAAACTTTATTATCCACCATGGTGGAAATTTGCCTTCGGCCTCTCAAGACGTCAATTTACATAAAAACACATTTGGACACTCCACAACATACACAAACATACAAAAAACAGGCAAAAAGACGGCACCGGTGGATGTAAATACAGTATCCTTCTGAGGGGATCACCTTGTCCAGTCATATTCTGTTCAGATGGCGTTCAGAGCTTGTATGGCATGTGGTATAAAAGATTTTTTATATATATTGCGGCTCGCCCTTGGGACTCTAAATCTACGACCCGATGGTAGCATTTCAAACTGAGAGTGTAAAGGATGTGACGAGTCCCCAGATATCTGTCTGGCTTTCCTGACTACAGCACACTGAAACCCTTCACAAAGTGGTCGTTGTACAAAGTAGTTTTCCAACCACCTTCCCTGCAAGATTTACAATGGAAGAAAACTTGTTTTTTTGCATCACATTGAGGTTTCTGTACCAAGCAGCGATATTAAATTGCAAGATGCTTTCTACAAGTACAAATACGCCATCTCTAATACATGTCGACTCACCCCAAAACTCTTGAGTTTCCTTATTAAAAACAGACGCTGATTAGCTCGCTTAAAAACACTCTCTGCATGCTCACTGAAACTCGAAGGTGGAGTCGATGATTGTACCCACATATTTAAAATGATCAACAACCTCCACAGGCTTGTTATTAAGAACAACAGGATTAAAAACAGTAAAAACAGTCGCTCCCTTTGTTTGTAATATAAGTTCCTTTGTTTTGGCTATATTCATTTCCAGATAACTGTCCTGGCACCAGTCCTGCACCACAGAGACCTGTTTAAAAAATGCCTCCTCATGAGTGGGATCATTGCCAGATATAAGTGCAGCCACGGCCATGTCATCTGCATTTTTAAACAGCTGGACATTCCTGACCTTTGCAGTCAAGGAGTTCATATGAATTGAAAATAAAAGTGGTGACAGCTCACAACCTTGTGGGGCAGCAGTATTTAAAACCAGCTCGTCTGAATAAGTACCATTCATAAAAACCTTCTGAGGGCGGTCACTTAAAAAACATCTAATCCAATGAATTAGCCCACCATTTACGTTCATCATAAAAAGTTGTTCTAAAAGAATATCAATCTGCATAGTATTAAAAGCAGAACTAAAATCAATAAAAAGAACTCGGGCCAGTGTTCTCGGCTGTTGCAGATGTTTAGCCACATAGTCCACCAGGGAAACAGTTGCATCTTCTGTGCCCCTATGTGGTCTAAAGGCGAACTGGAGGGGATCAAGTTGGTCACTGACTTGGTGCATCAGATGGGAAGTGACCACTCTCTCCATACACTTAGCCAGGAGAGGAGTGAGTGCCACTGGTCTAAAATCATTAAAAGCCACAGCCCTGGAAAGTTTGGGCACAGGTATTATTATGGATTTTTTCCATTGATCAGGACAAATGCAGCAATTCAGCAGAGTCTGGAACAGCAAAGTGACAACACCCTTGAGCTGGTGGGAGCATGATTTAAGCACCCTTCCTCTAAGGCCATCAGGCCCAGGAGCTTTGTTAGGCCTGATTTTAGACAGACATCTTCCTACTTCCTCCTCCGAAAGTTGGATTGGCATATATCTTCCGATCTGATCACAGACCGACCTACAGCCTGCTTTTGGGTCTCTCACATCAAACCTCCCATAAAAGATGTTCAAATCATCAACAAACCTGTTGCAGTCTGCTATGTTTACACTTTGTTTTTTCTGATCCCTGCCCATCATGACATGTAATCCCTCCCAAACTGTTTTAGCATGCCTGTACAAAACCGTTGTTCTATCTTGTTTTTAAAATCTATTTTAGCTGTAAAAACTCTACGCCTAAACTCTTTATCTTTCTCCCTTACTAAGTCTACTTCTCCTCTTAAAAATGCGGCTTTTTTTCATTCAAACATGTTTTAAGGTCCTTTGAGAGCCAGGGTTTGTTGTTGCTGAACACCCTGACCGTCTTAGTAGGGATTATAGTGGCTTCACAGAACTTAATATAACATGTAATTGTGTCTTTCAGTTCATGTGGATCGGCGCATGCGTCGAAAAACACGCTCCAGTCCGTGTTGTCATAACAATGTCTGAGCTCCTCCTCTCCATCCTCGGACCACTGCTGTACTGTCTTTATTAGAGGTTTCTTCCGTTTAACTTTCTGTCTGTATTTTGGGAGGAGATGGATAACGTTGTGGTCCGACTTTCCAAGGGGGGCCGGCTAACTGACTAGCATCAGTGATGTTCCCGAAGCACTGGTCCAATATGCGTGTAGAGTGGGCGTGGTTACATACTGCTGCAGAGTGGGGAGATGAGGTGACAGCTGACACGTGTTGAAGTCCCCCAAAATAAACACCGGCTGATCAGGAAAGTGCAGCATTAAAGCTGTCGGTTATAACTTCCGCAGCTTCTTTATTGTTTGGCCCCGGGACATAAACAAGAATGATGGTAATCTGCCCGAACTCCCGTGGCAGGTAGAACGGCCTGATGGAGACAGACAGCAGTTCATAGCAGGGCCGGATCTAGCTCTGCCCACTTGGAGGGGCATGTGGTTTGGCAGGAGGGGCATGAACTGGGGGGTGTCAAATCCCACCCAAACCCTTAAAAGCACAGAAAACAATGCTAACTATGCCGTCATCAGTTAATCAATACATATCTATATCAATTTGATTTGTATTATAGGTTTTATATTGGATTTGGATGCCATGCCTGGAACTACCCTCTGCATTTACCCGGGCTTGAGACTGGCACAAATGCGACACTGGCTTGTGTCCTATTTGTAGCTGCATTCCTCTTTTTTTTTGTTTGGTTTTGTTTTTTGTTTGGTTTATTTTATTTTTGTGTATGTTTTTGTAGTTTTTTTTTTTTTCTTTTTTCCTATTTTGTGTATTCCTTTGTCATTCATTTATTGACAGAACATATTCTATTTTAACATTTTCTGAATATTTTTTGTCTTTGTTGTTGTTTTCACATCTTATAGCAACTTTTAGGATGTTTTTAATTTTTTGTATTTTTAATTGTATTTTTTTGTATTTTTTCTTTTCATTTTTTGTTCTTTTTATCCTTTTATGCATTCCTTTATCATTTATTTATTTAGAAGAACATATCTTTTAAATGTCTGTGTATTTTTTTGATCTTTTATGTCATTTTCATATATCTTATAGCAACTTTTAGGATTTTTCTTATTATTTTTGTCTAATTGTTTTTACTTTTTATCCTTTCATGTATTTCTTTGTCATTTTCTTTAGTTACAGTCTGTTTGTGTTGTTGTTCATAGCTTATTTCTATCACTTTAGCATCAGCCATCTGTTTTTCTGTGCAAACACCCTAACAAATGTATCCATGTTTAGGCCTTTTGTTATAGCCTTCTCATGAGCCAGAATAACTAAATCTCTTTTTCTCTTGTGAAGCATAGTGTGGCGAAAGGGGGTAAGGACAAGAGGTGGTCAAAGTACTAGTAAAAAGTCATCATGACATTTTTAAAAAGTTATAGAAATATGACATTTAAACAAAAAATGCATTATTTTAAGAGAAAAAGTCTGAATTTTAGATAAAATGTTAAAATTGTGAAATTAAAAGTACAAAAATTATGAGATAAAAATTCCAAATTGTGAGATAATAGTCATATAACTATTAACCACAGTTTCCCTCCTCCACTGATTTTCCATCTGAAGCCACTTATTTTTCATACTGTGTCGTCTGTTTTGTTTAAAAAAGTAACAAGTCTATTCTGAGAATGTAAAGAGTATAAAGTACAGATATTTATGCAAAAATATAGGGAATAAAAGTAAAAAGTTGCCAGAAAAATAAATACTCAAGTAAAGTAAAGATACCTAAAATATCTACTTAAGTACAGTAATGAAGTTCTTTTACTTAGTTACTTCACACCTCTGGTAAGAACAGAAAGAGCTCTCACATGAAGCAGAGGATATCCTAATCACCGGGCCCGGATCTAGGCATAGGCAAGGGGGGGCAATGCCCCCCTAAATTTTGCGCCTGCCCCCCCAAACGCGATGCCGCGCCTGCCCCTATCAAACCTACCAAACGCGATGACAAGGAAAAAATCCCACATGCTTTACATACAGCAGCCAAAGATATTCGCGCTGCTCTCTCCTGAATCTCTTCTGATTGGTAGATGCAAAGGGAGGGCGTGGCCTCTCTCAGACTCGCTTGGCTTCAGTTCTGTCACTTTCTCACACCCGTTTGACCTGACCGTCATAGAGACAGTCACACTGTACTCATTCACTGCAGCGATTTGCCTTTATTTCTTCCACTTATCTCTCCTCTACCGATCACGATGTGCAGATTTCTGGTTGCTAAAGCTAAAGCTAACACTAGTACTTGTGACAATGCTACGGTATTAGCAACGGAAGCTCTGACCTTCCGTTCCGCCGCTCAGCCCGCTCCTCCTGCAGCAGTAGTGACACATTCACTCAGTACCCAGGAGCAACTCGTCACCTTCGGGTGATAGCATTCCTTCCCCACTCGCTACAGGCACAAGCACCATAGCCGCCGCCATTTGCCAATATCTACAAGGGCACAATGAAGGCTTTCCTCAGCTCCATCGCATGTATGTGGCATCCATTGTGATTAGCAGGGCCGGATCTAGCTCTGAACACTTGGAGGGGCATGTGGTTTGGCAGGAGGGGCATGAACTGGGGGGTATCAAATCCCACCCAAACCCTTAAAAGCACAGAAAACAATGCTAACTATGCCGTCATCAGTTAATCAATCCATATCTATATCAATTTGATTTGTATTATAGGTGTTCCGCTCGCTTAGTCACAAATCCGAGGCTCAGGTTCTCACACTGATGTTTATTTGGCAAACGATACAAACAACCAGGGACGGACTGGCCATTGGGCAATGTGGGCAAATGCCACTGTGGCCGTATGGTGATGCGGCCGCTCGCGGCTTTCGGCCGCATCACAAGCGGCCACAACAGGCGGCATCACAAACAAATAAATAAATGAAAATATAAAGCGGAGCGGCCGCATCAATAGGCGGCCGCAAATGATTAGAATGAATGAATGAATGAATGAATAAATAAATAAAGCGGACCGGCTGCGTCGATAGGCGGCCGCTAGTGTTGCGCGGGCTACCCCGCTGGCCAGCGGATATCTGCGGGTGACCCGCGAGTCGGGCGGGCTGGGTCGGGTCGCAGTATTAATACATATTGCGCATGCGGTTGGGGCGGGTCAGGGGCGATCAATACCTGTGTGTGTGTGTGTGTGTGTGTGTGTGTGTGTGCTCGGCTCACGCATGTGCAAGCCCTTCAGTTCCTGTTTTGAATGCTTTTTTATCCCAACTTTTTGTTATTAGCGCCAAATCTCCCTGAACACTCAGAAATAAGAGTGAAAATGTCGGACTTGATCAGGGAGAAAATTAAAACAGGCGATGCGAAGGTTGTACGGAAACGTTGTATGTGTTGGCTTTATAGAGTGATGATGTGGTGGAGTCTATTTTATGTGCTGGAGTGAATATTGAGACGTTAGAAAGGAGGCAAAAATTATGCTTCATGACTTTTAACATTAGAAGTGCAAGGTAAAGATGCTGCGAATGTACTATGTGAGTTTAGAGCCAAATGTAAGCTTGCAGGTTGATAGCGGGCGGGTTGGGTTTATCGATACGTGACATCATGCGGGTTGGGCGGGGCGGCCTAGCCACGTCTTGGGTTTGGGCGGGGCTTATTTCTGTAAAAAAACCCTAACCGTGCATCACTAGCGGTCGCAAATCAATAAATGAATAAATAAAAATAATAATAAAAAAAAAAAAAAATCGGAGCTGAAGGGGGCCACAAAAAAGAGGGGGAAAAAGCAAACAAACAAAACAGCCAGTTAACCCTGACAAATAATAAGCCTACTAAACTAAATAATAATGACATTTTTTTTCCTATAAAGGACAAATAGCCTGAATTTATCTAATGTCTAATCTGTTATAAGGTTTTTTGGATGTTTATCGGTCGTCAGTGGATTTTCTCGCGATTGTTGACCTGGTGAGATGACGGATCAAATGACAATTGAATGATGGGTAATGCGAGCAGGTCAACAATACGGAATGAAATAAAATGGATCGAGGGGGCAGAAAACGGCGAGTAGAAAAAGGGTGGAGCAGAAAAAAAGAGAGAAGAAGCGTAAGGCTTTATTGGCTGAATCTGGGAAAAGCGCTGTTAGGTTTTATACTTGCGCGATGCACAATCAGCGATTCGTTCAGAAGAGAAGACACAATTCTTCTTTAGCCTCTCAATGGCATATTTATTTTTAACAATAACTAGACAGTTGGACTGAAAATGGCTGACGTTTTCTCTCAGACAACTGAACTCAACTGACTTGACCGGAAGAGAAAAATGCAAAACTTACACTTAAGTACCCTTGCCTACGGCAACTCTAGTGTTCCAAAATTAACACTGTACCATTGTACAATTACATATTGACTCTTGTAGCAAATAAAGAATACAACATATTTATATCCTATTAAACCTGAGGACATATTTATCACATATTTTAACACCCCCACTTGTACTCAGGTTGGTAAACAAGAGACATTAAACAAAACAGAATAATAATGTGCACCTTTTTGCTTACACATATTACCCAAAAAGAAAATATGCAAACCTTTTCAGTTTGAACTTGCTTACAGGTTTTGTCATCATGTCAGCAACCATTTTATCAGTAGAACAATACATCAGATTCACCTTGCCCTCATTCACAGTAGACCTAATAAAGTGATACTTTATGTCTATGTGTTTACAACGCTTTCTGTTGACAGGGTTCCTGGCAAGAGCAATCGTTCCCTGATTGTCTTCATGTATGACCATTTGTGTGTATTTGTAGCTATCCATGCTACCAAGTAACTGTTCCAGATAAAGACATTCTTGAATCGTAGAAGCAAGAGCCATATACTCTGCTTCACATGTGGAAAGCGCAACAGTAGGTTGCTTCCTAGTTTTCCATGAAACAAGAGCACTGTTTTTACTCAGGCTCACACAATATCCTGTGGTACTGCGGCGGTCACTGGCATCAGCCGCCCAGTCTGCATCACTGTATGCTTGTATGCCAAGATTTTCACCGTTATTTCTTCTGAAAGTTAACCCTTTATCTGCTGTACCTTTCAGATACCGAAGGACATGTTTTACAGTGACCCACTGTTCCACTGTAGGTTTAGCTAGGTACTGTGACAGCCTGCTCACAACAAAACTTAGATCAGGCCTAGTGCATGTTGTCAAATATATAAGACTGCCCACAGCCTCCCTGTACATCCTGATGTCTGTCATTTTAACAGCATTATCATTGTATTCGAGCTTCTGCTCACAAGGTGTTTCTCTAACCTTACATTCTGACATGTTGAAACGCTGTAGAATTTTGTTAGTGTACTTCTCTTGTGACATTTTAATACATCCATCAGAAAAATCAAAATCAATACCAAGAAAATGCTTGAGTTGCCCCAAATCCTTCATTTTGAATTGCTTTGCAAGCATCCCTTTCACACTTTTGAGTTTTTCCTCATCACTTGCAGCGATAATCAGATCATCCACCCATACAATTATGAGGACTTTCCCTTCATTTGATTCTTGTGAGTATACACAGTGGTCAGCTTGGTTTTGTGTAAATCCATTTTTAGTTAAACAATCATTTAATACCTTGTTCCAATTTCTTCCTGACTGTTTGAGACCATAAAGCGATTTTTCCAGTTTGTAGACCACACCCTCTTTTTCTTGATAACCCTCTGGTGGATTGATGTAGATCTCAAAGTCAATTGGAGCATGTAAAAATGCAGTTTTCACATCCATTTGGTGCACTAATAAATTTTCCTGCACTGCCTTCTGTAGCACGACTCTAACACTTGTTAGATCTGCTGTGGGTGAAAAAGTTTCCCCATAGTCTACTCCCATTTTCTGACTGTAGCCCTTTGCAACAAATCGAGCCTTGTACTGGTCTCTCCCATCTATACCAGACTTGATTGCATAAACCCATCTACCCCCCACTGGTTTCTGGCCCACGGGTAGTGTTGCCGGGGTAAAGGTTTTGTTTTCATTTAAGGACTGTATTTCCTCATCCATTGCTTTTCTCCATTCTTTTGAATTGTCTGACTGCATTGCTTCTTCAAAAGTTTGGGGAATGCCACAGATAGCTCTGCAACAGTAGTCTACTATAACATGTACCCCATCACTATCATCTTCAGTAACATACTCAGCTAGGTAATTTGGTGCCCTCCTTTCTCTACTTGGATACCGTTTGCTCTCTGGATCAACACTAGTGACATTTTCTTTTTGTCCAGTAGACTCATTTTCTGCCTTTTGACCATCTTTGAATGGACTTCTACTGGGTTCATTTGGCTCTGGAGCCTCTTCTGCACTCCTGCTTTCCTCCTGTGTCCCTCTAGTATTGACTTTATGCCTCACGGTGTTATCGTCTACATCTAGCTCATCTGTCTGCGTTTGTTTTTCTGCAGCCGTTTTGTTCACAAACTTTACCAGCCTGTGTTTTTGTACTTTGTTTGTTTCTAGGTGATACACTAGATATGCTGGACTGTTTTTGTCATACCCAACGAAATGTCCCTGTTCGCCTCTGGAGTCAAGTTTTCCCTTTTCCTGTTTGTATGTGTAGCATACAGACCCAAATTTTTGCATTCTGGACACATTTGGCTTTTTGTCTGTTAACATCTCATAAGAAGTAAGCCCTGTGCGCTTATTGAAGCATCTGTTGCGTACCATTGCTGCAGTTTGTACTGCATAATGCCAGAGGTGTTTTGGTAACTTACTTTCAACTAGCATGCACCTTCCCATTTCAAAAAGAGTACGCCACCCACGTTCAGCGGTTCCATTTTGATGTGGGGAGTACGGTGCTGTCGTTTCATGCCTAATTTTGTTTTTCCTCAGCAGCCGCTGGAAATCACCACATGTAAATTCAGTTCCATTATCGGATCTGATGCACCTCACTTTCCCATAAGGGGATACATCTGTAAGGAACTTCTCAGTTGCCTTCACTGCATCACTCTTGTTCTTTAGAAAGTATACAGACATTGCATTGGAGTAGTCATCAGTAAAAGATTGCACATATTTGTACCCATCTAGTGACTCTGTGGTTATTGGACCTGCAAGATCTGTGTGTACCAGCTGTAAGGGAGCCTTTGCTCTGGCATCGGGGTTCCTATTCCTTGTTTGTGTAAACTTCCCCTGAATACACACCTCACAATCTTTTTCAGGCCTACACAGTTTTCCTTTGATCTGCATACCATGTACTACATCTTGTAACCTAAGCACATCTTCATAGTTACAGTGTCCAAGTATCTCATGCCATTCTTGGATATCATGAGTTGCATTACATTTGTCATTATTACACTCAATTTCAGTGTGAAGATAGTACAATCTCCCATACACATGAATATCAAACCTGGTCCCGTTTCTGGCGATCAGTACATCTTTGTCTTCTTTGAAGATAACTGTGGACCCACCTGTGGTTGCTGCCTTTACAGAGAAAATGTTCTGCGGGTACGACGGTACATACAGAGTGTCTCTCAGTTTTGCTTTGCACCGCCGTCCACTGCTGTTTATGAGGGTAACCACCGCGGTGCCTCTCCGCTGTGCGACGCCGTTGCATCTGGTCCCATCTGCTAACTCGACGCTGTGGGTCTCCGGCTTAAAAGTGCTGTCAAAACTGGTGAACATGGAGATGTCGTTGATGATGTGGGACGTGGCCCCGCAGTCCACCATCAGACCCTTTTCCCGCACGCTGCGCACCGGCTGCCCCTGGATGCTGGCTCCTCCATCCGTTGCCACCTTGAACGTGCAGTCCTCCTCGATCGCTGTATTCTCCGACACTTTGTTCACGTCATCCCTTTTGTCTCTCTCTTTTCGCCTGCATGTCGCGTCCTTGTGCGTGTCATTTTTGCAAACACTGCACCATGTCTTCTGTCGGCACGCTCTCGCTCGGTGCCCCTTTGTGCCGCATTTGAAACACATCATCTCGCTGTCATCTTTACCCGATCCATGCGCGCTTGCCTTGGGAGGTCGCCGTCCGCTTCTCCCTTGTGTTTTCATTACGCTGTCATCTGTCTCGGTTGTTCGCAATTTCTCCGTCTCTTCAAAACTTCTTAACTTTGTTTTAAAGTCTGCAAACGTGATGTCATCACATGAATGCACCACATGAATTGCGAATGGCTTGAAGCTTTCTGGCAATCCCTTTAACACCATAGCTACTAGCAAACCATCTGCGAGTGTCTCTCCCGCCTTTCTCAGAGCGGTTATAGCTGTCTCTGCTCTAATAATATAGTCCATCACATTTTCGTCGGTGGACTTTTGAAGTGATGTCAGCATCGTGTACAGGTTAATTATGCGAGGCTTTCCCGTCCCTGCATAATACTGTCTCAAAATTGCCAACGCTTTTCTTCCATCATTTTCAGCATCTCGCATTACTAAAGCTAGGCTTTTGTCATCTAGCAGTAATATCAGCTCAGCATATGCGTCCTCATTTTTAGCTGGATCTGCTTCTACTTCATCCTCTGTTGTCGGCGCTTTTAAAACAGTGTCTTTCAGTCCCAACAAATGAAAATGTCCCAACAATTTTGTCTCCCACATTTCATACTTTGTTTCATCTCCGTCAAAAGTCAGCCGATGTAGCCTGCTGCTACTTGTTGCCTTTCGTTGCTCCGCCATGTTAGCTTGCTAGGTTTACCTCAGACTTGCTTCTTCACATGCGGTCCGTTGCAATTTTTCTGGAAAAACGTCGTCTAATTCTTTTTCTGGACGATTCCTGGGCCCATAACCTGTTAGGTTTTATACTTGCGCGATGCACAATCAGTGATTCGTTCAGAAGAGAAGACACAATTCTTCTTTAGCCTCTCAATGGCATATTTATTTTTAACAATAACTAGACAGTTGGACTGAAAATGGCTGACGTTTTCTCTCAGACAACTGAACTCAACTGACTTGACCGGAAGAGAAAAATGCAAAACTTACACTTAAGTACCCTTGCCTACGGCAACTCTAGTGTTCCAAAATTAACACTGTACCATTGTACAATTACATATTGACTCTTGTAGCAAATAAAGAATACAACATATTTATATCCTATTAAACCTGAGGACATATTTATCACATATTTTAACAAGCGCAAATATTGTGTAGTTATTCTCTAAAAAGCCTGTGCCCACAAATGTGGCCTCTCTCTATCAAAATTGCCAGGGCCTCTTTTTGGTGCCAGTCCGCCACTGCAAACAACGTAGAACTAAACAAAACAAATACACCACAATCAGTCACAAATTCATAAATGCAAACACAACCATAAGAGTTATTAAAATAATAACCAACAAACATAACATACCTCTTTTGCCGGCTTGTGGACTAAGGGAGGATGTTTCCAACTTGTGGTTGTTGATTAAAGGACAATAAACTTGCGATTGCCTTTGTGAGCATTAGACCATAATCCTGCAGCGCATCAAAGTGGGAGCCTCACACATATAGCCTGACAAGCTCATTCATAGTTTCCCAAACATTTCACAGGAAGTGACAGTGACACATGCATCATGGGAAACGAAGTCTGTCCAATATATTACAATATTAACATTAAAATAAATTACATCAGAGTCTTAATATAATCACCATTAATGTCATAGAAAGTTATTCAATATGTCAGTATATAAAAAAATCCATTTTAATCTTAATTGTACACAGTGTGTAAACTAGTGCAAAATATGCAAGACATAAGTTCATGAGGGAAGACACTAAACTCCTATGGCTGCGGCTACAATAGGTTTTATATTGGATTTGGATGCCATGCCTGGCACTACCCTCTGCATTTACCCGGGCTTGGGACTGGCACAAATGCGACACTGGCTTGTGTCCCGTTTGTGGCTGCATTACTCTTTTTTGGTTTATTTATTTATTTTTTTGTGTGTGTTTTTGTATTTTTTTTTTCTTTTTATCCTATTTTGTGTATTCCTTTGTCATTCATTTATTGACAGAACATATTTTATTTCAACATCTTCTGTATATTTTTTGTCTCTTTTGTTGTTTTCCCAGCTTATAGCAACTTTTAGGATTTTTTTGTTGTATTTTTTCTTTTCATTTTTTGTTCTTTTTATCCTTTTATGCATTCCTTTATCATTTATTTATTTGGAAGAACATATCTTTTAAATGTCTGTGTATTTTTTGTCTTTTATGTCATTTTCATAGACCTTATAGCAACTTTTAGGATTTTTCTTATTATTTTTGTCCAATTGTTTTTACTTTTTATCCTTTCATGTATTTCTTTGTCATTTTCTTTAGTTACAGTCTGTTTGTGTTCTTGTTCATAGCTTATTTCTATCACTTTAGGATCATCCATCTGTTTTTCTGTGCAAACACCCTAACAAATGTATCCATGTTTAGGCCTTTTGTTATAGCCTTCTCGTGAGCCAGAATAACTAAATCTCTTTTTATCTTGTGTAGCATAGTGCGGCGAAAGTGGGTAAGGACACGAGACAAAGTAGAGAAAGAGCTCTCACATGAAGCAGAGGATATCCCAATCACAGTGGATGCCACATACATGCGATGGAGCTGAGGAAAGCCTTCATTGTGCCCTTGTAGATATTGGCAAATGGTGGAGAGGTTTCTGGGCTGGAGACAGCGGGGGCTGTGGGGCACAGGGGTGACAACCTGTAGCAGGTGGGGAAGCACTACTGCTGCAGGAGGAGCGGGTTGATGAGCGGCGGGAACGGAAGGACTCTCACGGCCGATGAAACTCTGAGTCGGAGCTTCTGTTGCTAATACCGTAGCATTGTCACAAGTACTAGTGTTAGCTTTAGCTTTAGCAACCACAAATCTGCACATCGTGATCGGTAGAGGAGAGATAAGTAGAAGTGAATGAGTACAGTGTGACTGTCTCTATGACGATCAGGTCAAACTGATGTGAGAAAGTGACAGAACTGAAGCCAAGAGAGTCTGAGAGAGGCCACGCCCCCGTTTGCATCGACCAATCAGAAGAGATTCAGGAGAGAACAGCGCGAATATCTTTGGCTGCTGTAGTGTAAAGCATGTGGGATTTTTTCCTTGTCATCGCGTTTGGTAGGTTTGATAGGGGCAGGCGCGGCATCGCGTTTGGGGGGGCAGGCGCAAAATTTAGGGGGGCATTGCCCCCCCTTGCCTATGCCTAGATCCGGGCCCGTTTTGCATACAGTTAAACCCGCTGCTGTTATTTCAACCTGCATGCAGCCTGCCCACTCTGTCACATTACCCCTTTCCCCCAATCACCACCAGTCAACTAGAGACCTCTAGTAACGGTGAAATAGGTGTACACATGCACGGACGAGCGCGCTGTTTCCAGTCGCTAGTGAGCAATGTTTACTATGGTACTGACATTGGGTTCTGATGAACAGCAACATCGCACATGCTAACACATTTTAAAATTAATCTACTACAACTACTCCAGAGCAAAGACAAAGCTGCTAGCGCGTTTGGAACTGGTTGTTAGCTATGTGACAGGAACACGAATAGCGCGCCATGCTAGCTGTGGTGGATTACCGGGTATGCTAAAACCAAAATAAATAATTGGATTCCAAAATTGTGACTCCGTACAGGGCTATATTGGCTTAATTTACATGCAAAGGGTTTCAATGATTTTGACCAACCTCTTCCTCTCTTGTTCGTTGCTTTCGCGCAACTGAAGACGTCCCAGCTAACTCTTCAAGAATTAGAAACTGTGTTTCTCACGACTGGCAGAATGGGCAAAACCATTTCGAAATTCTAGTGGGGGTGTGGTCGGAGGACGTTTTAAAAAGTAGTCTTCTTGGGTGGGTCAAAGAATAAAGTAAGCGCATTTATGTGAATGAACCACTATGTTTGAAAAGTAGAACTGATACTTAAACTGGAAATAAAATGGGGTGGCAACTGGGGAGGCAAAATATATACCTAAGGAGGCAAATGCCACCCCGTAAAACCGCCTCTGACTGGAAGAACGCCACTCTCGCCACACAGATTAATTCCCCTGATTTTAGAGTTGTCAAAGTATAGGAAATAAAATAACTATTTTTTTTACCTGTAAAATTCGACTCCTCCTATTTCCGCACCTCACACTGTCTGTTCTCTGGTGTTTTACCTGTGTTCTGTTCCTGACCCACTTCTGCCTGCCTCCGACTTTGACCCTGCTTCCGTCTCTGACTTTTGGATCTGAGCCTTCGCCTGTCCCCGACCACGTCCCAGTCTGCTTCCCCGGTACTCGAACCACGCTTCTGGACTTTGACCCTGCTACAGCCTGCCGTGACCGACTCTCCGTTACCGACCTCTGCATTGGACTACGTTTTCCCTCGAGCCTTATCTCTGTTACCGCTGTGGAAGATACAGTTTTATTAAAAGACATTGAACTGACATTAGTGTGCTGTCTGCATTTGGGTCTGACCTCAGGTCCTCACATAAAGAGTATAAAGTACAAATATTTATATAAATGTAAAGAGTATAAAGTACAAATATTTATATAAATGTAAAGAGTATAAAGTACAAATATTTATATAAATGTAACGAGTATAAAGTACAAATATTTATATAAATGTAAAGAGTATAAAGTACAAATATTTATATAAATGTAAAGAGTATAAAGTACATATATTTATATAAATGTAAAGAGTATAAAGTTTTCTGCTTTGTCTTTTAATCTGAGCCCAGGAAGTAATATTTGAATTATTTTATTTCCTTATTTTGTTGTTATTTTTTTTTATTATTAATGTGTTTTTTATGCATTAACTTCATGGATTGTCTTTGTTGTCCTGTTTTGTAGATGTTTGTTTATGTTACAATAAAAAAAAACTTAGCCCACATAAAACCTAACATCACCTTTGCTGTCCATAAAAAACAGGTGAGCTGCCGATGCCACATCAAACATTTCTTATTAACAGTTATCATAAGTGAATTTCAGAACACTTATCAAACTGAATCACAATTTAGTTTGACTCACTCCATTCACTCCAATTACATTCATTTTGGCGAGTTAAGTACCCATGGACCGGAAGTAGAAGGGCGTGTCTTAGCCTCCCCATTGGCCCAGCCTTTTATATGATTCTCCAGCAAGTCCGTACTACGAAGTACATACTCAGGAGGACGCAGGGTGGTTATTCTGCAATTGGGACGGCAGCGTACTTGATTACGTCACCAACTCAGCTTGTCATGACTTACCCACCTCCGGTTATTTTCTTCATTAGTGTATATTTGAAATAAAACAAACTATGATATATAAAACACAACCCTGTCATTATTCATGCGTATTGCATTTTCAGCCAAAGGAAATCAAAATCAGAAAGAAGTTGATTTATATTTTGTCAGCTATAGTTTATAGTAATGTTTAAATGTACTGGGTTATATTGAGAGGTGTTTCAAATATTCATTCATATATTCTAAAAACCTTAAATTAAAAAAACCTAAGGTGGTACTATTACCTTACTAAGGTTGACACTGCATTATATGACACTATGTTACTAATATTAAAATGAGTTAGCCCATTATAACCCAATTTACAATATGCCTTTTCAATAACTCTCAGGGAGAGTTCATTTGTACATAAATTAACATGCTTGACCATTTTATTGGAATTTCTGTATCATCATCACCACACACACACACACACACACACACACACACACACACACACTATCTTGACACATGACACTGAAAACACAAACATGTTAAATTAGAAATACTTGCAGACTATCTCAGTTTTTATTCCTCTCATCAGGAAAACAAGAAATGTTAAATGTTGTATAAAAGATGTACTTCGTGGATAAATCTTAAATTGGCAGAACTTATTTTTATTTATTTGGCAAGCTCAATAAAATGTCCTGTGATCCACCTGGGGGGTTACAACTTCCTCTTAGGCAATGACACACCAGACACATACCTATTGATTTTCTTCTGGATACTTTTAACTTTATATTAATGCAGCGGTTCTGAAACAGGGTCCACAGAGAGGGTGAGGTGAATGCTCTCAGCAAAAACCCCAGTGAATCATCTCCAAAACCATAGAGTCAGACAATGTAACGCAAGTAGAAACCTTCTCAAGCACTTGAACAAACAGTTTATATGAGGGAAATTTAAATAATTTAATAATGTAATTCATATCAGGCAGTTTAAATTTGAAATGACAATTCATATTTACCACTCAATTTACTAATAAATATTGGATAAATATTATATAGTAAAAACACAAATTCATAACAATTAAACAACCCTAAAAAACAAAGTTCTCTAAAAAAACAAAAACCTTTTTTTAATTATATCAATAAACAGGACCAAGAAGTACACACTAATTAATAATAATGTGCCTATCCTTGACCACATTCTTCTCTGGGGGGGACCTGAAAGCAGCCTTCAGGTTATCCAGGAACAGCATCACTGTGCTGCTCCAGATACTGCCCCTAGAAAAAGCCCATGGATAGAGCCATGAAGCTGAGGTGCTGCTCACTCTCTCCTGGCTTTGACTGTGGAACCTCCTACAGGGTCACAGCAGACATATTTGCCACTAGCCACTGTGTGTGTGGTGCCCACTGCATCCTACACAACATCTGCATGGCAGCAGGTGACGTCCTGGATGAGGAAGGCCCGATGAGCCAGGCAACATTGATGTTGATGAGAGGGACCTGTCAGGGAACGGTGTGTGAAGAAGGAACTGCCCAGCTCTGCTCCAGACGAACTACCTGCATGTATGACTGAACATGACCATCTAGACAGTAGATGTAGGAATGGAGTTAGTACATGTAGGTTCAAAGCAAATATTATAAACGCAATTTACATGTTCATATATATATATATATATATATATATATATATATGTGTGTGTGTGTGTGTGTGTGTGTGTGTGTGGTAATTAAAATTCAACTGCACTGTTAATTATTGTATGTTACTTCAAATTCCCTGGATTGAATATTATAAAATAAAAAAGATTTTAACAATTTCACAATAACAATATTTACAATGAAAAATGATCAACTAGAGTCAAACCTTCGGCTCTTGCTGTTGCTACCCTCTCTCCTCCTCTCTTGCCAGTGCTTACTTTAGACTGCACGATGACACCAACTATAGTCCGTTTCTGCAGCATGGTAAATGGACAGGCAAAAGACATTTTGGCTGAAAGCACAAAGATAACACTCTGGTTAAACTTTCAAGTTAAATAAATAAAAACAAAAATGATTACCCTTAATTTCACCATAAACCAACGCAATTTGCCTGGTAATAAATAATACATTAATTTCCCAGACCAATAACTGCCTGTTACATGTGTGGAAAACTTATTTATGTCTCATGTTTTAATCTTTACTACTACAGAGATATCAGAACCAGCAGCACATTTCTAAGGTCATGCCAGGAGAAGGTTGTTTTTTGCGGGGTAACATGAATGCGAACTGACCAAACATCTTGCTAGCTGGGGGTCCCGTTAGCAGGACGGCACAGCTCCGACAACCTCGGAGAAAATTTTAAACTACACGCTATCGTGATGAATCACTCAAATATTTAACGTTTTCAATTCCACTTTCTCGCATAAAATAATCGCAAAATTGCATTTTGTGATACTGAAACAATAATATTTAATCATTTAACTTACAGTGTGGATTGTCTCCTCCTCCATTGTTGTACGAGAAATTCTGGCCAGCACGGGATCTTATACGCATGCGCAGTCTTGATCTCAATCGATGTTTCTCTTCTCAACAACTAATGCCTGTGGATGCGGTGATGACGTATGTTGACAGTTGAGTCGTAGTCATGCCAAAGAAAGGCTACTTGGGATTATTTGATTTCACAGTGGATTTAAGATAATCAGCTCTATGCACCATGTGAGTGGACGTTCAAAATCCATTAAACAACAACAACAACAAAATAGAAAACGTTCAGAAAAATAAAATTCTACAACACACAAGTCAATCAATACATGTAAGAAGAATTAAATAATAATAAACATTTCCGAGTACGTGTTTTACGACTAACCACTACCCTGCATGTATTGGCCATGAATTTGTATTTTGAAATTCTTTACCGGAAATTGTTGTATAATGTAACCGTGCTGCAGTTCTACAATGTGACCACAAGAGGGCACCACACCTCTGTTTACGCTGTAAAATTGTACTTTCCACTTATTTGATCACGTCAGTACTATTTGGAAACACGATTTATAGCTGTTAATCTGACTATTGTGGATTTTACCATACTAGATACATACATAGATAATATTTGTTGTGTTTTATATGAACAAAAACATTGACTAAGTGACTTGAATAATACAAATAATAGACTCATGCAACACTTTGTTCCCCTTCGTTACTATGTTTGTTTGTTTGTTTGTTTGTTTGTTTTGGAGAGTCCTGGTCGGCCAGCTCTAAATGTAAAGTGTTCTCAGACAACTTCTTTTGTATGAATTGCAAGATTGTTTTTAACAAAACCTTCACATTTTCCATTTGCCATTATTAAAGGAATGTAAAATAAAATAAATTAAAAAAAAGCCTGTAAAGTTTGAAGTCATCATTTTTCCATCCGTATTCTGATGGATAAAATACACAATATATTTAATGCACGACTGGACTGGTTTTGACAATTCACAAATATTTATTTTATGCACAACTACAGACAAATACTCACAGGTATCCAATCTGTGGACACTAATGTAGAGTTGAAAAACAAAGATTTGATCCAATTTAACTTGAAAGTGTTGTTTGAAGTGGTGAAATCTATGACGTTCAACCACCCTTTTCATATGTGTTCATAACAGTTGTTTTCTTTAAATGATGTTTTCTATTTTTCCAGACAAAGTTGAGAAGAAGCCTATCAATGTCACTAAGCACTTTATTATCCACATGCAACGCCAGCACAGTGCTGCATATGACAGATTCCCTCTGCTTTGGTGAATAGAATTCTACCTCTTAATGATAAATGTGTCAAAGGTCATTGGTTTAGTTTTCTACCTGTTTTATCTACGATAGGGTTCAAGTTTGAACTGACTGTTATTTTCATCTTTATTGATTAGAATACCTAGATATGGAACTGGACTTTTTACTGGGATACTGTAGATTACTGATCATTACAGTTATTGATGGATATTATTTATTTATTTCACTTTTATTTAAGCAGGAATACACACTAATAAATAAATAAGACAAAGACATCCTGAAGGACAATTCACATGGTTCAAACCTAATGGGAACGCAAGATCAAGGATAGATTATTGGTTAATTTCTCCTGAAATATTAAATTCTGTTTCTAAGGTTGAAATAGCTGCTGCACCCTTAACAGAACATTGTGTTCTAGAAATGTCCTTAAAAGCTAAATTTAATACCCATCATAATAAATGTTATTAAATGTTAAATTTAATTCAGATGTACTTTTTATAGAAGATTTTGTTAAAGATGTTAAAGACACCTTAATGGACATTCAAAATGATGTGGAACTAAATTCCTACAGCAAAAAATGGGAATTTTTCAAATATAAAGTTAGTCATTTCCATCAAATATGGAAAAATGCACTGTAAACTTCTTCGTGAAAAAGAACAAAATTTAGTACAAAGCATTAATATGCTATGTAAAAAAAATAAATGTTACTGTAGAAGAAAAACCACTATTTTTAAACTTACAAACTAGCCTTGATGAGCGTTTTATTCAACGGGCACATGGAGCTTACATCAGATCCAGGGCAAAGTGATGTCAGTGCTCTCGTCAATTGCAACGGAAAATGCAATAAATGACTTGACTCTCTGTTTCATTTGTCTGTCTACATCTGCTGATAGGTCCGAAATCCTCTCTGCTACAGTATTCCTCGTCAGACTAATATTGGCAGAAGCTTGTCTCTTCTCGGGACATACAAGTTCAGCCGCCTTCATCATGCATCGTTTAACAAAGTCACCATCGGAATACGGCTTTGATGCTAATGCTATTTCGCTAGCAATTACGAGGCTGGCTTTTACCGCTGCTTCACTGACTTGTCGACTCTGGATGAAAGTTGACTGTTGTTTCCTCAGACCCGCTTGCAATTCGTTGATCTTATCTCTTCTCAGTTGTCCTTGCAAGCCGTCATATTTTTCGCTGTGAAGAGTCTCGTAGTGGCGTCGAATATTATATTCCTTCAATACCGAAACTTGTTGCAAACACACCAAGCACAAATGTTTTCCATGCATTTCTATAAATTAATAGGACGTGGTCGATTTTTCATTGAAAATTCTACACTCTGTATCTACTTTTCTCTGTTTGGATAATGACATGTTGGCTAATGAGGGTGTTGGGGAGGGGGGGGGGTTAAGGCCAGGGTAGAAACAATGTCGTAACAAGCAGCAGATGGCGCATCGACACCGTCTGTCTCAGTGACAGAGTGAGGCTGCTGTCTTCTTCTCTGATCAAAACAATGTTGTCTTCTACTCTGATCAAAACAGTGTGCCCCCTAGCGGATAATCAATGAATTGCATCTTATTAAAAATATTAATTCCGTGTCTTTTATGCATTTTTTCCACTTTTAAATTATCCTGCGGGCCTGATCGAAGCCCCTTGAGGGCCGGTTCCGGCCCGAGGGCCGTATGTTTGACACCCCTGATCTAAAACATGCAGGATAGTAGCTCTCGTGGACCAGGGTTGAGCACCCCTGCATTAGCTCATTGTTTGTCAAATCCGGTCCTGGTGGCCCAATGTCCTGCATGTTTTAGCTATTTCCCTCTTCTACCAGAACTAGTTCAGTTATTGATCAGCTCTTCAGAAGCCTGGTAATGTTGTAATGGAAGAGGGAGATATTTGTTTATTTTTAATTAGTTTTTTTTTTTTTAATATTTATTTCTTTTTTTTAATTTTTTAAAAAAAAATGTATTTTATTTTAACTTTTTTAATTGAAAATAAAAATTAATGTTTTTATATTTTTTAATTAAAATTATGTTTTGAATTGTTTTCTATTTTTAATTAGTTTGTATTAAAAAGAAGAGGAATTTATTTCATTATTTTTAGATATTTTGTATGATTTAAAAAAAAAAAAAATCCACCACCAAAATCTAATCATTTCCAGATCTCCCCATTACCAACCTACCCTGAAAAGTTTTCGAGTTATCTTGAACACAAACAGATAGACAGACAGACAGACAGACAGACAGACAGATAAACGCCGGCAAAAACATAACCTCCTTGGCGGAGGTAATAATAAGAAGAGGGACATGTCTAAAACATGCAGGACACTGGGTCATGATGACTGGATTTGAGAAGCACTGCATTAGTTCAACCACAGACCATATATTCCTTTCATACCAATCCTGATAATACAATGATTTATTTGGGTACAAAACATATGTATTATTCCAAAGCACAGTAGTGTGGGCTGAAAAGCTCTGCACATAGAACATTTTCCACTATAACAGACTTTGATTATGAAACTCTGACAATGATATAGGTCATTTGTCGATGCTAAAGTCTGTCATAAGAAGACATTTAAAACCTCCAACCTTGTTGAATCATTTGGAACACAGTCCTAAAAGGAGTTACTATGATTGATCCAAGATTTCAGCCAATTCATTTTTAAACTTCCATCGAGGCAATCAAAATCAATAACTTTTAAATGACCATCTTTAAATTCTTTTACCATATTCCTTTTTTTATATAGTGTGGTTTGTTTCTACAAATAAAATTCATATTAATTTGGTTCATGGGAGTAATCATGATGTTGACGTTGGTGGGGACATCATTTGATGACTTCCTCATGAGAGACAACAACAATAAATAAATAAATAAGAACACAGCTAAAAGAATTAAAATAACGTCTCATTTTGTTTTTGTCAACAAAAATTGAAAGACATTTTAGGATTTTTTTTTATTTCTTAAGCCACATTTTGTCTGTTTTTTATTGGTCATGTGCATTATATATTTAATTATAGTTATCATCACAAGACCTACATTTACATCTAGTTTTTTTTCACATGATAAAGGTTCGTTCATGACAATATTTAGTCGCACTGTCAATGAATGGTTTATTTTTTTAGATTCTTCATATATAAGGTGTACTGGATTATAAAGAACATTAAGTCCAAAATATTAGATAAAAATCCAAATCATTTGATAAAAAGCCAAAACTATGAGATAAAAAGTCAAATTCCCAGACATTAAGCACAATCAGCATTAATCCATATATAAGGTGCACTGTGATTTTTGGAGTAAATTAAAGTCTTTTAAGTGTCACCTTATAGTCTGGAAAATACAGTAACATTTTGTTTCCAAATGTCATGTACTTTCCATCCAAATATTGGTATGGACACGTCCATACCGTACCCCGACCTGGAGCCCCTGTGTGTAACTCTACGACCATATTACCTTCCCCGAGAATTCACCAACATATTTGTGTGCATCGTCTATGTTCTGCCCAGTGCTAACGCCAGGAGGGCAGCGGGACAAATTGCAGACTGCGTTCATGCCCGTCTCCAAAATAAGCCAGATGCTCCTATGCTTATTTTGGGGGATCGAAATCACTGCAATTTACATCAGAGCCTTCCTGGCTTTTTTCAACATGTCCAGTGCAGCAGTAGGAACACTAAGACTGTGGACAGGTGCTATGGGAATATTCCAAATGCCTACACGGCCAGAGCCAGACCTCCTCTGGGCAACTCACACCATAATGTTGTCCAGTTACTGCCCACATACCGTACAGCATTTAAATCCAGTAAAGCCCAGGTTCACTCTGTCAAAGTGTGGTCAGCTGATAAAACGGAGGAGCTGAAGGGATGTTTCTTTTGGACTGATTGGGACATTGTCTTCCAGGAGGCAGATATTGACACCGCTGCAGAATCAATAACTGATTATATATCATTTTGTATTGATTCAATCATTGGCACAAAAACCATCAAGAAATACCCAAATAACAAACTTTACATCACACGGGAAATAAGGGAATGTCTTCAAAGGAAGACAGTGTCCTTCAGATCAGGGGACACTGCAGCAGTGAGGACAGCACAAAAAGACCTAAAGCACAGGATGAGAGCGGCTCGGCTGCAATATAAGGAAGCACAGAACAGGACGTCTCCAATTCAAACAATAAGACACTGTGGGACGCCATCCGCAGCAGGACAAACATGGACACAAAAAGGACACTGGTGGTCGCTACTGATGAAACAGCAAGAGCCAATGAGCTGAATAATTTTTATTGACCTTTTGAATCTAATAACCAGGGGGAATGCTGGGAATTATTAGAAGGGGTTAACTGCAATGAACACAAGGATAGAGTTATACTAGAGCCACACTCACTTCCTCATGTTTTTAATTCAATGTGCACTAAAAAGGCAACAGGGCCTGATAATATGTCTGCCTTGGTTTGAAAAACATTTGCTGAGGAGCTCACTCCAGCTTGGCATCAGTTGTTCCAGCTCTCCATTGATACACATACAGTAGCGGAGCTCTGGAAAAGATCTAGATTCCAGTCCCTAAGAAGCCGTGTCCCCTGGTCAACAATGACTTCAGACCAGTAGCACTGACTTCAAATGTTATGAAGGTTCTGGAGAAACTGCTGATCCAGGAGCTTCGTTCAGAGGTGGAGCCACATTCAGACCAACTCCAGTTTGCTACAAAAGGAAACGCAGTACAAGTGACGCCATTTCTACCATAATGCACCTGGTTTGAAAACACCTTGAGAGCCCTTCCACATCTGCTAAATGAGTTTTTATAGATTTTAGTTCAGCTTTTAACTGTATCCAGCCACATATCCTCCTTAAAAAACTCCTTCAGCTGAATGTGAATCCTTTTTTAACACAGTGGTTCTACTCATTTTTATCAAACAGGTCACAACAGGTCACATTTAACTGTGCTCTCTCACATACCGCATTAAGCAGCACTGGTGTCCCACAGGGCTGTGTCAGCTCACCATTTTTATTCACACTATACACCAATGACTGTGTTAGCTCTCAGCCGCACCAGTATGTCATTAAATTGGCAGATGACACAGTTATTGTCAGTTTGTTAAAAACAAATAGCGACTTCCATAGTCACAGGTCTGGGGTGGACAGGTGTGTGAGCTGGTGTGATGCTCACCAACTGCAGATCAATACTGAGAAGACAGTGGACATGCTGGTGGATCCTAGATCTGTGGGAGACCACAGTTCTGTGTCCATACATGGTCAGAATATTGATCTGGTCCAGTCCTATAAATATTTAGGACTTCATATAGATTGTGACCTCAGCTGACACACACATGTGACCAGTGTCTGTGCCCGGATCCACCAGCGCCTTCATTTTTTACGTGGGCTAAGGGTGTTTGGTGTCTGCAGTAAAATGATGCTGATTTTCTACAGAGCTACCATTGAGTCTATACTGTTATATGGAGTAGTCAGCTGGTTTGGAAACCTAACAGTTAAATCGAAGGCTCACATCTTAAATTTGATCAAAACAACAGAAAAAAATCATTGGCACCAAATCACCCACATTTCTTCAGGACCTGTTCCGACGAGCTCTTTTTAAACAGGGACAGACTATTTTAACACATGTATCACATGTTTTAAATACAGAATATGTTTTATTGAATTTGGGAAGGAGGTATAGGGTCCCACTCTGCAAAACTAACAGATATAAGCACTCGTTCATCCCACTGTCAATCACACAAATTAATAAACAAATGTCACAGAAGGGACAGGGACATTAGAGACGTGGTGGAGCCTTGACTACATGTGTTATGTTTTATGTGGCTGTTGAATTATTATTATTATCATGATTGTTTTTATTTTATTTTATTTTTGATGTTTTTAGGCTTTTATTCATTGTATATGTTTTTATTAATGTATCTTAATTAATGTATTTATTGTGGGTATGAATGTAATGAGTGGGAGGGTGAGTGGAATGTTCTGTCTGCAGCAGACCCCTCTGTCCAAAACTAATTTGTCCCTAGGGAGACAAATAAAGGTACTCTGACTTTTTGAAAGCGTTCATACACAATTTTACGCCCATGATTTGGTGAATAGATTTGATGAGTTTATTTGAAATGGTGTCAGACTATGCTGGGTAGATGCACCTTGATAAACATTCCATCTTGATTTTCAAAATAAAAGTCCAACAATCACAAAGCACTGCTTCTTTCAACAGTGTTGTCATCTTTCTAAAGTGTCAAATTTACAATGTTACGACCCTCTTTGAACTACCTCAGTGTTGAAATCGTGTCCAACGTCCTGAGGAGAACGTCCTGAGCACCGCCCCCGTCCCGCCCCCCGTGTGTCCAGTCGTTCCACTCTAGCATCTACCATTCACCTACCACACATCTTCCCCAGATTAAAAAAATAAATGAATAAATTTGGCACTTTTCCCTCTTTTTTTGTGTGACTCCAGAGAACATGTCCCGCTCCCATGACCACACCTCTCCATTCCCACCCGCTCCAACAACAGGTTGTCAAATAATGTCCCGTGCCACAGTGCTTTGTGATTGTCTGACTTTTATTTTGAAAATTTGTCTTTGTTCTGTCTTCCACGTTCATGAAAGGTTTGGTATGAATGTGTCATCAAACAGTCATGAATGTTTTATGTGCAGTTTATGAAAGCTGTTATGAATGTGTTATGAACTCACCCGTCAACTTCCATAACTTATGAGCGTATCTTCTTGTCTTGTTTTCCTGCCTTTGACCCTGTTTGTCTCTTGGTTTTTTGGATTGTGGTTTAGTCTCTCTGGTTTTTGCACACCCCTGTTTCTTGACCTTTTGCCTGCCCCTCACCTGTACTGCATCTACATCTGATTGCTGCTTTGGACCCCTTTTCTGCTCACTGATAATGTGTCTTGTCTTTTCCTTTGGACTGATTTTGACTGCATGTGTTTTGGACCTTTTTTGTCTGACCTCTCTGTGTGCTGTGTCCCAGCCGTACGCACAGAGGGGAGGGTCCCCAACGCAGCGGACCACGATTGTTCTATTAATAAATTGTCCAACTGTACAACTCAACGGTATAGGAACCATGTGCAATAGACTGTACCTACCCAACCCTACCTCGTATAGATCACTCCATCTTTTGCACTAGTATTTGTACATTTGTATATAGTATTTATTTATCTGTTTATTTTTCTCTAAAGCTGTTTCTTTGTACATAAGACACAGTATTCCTATATTTTTTATTCCTAGTATATATTTTTTATTTCTAGTTTAATTTTATTATTTACTTGTATGATTATTTGCACTTCTTTACTTCCTTTTACACCTATTCACACCCCACTGTGTGTTTCTGTGAGCTCCTGTGACAGTGAATTTCTCCTGTGTGCCCCCCCCCCCCTCCTCTATCCATTTAACTCTGTGATGATGGGTGAAGTGGAGAGAGGACTCAGACGCCCGGTGTTGAAGGGAAAATAATTTAATAACAAACAGAACAAAAAAGCAGACAAAGACAGAGATAAAACAGAAACAAAACCAAACAAAACCTGGGGGTAGATCAGCCTGAGTCTGTGGTGCTGAAAGAAATGTCCATGTTATGGAGGTGACAAAGCTGAATGGTCCCGCACCAGCAACTGCTAGTTTCACTGCTTATATAGTTGAGATCAGCAACGACTTGCAGCTGCACGGTGCGGGCCAGGTGTAACTGGAGTGGATCTGGGGGAAAAGTTTTGGCAGGTTGTGACAAAATCTGGGAAACAATGAGTTAAAGTATTTTAATATTAGTAACGTAGTGTCATAGAACACCTCTACAGTGTCAGTCTTAGTAAGGTTATAGTACCACATTAGTTTTGTAATTAATTACCTCCGCCAAGGAGGTTATGTTTTTACCAGCGTTGGTTGGTTTGGATGTTTGTTTGTTTGTGTACAAGATACCTGACAACCTTATGGATGGATTTTGATGACATGTTCAGGGTAGGTTGGTAATGTAGAGATCTGGAAATGATTAGATTTTGGTGGTGATCGGGGGGGGTCTACCTTGGTGGAGGTCTGCGCCCTCAGAGTGCTTTTCTAGTTTTTTATGTTTTTACAGATGTGTCCATCCCATATGAATGAATATTTAAAACATCTCAATATAACCCAGTACATTTCAACATAACTATAAACTACAGCTGACAAAATATAAATCAACTTGTTTTTGATTTTGATTTATTTGGCTGAAAATGCAATAAACATGACTAATGAATGACTGGGAAATTTTTTCTTTATTTTCAAGGACAATACAGGCAAAAGAACCAGAAATCATTTATTGAATGCAAATATATCACATTTCACCCCCAAATCAAAAAAAATTGAAATTAAACAGAATTATTGATTGTATCTTCATGAATAACCAATTCTGAGCCCCCCTATGTGTCTGGGCCTGGGACAACATACCCGTTTGTCCCCCCCGTGACGACGGCCCAGCTCCCAGGTCCAACTTGCTAAATCCAAACTGTACGTAAGTCTGAACCTGGTGGACTTGGTATTGAGAAATGGCCAAAGTTGTAACACGCTCCACAGTCCCTCCCTTAATTACCCACCACTCCCGACAATAATTAAGGGAGGGACTGTGGAGCGTGTTACAACTTTTAAATACCTTGGGGTGATTGTTGATAATAAGTTGTCTTTTAACGAAAACACAGACATTGTGTATAAAAAATCGCAGCAGCGACTGCATTTCCTCCGAAAGCTAAACCACTTCGGAGTTTGCAACAAGTTGATGACAATATTTTATCACTCTTTCATTGAATCGGTCCTGACCTTTGCCATCACTTCTTGGTTCGGCAGTCTCAAACTGCACAACAAAAAGAGACTCGAACACATTGTGAAAGTGGCCGGCAAAATCATCGGGGTCGCACTACCAGATCTGTCCATCATTTATTACAGGAGGATCACTCTTAAGGCCCAGAGCATTATCCAGTGTCCTGACCATCCACTCCACTCCGAATTTGAGCTCCTTCCCTCTGGCAGGAGATTCAGATTGCCAAAATCCAAATCAAACAGACTAAAAAATTCATTCACAACACAGGCCATTATTCAAGTCAATTCAAATCCAAAATAATCAGGATGGCCTTCATTTATCTACCGACTTATTTATAGATTGTATGTAATAGCTCCCAGTTTGTTCTCTGGAACACTGTCATTCATTCATTCTTAAATTTTAATGTTGTGTGTATTCTTAATGTTGTGTGGATGTGTTCTATGTGTTTTTATCCCTCTGCAACACAAATTTCCCCTCGGGGACAATAAAGTTGAATTGAATTGAATTGATTTATGTCCATATAAGGTCATGTAAGGTCATTGTCAGCTGGAAAACACCACCAGCCACATGTCACACAGATTTTAATGTGTCACTGCTTCGACAAATTGTGAACCATTGAATCCCAAACCTGATTTATTTATTCTGCAAAATTGCAACTTATTACATTTTTCTTCTGCAATCGTGAAAATATTTCCTCAAATTTCAGAATGCAGACGTGTATTTCCAAGGCTGATGTGTGAGTGTAAGCAAGCGTTGGCAGGTTTGTCTTGGTTTGTGCTCATCCTTTGTTGGTGTTTTCTCAGAGTTGTGATGCTGCTTCACCTGGACACCATTACCAAACATCCCAACCACAACGCAAGCTGAAGGATTTACTATGTAGAAGTGATGTTGATTTACTAAGAAACTGGAGCCAGCACTGGTGGACCACCTGACACTTTATTCATTCATTCATGTCTCATATTCAATCAGTCAAATCAAAGCTCACACAGGTGACGTTTGATCAAGTTTTAATGGATAATAAATACAATAACATATTTCACACATTAGTCAAATGATCCAGGGCTCATGTCAAAACCAGGTTCAAGACTGTCCATGAAGTAAATATTCTACATATATACAATGGTACCTGTACTTATGAAATTATTTGTTACAGAAGTGTTTTCATACCGTGAATTTTTCGTAAATAGTCTCATTTTACATGTAACAGTTTTAATTCATTCCAAGGTCCCCAATACTACCCCTCAAACCCTTTAAAAATGATAAAAATATACAAATTTTGTATGAATTATGTGTTAAAAGAAAATGTAGATTTAGATTTTAGCCCGTCCAGGCTAATGTGGGTGTCCGGGACAGAAGAGTTGAGCCACGTCTCAGTGAGAATGAGGATGCATCAGTCTGGTGGATCATGTTTGGTGTTTAAATCTTCAGGTAGTCCACTTTGTTTTCCAGTGAGCGTACATCGGCGAGCAGGACTGATGGAAGCAGTGGTCAGAACGGGTTAGCTCTTAGCTTAGCTGTAAATCCACCGTGAAAGCTGCGGTTCTGTTTCCTCTCACAGTGCCTCCCATGTCTCTGGAGGCGGAGCCTCTGTGGGGGGAGACTCTGCTGTAGGACGCTGGATCTGAGCGGCGTAGCAGACCCAGGTTCTGTAGAACGGTCCATGTTTTTAACAATTTTCCTTAAACTGATGATAGTCTGTGGGTCATATACTCTTCTGCACCGTTGGACTGAACTTTTGATCCTAAAAGCGCTGGTCTAGGTGGAGAAATGAGCGTTAAAGTGTGTGTGTTACCATGGAGACACAGCCGCTGCAGACAAACAGGGCGACACCATGGACCTGTTTACTGTCATTTTATAATACGTACTGTAATAAAGTTTAAATGAACACACTGGGAAAAACTGAGGAAACAACAGGAACTCTGGGATGAATGAGGTCAAAGGGTAACAAAAGCATCATGGGTAGCTCCCTCAGAGCCAATGGGATGATATGTACAGTACGTATGTGACGTCTTTACGTATATTACATAGTTACATATAGTAATGTACTGTATTTATGTCTGTGAGGTGTCAGTTTCCTTTTGTAAAGAGAATTTTCTTTCGTATTCAGAGACAAAAATTGGGTCAAAGGTTTTTCGTTACTTGGATCATTCGTTAGCTGGGTCTGTGGTAAGAAGAGGTACCACTGTATTCTATTATTATTAAATTAATAATAAAAATAATACATAGATGTCAGTAGAGTACAAAACAAAGAAAGTGAAGTAAATATACAACAACAATAGTCAAATGTGTTCATGTCATATTTTTAATCAGTTTATTCCATTAAAAAGGTGTAATTGAATTTTCTCCTTTTCATCTGTGGTTTTAAATGTTTCCACTAAAATGTTTGTTCAAATGTATCACTAGTGTTAAATGACAGAACAGTCACTCCTCTGGTTTTTATGGATCTATTTCCAAAAGGAAGGGATTTGTCTGTTACATGTTAGAGTGCAGTCACTGCAGTAGTTTAGATCAAACGCACTGAAATGAACCAACACATGAATCAGTTAGAAACACTATGGAGTCAGTTCACATCCACCATCATGAACACATGAGTTTGATGAAGGTGTGAGGTCAACTGGACTGAACCACACACTACTACACACACACACACACACACACACTACTACACATCACACACATGTTAAGTTATGTATAGCTCCGACTGCGCATGTGCGGGATGTCATTGTCATATCGTGATATTTCCATCCTGGCGTTTTTTTGAAAAAAGTGCCATTCTTGTGAACATAATAAACGAGCAACATAGCTCAAGTCGTTGTCCTAAAAGTGTCTCGTTATTAAGTCAACATTGGTAGCAGAGGATGGCCGCTGCTGGAAGTTACAAGACTCCGCCACCTTTTGATGAGAAGAAGCCATACGAAACATGGAAAAATGAGATAGAAATATGGAAAAGAGTCACAGACCTGGAGCCAAAGAAACAAGCGTTAGCTGTTACCCTCTCGCTAACCGGGAAGGCGAGGGACAGCGCGCTGGAGATCGCCGCAGATGGCCTGAATGCAGACACTGGTATGGAAACATTAATGACGAAGCTAGACTCAGTATTTTTAAAAGAAGAAAGAGATCGCCAGTATGAAGCGTACACAGAGTTTGATCGTATTGCCCGAGTGAGTGGCATGTCTATGGCAGACTACATTGTTGAATTTGAACGGAGCTATAATAAAATCAAATCATTCAAAATGGAGCTTCCAGATGCTGTGCTAGCTTTTAAACTTTTAGAAACAGCTGGCCTAAATGTCAAAGACAAGCAGCTTGCACTTACTGCATGTGCCAACGTAACTTTTACTGACATGAAGTCAGCTTTGAAAAGGATTTTTGGAGACGTCACTTCGCCACGAGAGGGCAGCACTGTGCAACAAATGAACGGGGAAGGAGAGTGTGCGTATTTCACGAGGTTTACGGCCAAAAGAGAACCTACATCATACAGTTCACCTTCTCCCACAAAAGGCACAAACCCCATGGATAAACGTGGGAGGAGAACACGATGTGCAATATGTCAGAGCACATATCACTGGGTAAAGGACTGTCCACACAAAAGTGAAAATGTAAAACTGACAAAGGATGAGGCAAAAAGTGAATATGAAGAATGTAATATCACTTTATTATCAAATGAAACATTGTCACATGCTGAAATCTTCATGGTTGAGGCACTTGGGTCTGCAGTGATTGATACAGCCTGTACAAGAACAGTTTGTGGAGAAAGGTGGCTTGAAGACTATACAAATGGACTTTCACCCTACTGAGTTACTTGATGTTGTGGGAGAAAAAAGTGCTAGACCATTTAGATTTGGGGATGGCAAAGTGGTTAATTCTACAGCTAAAGTGGTCCTACCAGCAAAGATAGGAAAAACTCTGTGCAAAATTGAAACAGAGGTTGTCCCAGCAAATATTCCCATGCTTTTAAGCAAGACGTCATTGAAGAAAGCAAGTGCAGTGTTGGACATTGCAAATAACAAAGCAACGATGTTCAAACAACCTGTTAAGCTTGAATTAACATCGTCGGGGCATTATTGTGTAAACCTAAGAAATGGCAACAAAGACAAAATGGGAACTAATGAGACACAAAATGAAGAAGAAATACTCATTGTTAAAGAAAACATGAACACTAAAGAAAAAGAAAAAATCTTGCTTAAACTACACCGACAATTTTGACATGCTTCAGCAGAAAGGCTACTAAAGTTATTGAACAGCTCCGGAACTCATGACAAAGAAAGCATTTCAATTCTGCACAACATTGTGAAGCACTGTGAAATATGCAGCAGATACAGCAGGCCAAAGCACAAACCAATTGTAGGTCTACCTATGGCTTCCACGTACAATGAAACTGTGGCTATTGACTTACATGAACTTGAACCAAATGTGTGGTATTTACATGCTATTGACCAGTTCACTCGATTCAGTGCAGGGAGTATTATGACCACAAAGAAACCCAAAGAAATTGTGAAACAGTTCATGCACTGCTGGATAAGTGTTCACGGGCCTCCTCACCGGTTATTTAGTGATAATGGAGGGGAGTTCAATAACGAAAAGATGAAAGACATGGCTGAAAAGTTTAATATTGAAATTAAAACTACAGCTGCTTAAAGCCCATGGAGTAATGGACTTTTGGAGAGACACAATCAGACCCTCACTGAAATGTTACTTAAAGTAAAAAAGGATAATGGTTGCGATTGGAAAACCGCACTGGATTGGGCCTTAATGGCCAAGAACTCGATGCACAATGTCCATGGCTACAGCCCTTACCAGCTGGTGTTTGGGCAAAATCCAAACTTACCATCAGTTCTTACTGATAAGCCACCAGCTCTGGAAAACACAGTCGGCTCATGGATTGGTCAGCATATCACAACTCTACATGCAATGAGAAAAGCATATACAGAGGCCGATTGCTCTGAGAGGATCAGAAGAGCCATTCGAAAACAACTGCGACCTTTTGATGAGAAATATAACACAGGAGACAAAGTCTACTATAAGAGGGTAGACTGTAATGAATGGAAAGGGCCAGGAGTTGTGATAGGTCAAGATGGTGTTGTTGTCTTTGTACGACATGGAGGAGCTTATGTGCGAGTACATCAGTCCAGGCTAAGAAAAGTGGACGTTCCACCAACCAAAGAGGAAGAAGTTGAAAGCAAACAAAATATGGACATTGAAAAAGAAATGACAGTAACACCAGCAGCAGAGCTCAACAGAGCAGAAAGTGATGACGAGGACGACACAAACCGAAATAAACAGCGAGAAGATAACACTGAAGTCTCTAATGCAGCAGCACCTACAGTTGAAGGCCTTAAGCTAAAAGCAGGTTGTGTTGTTACCTTTAATGACACTCAAAGCGGCAAGAACTTCACTGGAAAAATACTTAACCGAGTGGGAAAAGCGACAGGAAAAAACAAAGACTGGTACAACCTGGAATTCAGTGAGCCAGAGGAAATGGCTGGAACTACAAGCTCAGTCAATCTTGGTGTTATGGACTGTGTTCAAGTAAGGCTTCCAGACCGAGAGGAGAGAGACACTAGCACTGAGGACGATGTGTTAGTAGTGCAGGAGGACATCTTTTTGCCAGCCAAGGAAATTGAGCTTGAGAACTGGAAGAAGAACAATGTTTTTGATGAAGTCACAGATAATGGACAGAAATGCATCTCAACAAGGTGGGTGTGTACATTAAAAGAAAAAGATGCCAGAGTCGAGCCAAAGGCTAGACTAGCTGCTAGAGGTTTTGAGGAGTTAAATACAAAAGATCTTCCCAAAGACTCTCCTACGTGTGCTACAGAATCTTTGAAAATGATTATGGCTGTAATATGTCAAAACAAGTGGAAACTTAACTCTATTGACATCAAAGCTGCCTTTTTACAAGGCAAACCACTTACTCGAGACATATACATTCGTCCACCTCCGGAGGCACAGAGTAGGGGTAAGGTGTGGAAATTGAACAAGTGTGTTTACGGTCTGACAGATGCCTCTTTGTATTGGTACAATAAAGTGAGAGATACAATGGAGAAGTTAGGAGCTACTGTGTCAAAAGTAGACCCAGCTGTGTTTTACTGGTTAGATCAGAGCAGCAGCGTTACAGGGATTCTTGCTTCTCATGTCGATGACTTCATTTGGGGTGGCTCAAATGCATTTTCCTCACAGGTCATACCTCAACTAAAAGCTGCTTTTCAGATTGGAAGGGAAGAGAACAGTAACTTTAGTTATATAGGAATGGAAGTACATTCAGTGCAGGATGAAATACAGGTACAACAAAGCATATATGTTAAAAATCTTCAGAGTATCCCTATAGAGCCTACACGAGCAACTCAACGTGATGCGCCTCTAACTGACAGTGAAGTTGACATGTTAAAGTCAAAGATAGTACAGATACTATGGGTAGCAAGGCAGAGTAGACCAGACATGATATGTGACATTTCTATGTTAGCGTCTGAAACAAAAAAGGCTACCATCCAAACCTTACACAATGTGAACAAAGTCATCAGAAAACTTAAATCAGAGAATGTCAGACTACGGTTTCAGCACCTAGGAAATGACAGTAATCTCAAAATGGTAGTTTTCAGTGATTCTTCAATGGGCAACCTCCCTGATGGTGGTACACAGGGTGGCCATTTCATCATGCTAATGGGAGATGAAGGAAAATTTTCTCCTATTTCCTGGCAGTCCAAACGCATCAGAAGAGTTGTGAGGAGTACACTAGCTGGTGAAACATTAGCACTTGCAGATGAGATTGATAGTGCAGTTTTTCTTGCAACATTGTATTCAGAAATCACAAAAGGCAAATACTCGTGCACAGCTTTACCCATTGTATGTGTAACAGACAATCATTCTCTTTTAGATGCAGTCAAATCTACAAAGTCAGTTACTGAGAAAAGACTGCGCCTTGAAATCAGCAGTATAAAAGAGCTAATACAGTCTGGAACTATACAGCAGATTGTCTGGTCTGCTACCAAAGAGCAACTTGCCAACTGTTTAACCAAAAAAGAGGCATCTGCGCTTGGTCTTCTGAAAGCCTTAAGTGAAGGAGTTTGTACATTTAAATTCTAAATGTGTGTCACGTTGTGTACATATAAAAATTTGATTGTTTAATGTTTAATTGTTTTAAAATGTTCTTTATTTTTCCAATATGTTTGGTGAAACACATTTTTTTTAAAAAAGAGGGGAGTTTGTTAAGTTATGTATAGCTCCGACTGCGCATGTGCGGGATGTCATTGTCATATCGTGATATTTCCATCCTGGCGGTTTTTTGAAAAAAGTGCCATTCTTGTGAACATAATAAACGAGCAACATAGCTCAAGTCGTTGTCCTAAAAGTGTCTCGTTATTAAGTCAACAACACATACATTGAGGATCCCTCTGAATAGATTCCAAATCCAGCAAACAGTGGTTCAGTGAATGTGGTTGTGAAGGTGTGGAGGTGGATCAGTTCATCAGAGGAGACTTTGTAGAAGGACACAGATCCAGCAGGACAGTCCACATACACTGAGACTGTACCAGAGGAGGAGGAGGAGAACTGAGGGAGGTCTATCCGTTCATTTTTATGCCAGACACCGTATCTACCTCCTTCACACCTCAGACTCCAGGACTGATCATTTCTTCCAAACACACAGTCTAATCTCTCTCCTTTCCTTCTGATTCCTCTGTAACTCACTGCTATATACACAGTTCCACTCCACTGGACCTCCCAGTAACAGCGACCAGTCAGACCAGTTGAACTCATCAGCTGAGGATAGAACTCAAATCTGTCCTGATGATCAGGATATGACTGAACCTTCTTCACTCGTTCCACCTTCTTGTTGTTTTCAGACAGTTTGAGGCGTTTGTACGCTGTGTTTGGATCCAGGGTGAGTTCACAGAAATCTGATGGACAGAAGAAAACACAATCCAGCTGCAGTTATTGATCAGTGATCAGCTCATTGACTGACAGTCTGATCACATGACTGGGTTCAGTTCAACTGTTATTGATGAATGGATCATGAGTGATCAATACTGATCAATAACAGATCAATCCATTGGTTTACAAATGGATCTTTTTTTTTGTCTGCGTTGGTTCTCCTTGTTTAACACCACAGAGAGGGTGTCAACATTGTTTGAGATCAATGCATTTTTTATTCTTACAGCCAAATATTTTAATATTTAGTGACCATCAGCGGTCCTCCCTGAAAGCTGAGCAGACATCCTTTATTAGAACTCTTTATTATAAGCCAGGGAGGGCAGTGCTACACCTCAGTGATGTGTGGGGGAAACAAAGATTGGACAGGATGGACAGGACGAACAGGGAAAGAAGTTAATAGGCGGTGCTATTGCAGTTAAAGATTGAAAGGTGGTGTGTTATTCCCAACTATTAACTGTCCATCAATAAAAAATAAATACATCAAAAAAAGAGAAGAAAACCAAAACAGCACAAAAGAAAAAGAGATTTGATAAATAAATAATTAAACAAAAACGGTACTGAGCATCATAGTTGTGGAAGACTTGATAGTGTAAAATAGAATGCAATAGAATAGAACAGAACAGGCCAGAAGGGGACACCAGTGCAAGAAGAGAATGAGTTTAGGGTAGAAATTCTGGAGAGATTCTCAGCACATTCTGGCGGGTCCCATCATTCACTGAAATGGGACTCAGCAGTAGGTGGCAAGACCCGATCAAACATGCAAGTGTGAAGGACCCTGAAGCCCAGAACAGCAATCACGGCAAGGCAGGGCCAAGCTAACAGGGCACCCCCCATCCCGGGCCGTAGGAGCTACAGGGCGCCGCCCCCAGAGAGAGAAAAAATAAATAAATAAATGGATCTGTTTTTTCTGAGCACATTTTCACAGACATTAAATAAACATAGAATAGAGATTTGGTTTAGATTTTCCTGATCATAAACAGCAGATTTTGGATTTTCATTGTTTGTTAAATAAAATAAAATGTACTGAACATATTTTCTGTTATTAACACAAACACAGACTGAGACAAATGTTGTATTTCAGCACCAAGTTTTGTTTAATTCTATATGTGAATCATTAAATAAAGTTTTCAAATGTATTGTAGTATTGTTATTATACTGTTATTATAGTGGTATTGTTGTCTACTCACCAAGGCTGGGGTGTCATTTTTAATCTGTAAATTGACACTTAAGTGTTTCCATGGTAACACTGCAATGAATGGACAGTGCACATTATGTATGTGTTTATATATGTACATGTGTGCTTTTTATTATTATTATTTGATGTATTTTTTCTCAGGTTAACTTATATTTGGTTTTTCAGTGTAAATACAGTTGAATGACTTTATATAATCTCTGTAGGTCTATTTGTACATTGTTCTGTTTTGAAGTGTATAAATAGGTGAAAGTATTGAAATGTTATTTTGTTCAGTTGCTGGTGAGAACTCAGGGTGGGATTAAATCACTTTTTCTTCTTTTCACTCCTTCTCAATCATGGACAAACTCATTTGATTTGTGGCTCTTGCATGTATTGTGTCTTTGTGTTGTATAAAAGTTCTTTGTGTTCATATATTTGATCAGAGCATCATCCAAACAGTCCAGACAGAGGCTGGATGGAGCTCACACCCAAAACCATTCTCAGGTTTATGACCATCAATCACATCTTCTATCAACTTCCATCCAACACTGTGGGAAACTACTTCTACATTATTACCTGAGCCCATAAATGACTATTTGGTTTATTACTGTCTTTATTCAAATGATTTACATTGTATTAACTTGTGTGATTGATGTTTGGATGCAGATCATACGACCACATGGAGGCGCTCTGACAGGTAGTAGATGAAGTAAAGGACTTGGTCAGTTCAACATCCTGAACAATGAAAAGACCAAAGTAGTGCAGTAAAAGTAGCATCATTAAACAGTGTTTAAACTCCACTGTGCTGCAGTCACACAGCACATTCATAAATACACATTTATCAATTCTACACCTCATCCATCTTCTATAGTTTTGACATTTGAATGGACAGTTGTATCAGGTCAGTGTAATGGAATTATATTGTATCTTAACATTGAATTACTTTCTTTATTCTTTGTATCATTACTTTGTCTTTGTAAATCACATTTGTGCTTAACCCAGGACATGGCGGCTGTGGCTCAGTTGGTAGAGTGGGTCGCCCAATGACCGGGAGGTTTGCGGTTCGCGTCCTGGCTCTGGCTGTCCACATGTCAAAGTGTCCTTGGGCAAGACACTGAACCCTCACTTAGGCCCCCAGTAGGACTGACCTTAGACCATAGACCATACTGGTGTATGAGTGTGTGTGTGAATGGGTGAATGTGAGGCTAATGTAAAGCGCCATGAAGGTGAAAAAGCGCTATATAAATGCAGACCATTTACCATTACATGTTTAAGCTGTAACCAGTTGGGGGTCTAGTCATCACGCCTACCCAAATCTTTGTGTTTCCTGTGATTGGCCAGTTGTATCTGTATAAGTACCTGTGTTTCTCTTTGTTGAGCAGAGATCTCTCCACACACATGCTGCCATGTGTGTGTTCTGTCTTGAACAAAACTCATTACAATTATTTTTCTAAATATTATTCTGATTCCAACTTCGTTCTTAATTTAACTGAAAAAATTCCACAACAATTTGGCGACGAGGATGGGATTTGGTCGTCGGCGCCCTAAGTCCGGGGAACAGGCGCCATCCTGGGTCGTTGAACGATTCATCCTCAAGCCTTGCACAAAAGGACTGAAAGAAGGAGGACCGGACTAGGGGCGTTGACTACCAGCGCCGGGATCCAAACGAATCAAATCAGCAAACTAAATGGTGAGATGTATTTTTCCACTTTTAAAAATAACCACAAAGCATTTTTATGGAATCTGATTAAATGAGTTTGTTCAATACTGGTTCAGGCCTTGTGTAGGATTACAAGAAACAAGTAGTTTTGAATGAACGTTGAGTAATCTGAGTTACTTATTAACTGGAAAGTTGAGCATATATGTTTGCAAGAAACAAGTATGTTAATAAGTCCTACTAACTTGAACGTTGAGTAGATATATTTGCAAGAAACGAGTATGTTGATAAGTCCTATCAATTGGAATGTTGAGTGAATTTATTTACAAGAAACTAGTAGGTTAATGGTCCTACAGATTGGCATTAGTGGGTCCCATTTTCTGGAAAGTTGAGTGAGTACTCACAAGAAACGAGTATGTTAGTAGGGATTAATTACAAGATACCAATAAGGTTGAGTAATTAAAGGTGACTACTGTTTCAGAGTTTCATTGCGCAATTGGTTCAACTAACCCTATCACTTCCCTTTGAAGTGATGTGGTCAGTTACCTGATCTCTGTGCATACAAACTGGTTGACTGTCACAAAAAAAAAAAAAAATTAAATAAAAAATAAAAATAAAAAATGGGGACAGTAAAAGCAGACCGGTAGAAAATAAGGATTCCAAGTCTCATTATTTCTTTGACATGGTCTGCCCATGTTAAAGAAATATGGACAAGAAAGTTTAGACTGCATCCAAGATTGGGTAGATAAAAAAAAAATATCCCAGTAGGGGATCTCAAAGTGCACGCCAAATATTACAACTCGAGGTCAAAAGAAAAAAAATTAATTATAAAAAATATGAAAAGAGTGTTAAGTCAGATGGTATGAGAAAAGTAGGGAAAGAATGAGCAGAAAAATGCCATTGTTTGAAAGGGAGGATGAATGTTTTGTTGCATTGAAGGAACAGGAAAGTGATAATGAAAGAGGGAAAGGAAAGGCTGTTTTGTAGCCATCTCTTCCAGGTGCTGGAGGTACGTGCTGGTCCATTGTCTCTCTCACCAGAAGATGCTCCAAACTACAGTTTGTGTTCCAGAAAGTCATCTTTCTGGGCCATGTGCTCACACCTAAATCCAAATCTATGTCAGACAAGTATATCTCAGCAATCCAGAACATTCCTAAACCCGTCACTGTGAAGCAGATGCTCTCCTTCCTGGGAATGTGTTCCTACTCCAGATCGTTCATTGCCAATTACTCTGTCATAGAGCGCCCCCTCAGGGATCTATGCCATGGTCCAGGTGTTTTGACCACTTCTAAGATTCAATGGACACCTGAGGCTGATGCATCTTTCCTGGTGCTAAAATTGGCCTTACAGTCCCCTCCTACTCTGGGCCTTCCTGATACAATGCTGCCCTTTGTGCAGACAGTGGATGAAGTGTGGGACTGCATGACCTTTGTCTTCTTGAGAAAAAATCATGGTGACAAACTTATAATAGTCTAATAATACTAGACTAATAGTTTATTTCTCAGCCAAATTTGACCCAGTCGCTGCAGGTTTTCCCGCTTGTTTGCGAGCTGTGATGGCTGCTGATTGGGCTGTAATTTGCTCACGTGACATAGTGGGATGGTCCAAATTGACTCTCCTTGTCCCACATGCAGTGACCACCATTTTAAGGCCCTGTCCCATTTCTCCCCCTAACCCTAAAATTTCCCCTAACCCTAGATTTTGCGCGTTCATGTGTAGGGGTAGGGTGTCCCATTACCTAGGGGAGCAAGTGGGAGTGCGATTTTGCCCTTAAAATCAACCCTCAAAATGTAGTGAGGTTGGTTGCGGACTTCGTTTTGAGTGGAAGATGAAATTACCCATGATGCACTGCGAGCTCAGCGAGCCGACTGATTTCTGACAACAAAAATGGCGGCCGCAGCTGGAGGAACTGGACCGGTAATGTTACCTTGTCAAGCTAGCGGTAATGCTAACGTTAATGTTATAAATCGCCAACTATTGAAGAAAAAATACATCCAAATATTTGAATAAATCAACATACCTGAGACAAGACTGAAAGGCAAAGTAGACGGCGAATGCGTCTTCTGTTTGCCGCATTTCTTCTCTGCGCATCCCGAAGGTAAATAAACAGAACCAACACAACAGGTAACACAGCTGGGACCGCCATTTGTCCTCCGTGTAAATAGTAGTCAGCTGCTGTCAGTCTCGCAGAGGGGTGGTTTCATATTTGGCGGGGTAGACTTGTCAGCGTGTGACGTGAGCACGTTTGTTACGTTCACTTCGCGAGTGGTGTCCCATTTTCAGGGGGAATTATTTCCCCTTGTTGAGTGGAATTTACTTTTTAGGGCACTTAAAACCAAGTGGAAGTTTTAAGGGGGAGAAATGGGACGGGGCCTAAATGACACAAAGAAACCCTTGTTTATCGTCAGCCCAATTTTTACATTTTCACACAAACCTCCTAGACCTGCCTCACCTCACCATGCAAAGGTGTACTTAACCCAGCCACCCTCCTCCCCTTGCCAGAGGATGGTGGACCACACTGTTGTATAGCTGAATTACCACAGACACCCTGCCCAGATCTAGGGAAAGAGCCCCTTCCTCCCCTGACCTTACCTTGTTTGTGAATGTTTGTGAACTATTTTGTTACCCTCATCTGTAGCTGTTTGTAAATGCACTGCTCACACACACTCTTCTGGTCCTGTCTCTGTAGGTAATGCACGAGCTGACGTTGCAGCTGAGGAAGCTAACACACACACACCTAACTTTTTCTTCTCCTCTACAGATGGATCACATCTTCCTGCTCTCACTCTCTCAGTTCTACAGTCTCTTACCTCTAAGCGGGATGTGAAGCTATGGTCCTCAGTTGGTGCAAGGAAGACCCCTGAAGGGTGGTTTGGCCCTGATGGTAAACCCTGCTTACCCTCAGCCCTGTTTCCGCATTATGCTAAATTAACACATGGTCTGGGGGGATGTATGCAGCATTGACACAACATTGGTTCCCTAAAGGCTTCACAGCCTATGCACAAAGGTTTTGTGACAAATGTGTTGTTTGCCTCCAAAAAAACTGAGGTAGACCAATACAACCTACAATGAAAGCTGCACATCCACCTCCAACGAAACCATTTGACGACATAATGCATGCTTTCATTGAGCCTACACCATCTGAGGGAAAAAAATACTGCTTAGTGATAGTGGACATGTTTTCAAAATGGATCGAAGTCTTCCCAGCAAAGAATGCCACAGCAGCTGTAGTAGCCAAGGCATTACTAAGTGAAATTATTCCAAGATGGGGAATACCCACTAAAATCAGCAGTGATAATGGGGCCCATTTTGTAAATAATGCCATACACAACCTTACAGAATACTTAGGCATTGACATGAAGCACCACTGTGCCCATCATCCTGCCTCAGGTGGAGCTGTAGAAAGAGAGAATGGGACTTTGAAAGCAAAATTAAGTAAATGCTGTGAAGAAACTAATCTGCCATGGACAAAAGCACTCCCCATGGTGCTGATGTACATGCGCATGCACAAGCGAGACTAAACTAACCTTAGCCCTTTTGAAACCCTCTTTGCACTACCCCCACAGGTCGGGTGGGAACCGAAGGAACCACTCAACACTGCCATCTGTGAACATACTGTTGTGAAGTAAATATTTTAACATGTGTGTATTTAGGATTCCTGTAGTCACCTTAATCTAGTCATGCATACATACATTTAGTTATTTTCCATTAGGGAACAAAGGAGTGTTAAGAATCTCTTTGTTCTAGGTTAGAATTTTCCCGCCTGGGAATTAGCCACTCCTTAGAAGTGTTTAACCAATGAGATGTTCTTATGAAAATACGAATTTCTTACTGTACCTAATAATATGTAACTATGTGTCTTTTTCTACCCAGTGATTGACGTCACTGGGCGGAGGGTGTGGCTCCAATAAATTCAACCTCCACGGGGCGGGAACGTCAGAAGGGGACCCCGAAAGGGCACACCTAGGAGCCTAGTTGCTCAATTGTCCTTTCATGGCCTTCTCCTCCCGCGGGGGTAAAAAAGCGACATCACGATTTTCCCTGTGTTTGTTCTTAACCTGTTTTTGTTAAATTAGACTTATCAACTGTTTTAAGTCATTGTGCTAACCTCACAAAGACTCTTACAGATATTCAAAAGCAGGTAGCAGTGGCGCTGCCCAGCCCAGCCCAGAAGCCACTCCACAATCTCCAACCAGTGCTCCTGATAACTCACACTGCAGTGAAGGTTGCTGAATGTGGGAAGTGGATCCATATTTCGCACTGTCGACACTGGAAGGGGGTAGAACCGCCTCCAATTCAGGGTGAAGTGAAATAGCGTTCCCCTGCACCTGTGACGTGCCAAGTCCCAACAATCAGCTAGGAGCCATTGCTTGAGCTGCAACCTCCGCTAGTGACCTAGTGGTGTTAACAAGCCAGAGCAACCATGACCTGTGACTGGAACCCAACATCAGATAAACACTATTTCATTTCTCTCTATGTTCTTTGTATCTAGTGAATTAACAACAAAGAAAAATCATCTTTGAATCAGTAAATACAGTTGAACCTCACAGTATGAATGTCATTCGTTCCATCATTTTGCTCATTTTGCGACTTACTGTTTCAAAAATCTGTTCCCATTGAAATTAACTGAAATATAATGAATAGATTTCAGCCCCCCCAAACCATCCCCAAATCCTAATTTGTTCCATAATTTTGCTCATTTTGCAATTTACTGATTTAATGAATCTGTTGTACCATTTCACACCCCCAAACCATCCCCAAATCCTTATTTAAGGATTTTAAAACTGGAAAAAGTGTTTTTATTCATTTCTGTACCTTTCAAAGATGAGATGATGTGTGAAAGGGAGGAGGGAATTATTCTCTGAAGGAGAATCTCCTTCCACTAAAACATCAGCAGAAGAACTTGGACTGCACTTGCAGGTGGTTTCATTACAAATGGTAAATGATAAATGGACTGCATTTATATAGTTCTTTTCCACCTTCATGGTGCTCAAAGCGCTTTACATTAGCCTCTCATTCACCCATTCACACACACACTCATACACCAGTAGGTTTCTAAGGTCTACGGTAAGTCCTACTGGGGGCCTAACTCAGGGTTCAGTGTCTTGCCCAAGGACACTTCGACATGTGGACAGCCAGAGCCGGGACGCGAACCGCCAACCTTTCGGTCATTTGGCGACCCACTCTACCAACTGAACCACAGCTGCCCAAATCTATCCACACAAGCATTTTCAAATGTTGTGAAAATGCTCCAGACCTTTGTCATTAAATAAAGCAGCTGCACCACCTCAATGTCATTTATGTGGATCATTTTTTTCCTCTAAATCACAAACCTTTGTCCACTCTGACAACACTTGTGTTAATTCACTGGTAGAGATCGACTCCTCCACTACACTGTCCTGAAATGACACTGTTTAACTGACTAATACTGTATGTGTGTGTGTGTGTGTGTGTGTGCATGTGTGTGTGTGTGTATATGTGTGTGTGTGTGTGTGTGTGTGTGTTTGTGCATGTGTGTGTGTGTGTGTATGTGTGCATGTGTGTGCATGTGTGTGTGTGTGCGTGTGTGTGTGTGTCTGTACGTGTGTGCGTGTGTGAGTGTGTGTGTGTGTACCTGTGTGTCTGTACTAGAGTGCATTAGTTGTGTGAGGTTCCTCTGTGCTGAACATTTTCATTTCTGTTAAATAATCAATAATTCAACTGGTAAAATCAATGACTCTGAAAGGGTTCTACTCTGACCCCATGACTGATATTAAACCTGTAGAATCTGTTCATGTTGATGATCAGACTGATATTGATCCCTTTATAGATCATTTCAATGGTTCAAAACCATTTTTTCCCAAATAATTCAAATAATGAAAATATGTTGAATGTTTAATAAAAAGCCAAAAACAGAATCAAATCAGTCATTTCTCAGTGACTCTAGATCAGGGATGGACAACTCCAGTCCTGGAGGACCGGTATCCTGCACATTTGAGGTATTTCCCTCTTCCATCACACCTGGAAGCCATTACATGATTATCAGACTTCTGCAGAGCTTATTGATGAGCTGATCATTAATTGAATCAGACCCTGACCCTGGAGGAGCGCAGTTGTCCACCCCTGTTCTAGATTATTTTACTGTTTTAACTGTTTGTTCACATTAATGTTTAGTTCCTTATGATGGAACTAATATAGAAATCAGATTTGGTAATTATTTACAATAACAGTCCTAGAATTAAAGTTAGTGCATGATTAAGCATTAATAACAGTTGAATAATGTCATTAGTTGTCATCATGAATGCACTACTGTGCATTAATTAACCCACTGTTTATATATTAATAAGCTGTTAATAATGTGATAATAATGTGAACACCTGCTGTTGTGCAGATTTATTTTGTGTATTTTTTGGGATGTTGTTGTTTGTGATGTTCTGTTGCCATTATGTTTTTTGTGTTCCTCATTAAATAGGTCTTATTATTGTCTTTTAGATTTTTATTTATTATTATTTTTTGCCCAGTTGTTGCTCTGGTTGCTGTTGCTTGTTGTTGCTACCATGGTTGTTATTGTTTGTGATGTTGATATTGTCTGTGAGGATTTGAGCTCAGTCTCTGAAGTTCAGCTTAACATTCATAACCTGACATAACCCTTCATAAGTGCATTCCTCATAAACATTACATAACCATAGGTAACCATTCCATGCTCAGGGTATGTGGGTCCATGTAGTACGCGTCCTGACCAATCAGCTCACAGCTCAATCCTTCCACTAAACCATGAGTCTGCAACAGGTGTTGAACTACAGACCAGTTTAGTGCAGGGGTCTGCAACTGCGGTCCTAGAGAGCCACTATCTGGCATGTTTTAGATGTTTCCCTCTTCCAGCACACCTGACAGTCGTTATGAGACTTCTGTAGAGCTTAATGACAGGATGATCACTTGAAATCAGGGGTGTTGGAAGAGAGATACATCTAAAACATGCAGGACAGCGGCTCTCTAGGACCACAGTTACAGACCCCTGCACTAAACTGACTGTCTTCATGAACACTTCAGATGTTTATCATGTGGAACCAGGTCCCAGTTTGGGTTCAGGTTGGTTTGAATGAATGAAAATCACACTTACACTTCCTCAGACCTGGTTTCAACCATCGGACTCCAGCAGGTTCCAACCTGAAAGGAGGAGGAGGGTCAGAGCAGCTGGAAACATGGACATTCAGTCTGATCCACTGAAGCTTTTCTGTTCACATCCACTAAATGGTTCCTTGTGAATCACTGCTTGAGTGTCTTTGTCTTTGAACATGGGCTGTACCTTCAGACAGGATGTATCCCAGCTCTGACAGATACTTCCTGTCAGCTCTACCTGTTCTATCTGTCATTATCTGTGCATCTATCTATGCATCAGCTCAGTCCATACCTGACAGTGTCCAGTGTCCAGTGTGGATCCTCCACTAGAGCACACAGCTCCTGTCCTGAGGCTCCTGGATGGTTGTAGCTCAGGTCTAACAGTCTGAGATGGGACGGGTTGGACTTTAGGGCTGAGACCAGAGAAGAACATCCTTCCTCTGTGATCAGACACCCTGACAATCTGCAACAAAACACATGACAAACATCAACTGAGGATGGAGATGAGTGGAGTTGGAGTCATTGAACAGTCTGTGAGTGGATCTGATTTCACCAACATGACTTCAATGTGTAAAGTCTATGAGTTACAGACTCTGAACACAGTTGAAGATCAGTAGAACTGGTCTGGAGTTCAACACAAACAACTACTGACAAGTTACATGGATCCAACAATTGGAGACAAACATTTCAGTCATGTGTTACTTGTTGAACCTGAGAGTCTCCAGTCTGCATCCTGGACTCTTCAGTCCATCTGACAGTATCTTCACTCCTGAATCCTTCAGGTCATTGTTGGTTAGATCCAGATGTTTGAGACTACAGGACTGGGATGTGAGAACTGAGGACAGAGCTTCACAGCTTCTCTCTGACAGGTTACAGTTACTGAGTCTGGACAAAACAAAAGACATGGTTCCAACAATTGGAGACAAAAGGTGCTTTCCCACAGAGTAGTTCTAGGAACTAAATAGTTCTTAAAAGTCTATAGTTCCTAGGGAACCTTTGGGTTTGCTTTCAAACAGGGCAGTAGGAACCATGGGAGGGGCCAATGTGACACTAACATCCACCACAGTGATGTATTCTTTAATCACTAAATTCAACAATTACACAAGGAAGTAGAAGACAGTGTTACTATAAACTAGATTAGAGGATGAGGAGGCGACAGTGTTTATGTTCTGTATCACAGGAATGTTAATTGTGGTCAAATACAGCGTCTAATGTCAAGAATGGAGGAATTTAGAGAAAGACAGGTGCCACTATGACATATGTTAATTTCATAGCACTAACCCAAAAACATAACCCAACATACAGCTGACATTACACAGACGGTTTTAAATATAACAGTACTGCAAGATGCAGAAATAGGCGTGGCCTGGGCTCTACCAATCACCAAACACCTACATCATATAGTTCTAAAAACTAAAAAAAGACCCTGCCTCCGAGTAGGAACTAAAAAGGTTATAAGAACTACAAAAGGTTCCTACAGTGGGAAAGTTCCTAAACATTTCAGTCATGTGTTACTTGTTGAACCCTGACCTGAGAGTCTCCAGTCTGCATCCTGGACTCTTCAGTCCATCTGACAGTATCTTCACTCCTGAATCCTTCAGGTCATTGTTGGTTAGATCCAGATGTTTGAGACTACAGGACTGGGATGTGAGAACTGAGGACAGAGCTTCACAGCTTCTCTCTGACAGGTTACAGTTACTGAGTCTGGACAAAACAAAAGGGATGAGTGTGAAGTTATTGATCGTGTTAAAATGATAGATATATATTTGAGATGTTTGATCAGACTGACAGACTCACAGAGTTTTGTTGGAAGCTTTGACCACTGGCAGCAGCCTCAGAAGACCCTCCTCTGAACCACAGTATTCCTTCAGGTTAAACACATCCAGGTCTTTTTCTGATGACAGTAAGATGAAGACCAGAGCTGACCACTGAGCAGGAGACAGTTGTTCTGTGGAGACACATCCTGTTCTAAGGTACTGTTGGATCTGATCCACCAGAGATCGATCGTTCAGTTCATTCAGACAGTGGAACAGGTTGATGCTTTTCTCTACAGACACATTCTCATTGATCTTCCTCTGGATGTACTCAACTGTTTTCTGATTGGCCTCTGAGCTGCTTCCTGTTTGTTTCACCAGACCCATTAGGAGCCTGTGATTGGTTGACAGTGATAAACCCAGGAGGAAGCGGAGGAACAGGTCCAGGTGTCCATTTGGACTCTGTAAAGCCTGGTCCACAGTGCTCTTGTAGAACTGGACAGGTTTGACCTTTGATAGTTTAGACCAAACAGATGTTTGTTTTTCTGACAGCAGATCCACTCCGGTGTTGATGAAGGTCTGATGGACATGAAGAGCAGCCACAAACTCGTGGACACTCAGATGGATGAAGCTGAACCTCTTGTCCTGGTACAGTCCACTCTCCTCTACAAAGACCTGTGTGAACACTCCAGAGTACACTGAGGCTGAGCTGATATCGATGCCACACTCTGTCAGGTCAGATTCATAGAAGACCAGGTTTCCTTTCTTCAGTTGCTCAAAGGCCAGTTTTCCCAGAGACTGGATCATCTTCCTGGTCTCTGGACTCCAGTGTGGATCTGTCTCAGATCTTCCGTCGTACTTGACGTTCTTCACTTTGGCCTGAACCACCAGGAAGTGGATGTACATGTCAGTCAGGGTCTTGGGCAGTTGTCTTCTGTCTGTGGTCTTCAACACGTCCTCCAGAACCTCAGCAGTGATCCAGCAGAAGACTGGGATGTGACACATGATGTGGATGCTTCGGGACTTCTTAATGTGGGAGAGGATTGTGTTGGTCTGTTCTTCATCTGTGAACCTCTTCCTGAAGTACTCGTCCTTCTGTGGGTCTGTGAACCCTCTGACCTCTGTCACCATGTCCACACACTGAGCAGGGATCTGATTGGCTGCTGCAGGTCGTGTGGTTATCCAGAGGCGAGCAGAGGGAAGCAGGTTCCCCATGATGAGGTTCACCAGCAGCACATCCACTGAGGCCGACTCTGTCACATCAGCCACAGTCTGAGTGTTGTTGAAGTCCAGAGGAGGTCGACACTCGTCCAGACCGTCTAAGATGAAGACCACCTGGAGGTCTTCAAAGATCCAGATTCCTGCTTCTTTGGTTTCAGTGAAGAAGTGATGAACCAGTTCCATCAAACTGAACTTCTTCTGCTTCAGCACATTCAGCTCTCTGAAGGTGAATGGAAATATGAAGTGGATGTCCTGGTGGGCTTTGTCTTCAGTCCAGTCCAGACCCAGCTTCTGTGTTAAGACTGTTTTCCCGATGCCGGCCACGCCCTTTGTCAGCATTATTCTGATTGGCTGATGTCTGTCAGCTGGTGTTTTAAAGATATCTTCACATCTGATGGTTGTTTGTGGTGTGTGTGGGTTCCTGGATGCTCTTTGAATCTGTCTGACCTCATGCTCCTGGTTGACCTCTGTAGCCCCTCCCTCTGTGATGTAGAGCTCTGTGTAGATCTGCTTCAGGAGGGTTTTGGGGTTTCCTGCTTTAGCGATGCCCTCAAACACACACTCAAACTTCTGCTGAATGTTACGTTTCAGTTTCCTCTGACAAACTCCAGACCGACTTCCTGAATGTAGATGCAGATAAAACCATCAGTCTCACATTGGGCTGGACGATATGACCTCAAATCAATATCACCATAAACTGGGCAGTTTGACCTTGATAATGATAAACATACAATAAATGAGGGGGTTCAGCCACACACGCAGTGTGTGTGTGTTTGTGTGTGTGTGTGTGTGTGTGTGTGTTTCAGTCTGTAGTCGTCAATGATGCACCAGCTGACCTGAAATGAGCGGGCGCTTGCGGTCATCCACAGTTGCCAAGGAGGTTATGTTTTTGTCAGTGTTGGTTGGTTTGGATGTTTGTTTGTGTACAAGATCACTCAAAAACGTATGGATGGATTTTTATGACATTTTCAGAGTAGGTTGGTAATGGGGAGATCTAGAAATGATTAGATTTTGGTGGTGATCTGGGGTGGGGTGGGGGTGTGTACCTTGGCAGAGGTCTGCGCTCTCAGGGGGCTTTTCTAGTTCAAATATATTTTTTAATGATATTGGGGTTGTGGTTGGTCGGGTCGTTTGTTGTTTGTGATAATTAGTCAAATAACCTGGTAAGTCATTGTAATTTAAATATTAGGTAGAATTTTCTATTATTAATACATACACTTTATTAAAAGAATTTGTAGGTGATGTAAAATGTTCTGCACTTGTGTTGTTCTTTTCCACCTTCATGGTGCTCATAGTGCTTTACATTAACCTCACATTCACCCATTCACACACACTCATACACCAGTAGGTTTATAAGGTTCTGTCAGTCCTACTGGGAGACTAAGTCAGGGTTCAGTGTCTTTCCCAAGGACATTTCAACATGTAGACAGCCAGAGCTGGGACGCAAACCGCCAATCCTTCAGTCAGTGACTGAAGAGTTGACTTTACCAACTGAGCCACAGTCGCCCGTACAACGTGGTCAGTATCCTACGGTATGGAGGGAGCAAGAGAGAAAATAAAGTTGGGAGAGTGGAAACATACAAACAAAAAAAGTAATGTTTGGGACACATTGTCTGAGATTTTTAAAGATGATGAGCAGCTCCCAGTGTTTTTCTTTCCATGGAAACTGGGTTCTAATGTGTCTTTGGGTGTTACAGGTTGTCGACCCCTGGTTTAGATGCTGCGTTAGCGTTGATAACTTTTGAATGATGAAGCAGAACAAACATATTTTCTCAACATATTAACTTACAAACAATGACACGGAATTTTAACAGAAATAAATGCAGGTATGTGAGTAAGGTCAAAGGTCATGTGATGTGTGAGTAAGGTCATGTGATGTTCAGGTATGTGAGTAAGGTCAAAGGTCATGTGATGTTCAGGTATGTGAGTAAGGTCATGTGATGTTCAGGTATGTGAGTAAGGTCAAAGGTCATGTGATGTTCATAAAGACCACTGACTACTTTTTAAAAATGCGGGTCCAGAAGCAGGTCGGGTCCGTCCTTTTCAAATATATTTCTCGTGGTCCGAGTTGCGGGTTAGTTAAAAAACGATCAGTTGCAGGTGGTTTATACATCGACCCGCGCATCAGTGGTAGTGGTGCAGTGATGGTAGTAAATGTCAGTAACAGTACATTTTGGGTTTATGGCCCAGGCTTAGTCTGTTCATTCTGTACAGAATCATCTTACTGCGGTGCAGACGCTCAGCCACATCCTCCTGCTTCAGCCTCCTCAGGAAGTTCAGTGTGATGTTCAGAAAAGCCTCTGAGCTCTTCCTCTGCTCTTCATCCTCATCTCTCAGACTCTCTAAGCATTCTGGGTAATCTGTACTCAGAACCTGCTGGAACTTCTTCAGTTGGTTCTTGACAAAAGTGCAGATGTTCTCCTCCAGCAGCTGGAACACAAAACATGATGAAAAACACAAAGTCCAACATGGACCAAAGCTCAGGTCCATGTTGGACACAGTGACGTCCACTGGTCTGAAAACAGCAGATGATTGGACAGAACAGATGGACCAGTAGATGTTGGACATGTACACACCTGAAATATGTGGTCCAGCTCAGTCTGATCCTGTAGACCAGTGGGAACATCTGAGCTCTGCTGCTCCACTCTGTGGACCAACCATCAACAATCAGCTCACATTATGTCTGTCCACACTAACAGGTGGACACACCTGGACGTCAACATCAGTCACATGACCCCCTGTAGTGGGACAGGTGTCCTGGTCCTGCTGATCCCACTGAGAACCAACATGTGAGGGAGTTTGGAACTTCACACTCAGTGTTTGAGTTGATCAACAGGTTTAGTTCAGTTCATCAGGATCCACATCAGTGACCTCATGGCTGCAGGACTGAACACACTTTAGTTTCATAGAAATGTCATTTCACACACTGAAGAACATTTACTGAACAGTCTGTTCACACTAAACAAAGGGACACCTGTCAGCCAATCACAATTCAGAAGGCTCATTCCCCCCCTGCAGTTTTTGGTGCATTTTGCGATTTACAGAACAATATGTCAGTAAGTTTTCTAGCTAAATGCATGACATTTTCAGAAAAGGAAGACGACCACATGTAGATTTTATATGTATATTATCAATAACAGTGTCTTTATTGGGACTGTGGTTTGACCTTGTGAAATCTGGAAAATAAACTGGAAACATTCCTCCTCAATTCAAAGGCTGCTCCACCATCTTGGATTTGCTTCAAAATTTGACCATGTGACCATGAAAACTAGCCCAGACCAAATTTCTGACCCAATTATCAAATATATCCAAAGCCACTCCCTTGTGAAGTCTGGAAAATAAACTGGCAACTTTTACCAACCTCTATATTTATTGACCAATTAAACACAAACCAAATATGATATATACTCATGAAACCTTTTGAGAATAAATGAGTCCATTTACACACACATTAATGCTACGATCATGATCATGACTGTGGAGTTATCAGATTATTAAAGTCATCATGTAAACAGGATCATCTGATTTATCAGATAACCACTGGATTATGAAAAATCTGATTAAATCTACTGAATTTCTTGTTAATACTCCAATGTCTTCCTACATTTATACAGTTTAATCAGATTTATTTCATTCTTTTCCATCTGCACATGTGTAAAAGTTACATAGTCAAACATAAGCAGAAGACAATAACAGGAAGTTTGATTCTATCATCACTGTGTGTATGTACTCAAAGAAATCTGATAATGGACTCCAGTGTCTGAAGCAGAGTTTTTAATAATCACACTTTTTAAGTGAATGTAAATGCATCAGATCTAATTCTAATTATCTGATTACTCTGTTATCAGATTTTTATGGTCATGTAAACACACTCAATAATGTAAAGAATCTGAGCTGAAAATAAACACGTTATAAACTAAAGTCACTGTTTGATAAATGTTTTTTAAACAGTCGTCGCCTCTGACATTTACATTAAACTTACGTTTCTGAAAACTCTAGTGGGTCCCTCATGGAGTCATCACTCCTGAAGGACACAGAACTGGATCCAGGACCAGGTCCAGAGGACTCTGGTCTGTGACGGATCCTGATCATCAGGAAAACAGAGAGTTTAGTTTTCAAACAAAGTGTTAGAAAATGATCAAGACACTGAACATCAATAAAGTCTGAAGTTCTGATTAAAAAAACAACAAACTCAGGTGAAAGTAAAACAAAATCACATCAGAATCATTTAGTTTTACAATAGTAGAAAAAGTGTTCACACACCCTTAAGATTTTATAGTTTAAAATATTTGCAGAAAAATATTTTTTGTTTCAAAAGATGTGGCTGCATCAGACAAACAGATGCAAATATTGTTTTTGTTTATTGTTTACAAGAAGAAAAAAGTTAATTATTGAGAGTTTGAACATGTCATGTCCTGGATGTTTTTTCTGCTGAAACATCCAGTTTGGACCTGGACAGAACTGAGCATGTGCAGAAGGAGCATGTGGGTTTGGAGAAGGAACAGTACTGGGCAGATTTAATGACTGAAGGATGATTTTAATGGAATATATCATAAATGCATGGGCTGGAAAAAACGTCTTTCCTCCACTGTACGTTAATGGGGTCATTAAAAATGAATTGTGAATAAATAATATTCATGTATTTTAGTCAGATGTTGTTGAGTCCAACCAGGTGAATCTAATGACAGACTATTTGTATGTGTGTGTCCACAGCCAACCATCATATTTCCACCCAGCTGATGGATAGACCTACTACTGTATGGAAACATGGCACTGAAAACTGAACACACAACACTGTCCATCACATGAGGGAATCCAAAGCCAGTTTCCAGGTGAGTCCTGGAGGATCTGTTCATCCATGTGTCTGTGCTCACATCAACATTTACATACAAGTGTTTTTGAGTCACACTCTGGTGTAAAGTTATTCATATTGTTCTGTAGGTGAAACATTTTCCTTCTGTTTAACTTGTTTCACACTTGACTATAAAGATGGTTTGACTTGAGTTGTTATTGAATGAGGACAACGTACTCTGACTCTGATGGACGTTTCTGTTGGAAGTCAATAAGAAACTCTTTGGAGTCATCACTCTTCATGGACACACAGCTGGGTCCTGGTCCTGGTCCTGGTCCTGGTCCTGGTCCTGGTCCTGGTCCAGGTCTGTGAATAGTGATGTCAGTGGTTTTAGTTCTGAGCTCTGACATGGAGAACAGTGGTGGACAGATCCAGATGGTGGTCTTACCTCTGAGTCATGAGGGGTCTTTCAGGTCCAGGTCTTGGGGGGTTCCTTTTGGAGGTCTTTGAGGGAGACCCTCCCTCCTCTGTGTCCTCACACTGATCCATTCTGCTGAATCCACATCAGTCACACAAACACTGAAAACACATCAGAGTTTGAGACGTGGTTCTATGATGGACAAACATCAGATGTGGAGCAGCGGTTCAGAGGTGAACCAGACTGAGGGTTTAGGACAAAAACCTGCATCACACATCTGATATGGTCTGAGTTTAATCTGGATGTGACTTAATGAAGAGAGAGAGAGAGAGAGAGAGAGAGAGAGAGAGAGAGAGAGAGAGAGAGAGAGAGAGAGAGAGAGAGAGAGAGAGAGAGAGAGAGAGAGAGAGAGAGAGAGAGAGAGAGAGAGAGAGAGAGAGAGAGAGAGAGAGAGAACATGTGACTTGTCGACTCCTCCAAATTTAAGTCGACTTGTGCTACAGGAGTCGACATGTCGATGAGTCGACATTTTAGTTAATGCCCTCGTACACCTAATAAATGAATTATAGTATGTTATGAAAGTATGACAAGCAATAAGTTGTACTAAAGACTGACAAATAGTTACCAATGAAGAAAAAGTTCAGACCTACTGTAAAACAGGGAAATAAAATGGAACTAAAATGTGTTGAGTCAGAAAAACAGGAGTTGTTTTAGAAATGTAAAACCTAAAGGTGAAATATAAATGTGTCTTACAAGGGTTGAAAAGGTAATGGATAATGTTATTTACTGAAATTATTAACATTGTTAAAAGAAATGATGGACATTAAAAGTGTCAAATAAAAGTCTGAATTATATAGCAGATAAATTAATGTTATTTTTTTTTATCATTTTTGTTGCATTATTGAACAGGAGGAGAGGAGTTAAATAAGGTAACACTATGTTATGATAGCTATCAGTTGATTGGATTTCTATTAATCAAATCTACAGGGTACAGGTTAATCTGGTCTGAATCAGGGGTTGGAAAACTCAATGCATCCCATGGTACGAGACTGACCTAAAGGGTGTGACCACTGGTCACCTGACATGCATGAAGGGGTAAAGCAAATGGATAAAAGTATCTGAGGAGGACACCTCAAGGACTTAGACCACATGGGGACATTATATTGAAACAAAGTGAAAAACAGAGACAATGAAAGACTTTGAAAAAGTCAAACTGCTGAAAATGATCCTGTGTTGAAGGTGTGTGATCTACTGGAATCTGGAGAAACCAGTTCCAGACAAGGACGAGTCTGCTGGGTCTGTGCCAACTGAAAGAACTTTATATATTTATATAAATGTAAAGAGTATAAAGTACAGATATTTATATAAATGTAAAGACTATAAAGTACAAATATTTATATAAATGTAAAGAGTATAAAGTACAAATATTTATATAAATGTAAATAGTATAAAGTACATATATTTATATAAATGTAAAGAGTATAAAGTACATATATTTATACAAAAACTATAGGGAGTAAAATTAAAAAGTTGCCTGAAAAAATACTCCAGTAAAGTACAGATAACTATAAAATCTACTTAAGTACAGTAATGAAGTACTTTTACACAGTTACACACACACACACATATTTTGGACATTTCCATGTAGTTGATAATAGTTTTTTTACTTTATCAATGATAAGAACAATTAAATATGAAACAAAATCAGATAATTTCAACACTTTTGGCTGTAAAAATAATGAGTTAGTGTGATCCCTAAAGCCCACATTATCAATAATCCTAATCAGTCTTTTTTGAAAACACACTAAGGTATAGATTGTGGTTTTATAATTGTTTCCTCAGACCTCAGCACAATAAGTCAAATAATGACTGTTCATAATGTTTTTGAAACAAGATTGTTTCTTTAACTATAACATATATATTTATAAAAGTTTGATAAAAGCTTTATAAGGAAGTGTTCTTCACATTCCAGTACAAACATGTTCTAGGATATGACAGAATATGACATTAATAACTCAAATCTATCTCCACATTTCATAGTTTTTCCATTGAATTTCATCCATAAAGAATAAATGTATATTTAAACATCCACCTACCTTTTATATACGTCCAGTGCATAGAGCAGGTGACTTTATAGACATTTCTGCACAACCACTGTTTCCTGGAAACTTTATCAAAACACTTGACATGTCTTTAGAAATATCGTTTTATTTTTTTACTTTTCTAGCCAATCAGAGGTGACTTTAGCAGATGCTCCTACCTCCACAACTATCTCTGGAACGTGTAGAACCAGAAAGTCCAGAAGCTGGGCTAGATGTCCAGCCACGCCTTCCCACAGGCCGCAGTGATCTGTACTTGACAAAACACGTCCTGATCTGACATGGTTTATAATAAAGTTTATGTGTGGGTACATGTGTGTCAAAGTCATTTGTGTTACTAAAATACACTCAGACACAACTAGACACAGTAATAATAATAATCTATATCCACCTTTAACCTGCACTTCACATAATCAACTCAACCTGTCATACAGAGGTGTGATGCTCTGGAACACTTTACTTTGACACTTTTCTCTAACGTCCCTCTCACTCTTTAAAAAACATCTAGTGCACAGTTAGTCACTTCCTGCCCTCTCCACTGCCTTACTACTTTATTTGCTTCTTCTTCATCTGTATATCTTGCATATCTTGAATTATGAATGTTTTTTCTTCTTTTATTTTCTACTTTGTCTCCTGATTTTCAAAGTTTATTTGTTAACTTTATTCATCTAAGTTGATTATAATTTGTGTTAAGGGTGGAACTCCTGTACAAGCCCATTGGGCTTTGTTCCATCCCTGCACCATTGAGCTACTGATATGTGCTAAATGAATAAATGAAAGTACATTAAAATAAAATTAACACATGGAAATATGCATGACTTAGATTTCAAGGTTTTTATTTAAGAAGTGCAAACCATTTCTTTTCTTCGTTATCACCTCTCCAGTTTTGGGGAAAACCCTGTTTCACATGGTACACTTGTCACATGAATGCAAAGGAATTTATTTGAAACTTTATGCAGATGTGGAAAGACCACTGCCCTTTCCTTCCAATCAGAGGTGGAAAAAGTACTGAAAAAATGTCATTGAATAAAAGTATCTTTACTTTGTTTAAATTCTACTCAGAGTAAAAGTACACATCTAAAATCCATGGTGCTATACACACCATGGATCAGCCATAAAAATGACGTATATAATATGAACTGCAATATTATATATAGGTTGTACTGTGTATTATTATTACTATGGACTCTTTTCCTTCTGCACAAGGTTTTTTATATTAATCTGAAATCACAGCCATAGTCTATATATTATATATGTCATTTTTATGGCTGATCCATGGTGTGTATCGAACACAATGAGGAGTCAATACTCTATTCCACTGGTGACATTGTCTGTCTAATATTGTAGCTCTATGTATATATCTGTACTGTATAGTTATTAAACTAAGATAATAATAATAATAATAATAATGATAATGATAATGATAATAATAATAATAATAATAATAATAACAATAATAATAATAATAATAATAATGATAATAATAGGATAGGACAGGATGGATTATCATCCAGTTTTTATCAATTCTTTTGGAATGAAATAAAAGAATAGTTATTTTTGTCTATATGTGAATGCTTCATGAATAAGTCCTTAATGCCCACAACGAACCAAGGTTAATAACACTTATTCCCAAACCGGGCAAGGATAAAAAGTACTTGGAGAATCTCAGACCTATTACACTACTTAATATTGATTATAAATTGGTTGCTCATTGTCGTATCTTCTATTCATGAAGATTAATACGCGTAAGGAACAATCTGTGTTTAGACATAGCAAGGCAACTGCCCTCCTACCCGGAAGTCTCCCCATCACCTGACCCCACACATACAATGCCATTGGTCTAATGTAAACAACAAACGTAGCCTGCGTAAGACATTAACCCTTCATATACTATATTCAGGTATACCACATCTCCCTTTTTTTTTGTTGAAAGAACACATTTTAACATTTCAAAAAAAAGTCCATTCAAACCTGTAAATGGGGAAGAAAATAAGGTTAAACAATTCTTAACAAACCCATTCTTATTCTTCTATCTTCATTTCTATTTCTTAACTTCTTAATAATCTTATTAAACTTAAAATTTACTGTTGTATCTCCCTTGTAACACAGATACATTGCTGAACAACATTGTCATATCATCATGAACATTCCACAAAATATATATACTTTTTTTTCTCTCTCTCTCACTCATAAGTTCATTCTGGTGGGTTGTTTAATTTCTCTCCCAGACCTGGTTCTGGGAGTGGAAGGCCCAGAAGAGGGAACAGGAGACACCAAAACAGGTGGTGTGTGACCCTGTTCTAGAACCGGCAGTGGCTCTGGTAGCTGCTGTCCAGCCTCATCTTGGGATGGAGATTGGAGTGGTATGAGATGCAGACGGTTGCGTCTTACCACCCCATGTGGTGCTTCCACAAGGTAAGATCTTGGTGAGGTGTGTTTCTGGATTACTGTCCCTGATGTTTTGCTGTCAGATATCCACACCTCCTGACCTGATGACAGGCTGCTGAGTGGCTTTGCAGCATGTCGTCTGTTGTAGTTTGCAGCATCTGACATCCTCTTCTCCCTTTCTTTATGAAACAGCGTGCTGCAGTCAGGCAGTGCAGGACGTAGCTCGGAGGGAAGAGTCGGCACCTTGGTGCGGAGACGTCGACCCATGAGTAATTGGGCCGGGCTGAACCCATTCTGAAGAGGTGTGGCTCTGTATGCAAGAAGAGCCATGTATGGGTCAGTGGACTTCTTCAGAAGATTTTTAATGGTCTGAACGGCTCGTTCAGCTTCGCCATTGCTCTGTGGGAATTTGGGACTGCTAGTAAGGTGTTTGAACCCATAAGCTGTGGCGAAGGAAACAAACGCCTGTCCAGAGAACTGAGGGCCGTTGTCAGACATTAAGAGCTCTGGGATGCCATGCCTGGCAAACATGGACTTCAGATGGTTGATCACATCATTACATTTTGTATGAGTTAACAGAGCGATTTCAACATATCTGGAGAGGTAATCGACGACAAGTAAATATGTTTTCCCCCCCAGTTCAAAGAGGTCAGCCCCCAGCTTTTGCCATGGGCGCTCGGGGCAGTCTGATGGCATGAGTGGCTCACTGTGATTGCGGCGCTCCTGTAGACACGCTCTACATCTTAGCACCATCTCAGTGATCTGCTGTCCGAGTCCAGGCCACCACACAGTTTGACGGGCACGTGCTTTGCACTTAACGACACCTTGATGGCCCTCATGCAGTCTGTCAAGCACCTCGTTCCGCATCGTTGCTGGAATGACCAGACGTGTGTCTTTCAGCAAAAGTCCATCTTGCACTGTGAGTGTAGCCCGCTCAGGCCAAAAGTGTTTCAGTAGTGGCTCCTGCTTTACATGTTCAGGCCATCCATCTGCACACATTCTCATAATGCGAGAACATACACTATCAGCCTCCAGCTCTGCTTTGAGTGTGTTCATGAATGTGGGACTGACAGGTAAGTTGCTGATAATGCAGTCCACATAAATGTTTGTGCTCTCCATCAGTTCTGTGTCATTTCCCCACTAGGGTTGTCACGATACTAAATTTCCAACTCGATACCGATACTAAGGATAATACTCGATACTCGATACTAATTTCGATACTGGAGATGTGAGGGATTCCTTTTAAAATTTCCTCCATGGACTGCTAAAAAAAGGTAGTGAGTCCGCGTGCAGAATAAATGCATGCCTATCTCTTGGCAAGTTAAGGTAGGCCCAGTGGCAGACTGGCACCAAAAAGAGGCCCTGGCAATTTTGATAGAGTCCACATTTGTGGGCACATTGTCAGGCACAGGCTTTTTAGAGAATAACTCCACAAGATTTGCGCTTTTCCCAGATTCAGCCAATAAATTCAGGCTATTTGTCCTTTATAGGAAAAAAATGTCATTATTATTATTTAGTTTAGTAGGCCTATTATTTGTCAGGGTTAACTGGCTGTTTTGTTTGTTTGCTTTTCCCCCCTCTTTTTTGTGGCCGCCTTTATTAATTTTTTATTATTTTTATTTATTCATTTATTGATTTGCGGCCGCCTATCGACGCAGCCGGTCCGCTTTATTTATTTATTTATTTATTTATTTATTCATTCATTCATTCAGCCTAATCATTTGCGGCCGCCTCTTGACGCGGCGCTCCGCCCCGCTTTATATTTTCATGTATTTATTTGTTTGTGGTGCCGCCTGTTGTGGCCGCTTGGTGATGCGGCCGAAAGCCGCGAGCGGCCGCATCACCAAACGGCCACAGTGGCATTTGCCCACATTGCCCAATGGCCAGTCCGTCCCTGGGTAAGCCTATCTTTTTGCTCAAGCCCTTCTGCAGTGCTAACTGGAAGTCTCTTTATGGTCAAGCGGGTGGCAGCGTATTGCATCATGTGACCACCGCGGACCCCTTGCGGGACTATGGCAGCCAAAGTGTTCACAGCCACGCGTTGTCTTTATTATATCACGCGTACGCGTTCTAGAACGCGTGCCATTGTGCGCGCCAGTGCGCGTACCAGAGCGCGTCCTGTAACGCGTGATAGCGCGCCAGTGTGCGTGCTAGAACGCGTTCTGTAACGCGTGATATAATAAAGACAACGCGTGTCTATGTGAACACTTTGGCTTGCCATACGGGACTAGCAGCGCGCACGTCAAAAATGATAGGCTGACATGCTCACGGTGGCCTCCGTGGTGGTAACGTGATACAATGCGCTACCGCCTGGCTGCCGCACGCGCGCATAGACGTTCGATTATACTGAGGCCTTTAAAATCAAAGTTGCATCGGATGGTCCAATCACAGACTTATAGAAATAGTGTATAGGTCTGTGGTCGCACTGGCGTCATCCCGTGTGCTGTCAGAGGCAGCCGGAGAAAAAAAAGAGACTTTAACTTACACGCCGGCATTACGGCTGTGCCAGAGCTGACCGCGTTGATGCCTGTTTAGAATTCTTAACGTTACCTGCTACAAAAAAGCGGCGACGCACCATAAAAACAAAAATCGATTCTCCAGCAACTTAGTATCTAATTAGATACCAAGGTAAATATCGATTTAGTATCTAAAATCGATTTTTTTGACAACACTATTCCCCACACTAGAAGGTCATCAATGTGGCAGATCACACCGTCCAGTCCCTCTATGACCTCTGCCATGACACGCTGAAAGTGTTCGGGCGCAGAGTTGATTCCAAATGGAAGACGTTGGAAGTGAAAACGTCCGAAAGGTGTTATAAATGTAGTGTATTTAGCGGACTCATCAGCTAAAGGAATCTGCCAGAAACCCATGTTTGCATCTAGCTTACTGAATACCCTAGCTCCGGCTAACATTCCTAAACTCTGGTCAACTGATGGCAAAACAAACTTTTCACGACACACATACTGGTTCAAACCAGTGAAGTCCACACACAGACGTAGTCGCTGGCTGTTCTTCTTTGGTACTACAACAATGCCAGCGCACCACTCCGTAGGCTCTTCGACGTGCCTGATGACCCCCATCTCTTCCATCCTTTGGAGCTCCTCTTTTACCTTGCCCATCAAAGGCAGGGGAATTCTCCGTGGAGTTTTCAATGAGAATGGCACGGCATCTGGCTTAAGCTTAATGTGATATGGACGTTGGATGTCACCCAGTCCCTTAAACAATTTTGGGTAGATTGCCTGTAACGAGTCCATTGTAACACTGTTAACCCGAATGAGTAAACCCAAAGCTGTAATGGCTGGTAGTCCGAGCAGAGGTATACTCAGGTCTTTGACCACGTACACTTTTTCCTCTATCTGCTTGGATTTGTAGGTCAGCTGCATTTTAGTGAAGCCTGCTACCTCTAGGTGGATCTTCCCTGGACCCAGCAAGGGTTTTTCTGGCTTGTGGAGGACAGGCATCTGTGCCCCTGTGAACAGGTGTTGCATGTCACTTTCAGAAATGGCGGTTATATCAGCACCAGTGTCAAGTTTGAATTTTAGTATTTTCCCATGTATTAGTACATCAGCCATCCACACATTATTTCCACTGGACACAGAGCCCAGGAAGAAACTTTTCTCCTCTTCCTCCTCAATGCACGCTACTACCGCTTTGTTTCTACAGACACGCTGGTAATGTCCTTTTTTTCCACAGCCCCGACATTTTGCACCATTGGCGGGACACTCAGCTTTAGAGTGGGAAGGTCCTCCACATTTGTAGCACTGGGTACTGTGCATGTCTTTATATTTGCTTTGCATGTGTTGGTGCGATCGTGCCCCCCTGTTTTTCTGATTAGTGTATCTCTGCTTTTCATTTTTGTGTCCTTTCTTTATCAGTCTGTCTATGGAGTTAGCCTCCATCTGCGTCACACTGCTGGCTTCACTCCTAAGTGCACTCTGTTGTCTTTTTACCTCCTCAGACTGTCTTGCCATATCCATGGCTTTTTGCAAAGTCAAATTTTCCTCCATTTGCATGCGTTCGGAGAGTCTTGTGTTTGCCAGCCCCACTACGATCCGGTCTCTTATGAGTTCATCATGCAGGTCACCGTATTTACAATGCTCTGCTAAAGCATGCAGAGCCGTAATGAATGCATCGACAGACTCGTTAGCCTCCTGTTTCCGCATATTGAAGCATGCACGTTCAAACACAATGTTCTTTTTAACAATGAAGAAATCACGGAATCCATCTTTGACTCTGTCATACTTTTTCACGTCAGCGTCACTTAACTTTAATCCTCTCAATACATCGTCGGCTTCATCTCCCATACAATATATTAGGGTGTTAACCTGATTCTCTTCGGAGTTCGTCGTCAAGTTGCTTGCTTGGCGAAACCTCTCAAATCTCCGGATCCATTTTGGCCATTCGAGCGGTTTGCTGAAATCGAAGGGTTCCGGTGGCTGAATGTTGAATGTTGCGGTGGGTGCATTAGCCGCCATGCTAGCTTCCCCTTGCTGCGCCGCAACGTGTGGCTGCTCGTTGACGTTTTCCTCACTTGTTCAGACATACGAACATTCACCGATGCCTCTTCCTCCGTCTCCGTGGACCGTCTTTTTCTGTGCCTTCACCGTTTCGTCATAAACACAGCACTTCTGACACCATGTCGTATCTTCTATTCATGAAGATTAATACGCGTAAGGAACAATCTGTGTTTAGACATAGCAAGGCTTTATTGAACTGCCCTCCTACCCGGAAGTCTCCCCATCACCTGACCCCACACATACAATGCCATTGGTCTAATGTAAACAACAAACGTAGCCTGCGTAAGACATTAACCCTTCATATACTATATTCAGGTATACCACACTCATATTGTGGCTAATAGATTAAAAGAAGGTATGGCACAAATGATCAGTGAAACACAATGTGGGTTCCTTAAAGAACGCTCCATCCATAACAATGTCAGGCTAGTGTTGGATTTGCTGGATTATAGTGATAGAATTGAAGATGATGCTTTCATTTTATTTGGACATTTTTGCAAAGCATTGGATAGTGTGGAACAGCCTTTTATTTTGGACACTTTGGTTTTGGTGATGGCTTCAGAGAGATCATCAATATGCTTTATAATGACATCAATAGTTCAATATCATTACCATTCGGTACCTGTAGTAGATTTGAGGTGAGGAGGGGTATTCGTCAAGGTGGTCCTGCCTCTGCTCTGATCTTTATTATTTTCTATTATGTTCAAAAATAGTGAGGGTGTCATTCAGCTAAATGTTATGGGGTGTCCCTTAATTGTAAGTCAACTGGCAGATGATACAAGTTTATTTTGAAGAAATGCTGCTCAAATACCAAAAGCTCTAAAAATTATTTCCTCCTTCTCAGAAGCTTCTGGTCTTAAGTTGAATCTAAATAAATGTGAATTGATGGTGATTCATGATCAACCTCTAACATCTATTGAAGGTATTCCAATCAAAAAACAAGTCAAATATTTAGGAATTACAGTGTGTAAGGATTTGAACAAATAGAGAGAAGGCTAACTTTGAGAACACTGAAAAAAAGTCAAATGATTTTGAATATATGGTTACAAAGGGACCTGCAGTGTTGGGAAAGTTCACCTTGATTAGGAACTAGTTCAAAGTTCACTTCAAGTTACTCAATATGAATTAGTTCAGTTCATCGTCCATTCTTCCAAATTATCAACTAGAAGTTCATGGATCCTAAAATGAACTTTTTTTCCTTCTTTTTTTGTGTTATTATTGTAAACTTATTATTAACCGTTCCTGACGTTATCCTGACCGTAGTCAGGAAATCAGGGGAAAATGCCGTCCTTGTCCAGGGCTGAAGTAAGTACCTTACCCCGGGGTTCACTTCCCTCTGCAGGTTCTTAGAACACAAGGAGCGGTTTCAGTCACTTTAGTTTTCAATGTTTATTTACAAGAACGGGACAACACCTGCTCTGGTCACACTCTGTACATTTAACTCTTTTTCTCCGCTCTCAAAAACTCTCTCTCTCTCTCTCTCTTTCTCTCTCTCTCTCTCTCTCTCTCTCTCTCTCCCTCTCTCTCTCTCTCTCTCTATTCCACAACATTATGTTTCCAACATTAGTTCAGAATAATACAAAAATGACATCTATGATAATGTTGTGTTTTGATCCCATTTTATTCCTTATAGGCAGGGCCGTTGCTAACCATTTGGGTGCCCTAAGCACAAATGCTCTGTGGTGCCCCCCCCCCCAACCTCAAAAAATAAAATAAAAATAAAAAAATAAATTGAATTTTCAAAAAATTTTAATTTCTCAGTGCAATTTGTTTATTTACATAACATTGTCAACAAACATGACAAACATGAGAAATCCAAAAAGGTGTGTGTAAAAACTGTAAACACAGACCAAACAACACTGTAAACACAGAACAAAGAGCCTGGCAATAAAGTGCAAAAATAATAGTTGAACAATAAAAATTCTCAATAATGAAAGTTAAATAAGAAAAATAAGAATGAGAACACAAAAGGCACTTTCCTTAAGTAACTATGTTACACATTTTTTACAATTATCAGATGCCCTAGAGAGGTACACGCCTGCATTTCTTTGTTGCAAAATCAGCTATCAGGTGACAGCTTCTGAGCCACGTCCCTGTGGCATACAGAGCCATAGTTGGGTTAAAATATATATATATATATATATATATATATATATATATATATATATATATATATATATATATATATATATATAGTTTTGTTATAATTTGAATGTTTAACATGTTTGTTTTTTTTAAATTTAGTGTAGTTCATGTTCAGTGTAGTGAGAATGGTGTGTGTAGTTGAATATGCAATAGCCAACTCCGACCAGCAGAGGGCGCGTTGGTGACACTGGTCAAGGTGCACGGGTAGTCTCGTGAGACAACAAGAGAACACGCGAGAGTCTGTTCTGTGTACATATTACGGTGCCGCAGTGTCAGTTGATTGCCGTTTTTTTTCTTATTATCCCTTACAGGTAAAGAGCAAGTGTCGGAGTTGTTCCGTACATGTATTAGATTGTTTTATAAGTGTAGTTCAAATGTGAAGTATTATTTGTTTGTTCTACTTGTTAGAAAACATAACGGTTGGGAAAGTGGCTAGGTTGTAGCCCGGGTTTAACGTCTCACGAGCGCGAGAGTTAAACCGACCGTTAGAGTAATAATGTTAATTCATATAATTCTTGTATTCTGTATTGTTTTTGTGTGTTTAATGTGTAATATGATTGTTTATGTGTATTATTTTAGAGAACACGCGAGAGGCTGTTCTGTGTACATACTACGGTGTCAGTGTCAGTTGATTGCCGTTGTTTTTTTCTTTTTATCCCTTACAGAACAAAATAAAAGAAACGTTTTCAAAAATTAAATGTGTAGTGGAGGGCCATGTCCTTTTGACCCACGCAACATCCCCATTGATGCTGAGAACAGCCTCATCTCTTCTTCTTTTTTTTCCTCTTCTCAGCTCCAGACTCTTGCTGCCGTTTCGAGGCCATATTCGCACAGCACAGGTGTTCACCAAATTGCGAATGAGGCATAATCGAACAGACCACTGGGAGGGGAGGGGGCACCATGAGACTGGAGAGAGGGGCACGAAGCAGATTCACCCCTTTTCTCGGGAAAATTGATTTATGTTGTTTTTGTATTGTTTAAACATATTAGCGCATATTATTAATATGGTTTACACTTTTTTCCCCCACGACCCTGATTTCTTTTGGTGCCCTGCCGGCACCAAAGTGCCCTACGCAGTGCGCGTTATGTGCGTCTGCGGAGCTACGGCGCTGCTTATAGGACTCAATAATTACAACGTGATAAGAACAAAATATGAACTACATAAGAACGCAGTTCAATAAATGCCAGAATAACCGCGTTCACAACTTCCCGTTCATTTGACAAAAGTGAACGAGTCATTCACGTTGGTCAAAAATTCATTGAACGATCGTTCAATGAACTCGTTCAGGTACAACACAGGGGACCTGTCTATTTTTGGATGAATTTTACTATCAAAAATGAAAGGTCTATCAAGGTTAATTTACCAACATACTCTTTGAACATCCCTGAGCGTATAATTAAGATTATTAATATAAACAATTGTCATTTTATTTGTAAAAATACACATCATTATATTAGGAAGAATGATGTTATTAAATGTTTGGAGGAAGGAGGTTTGAATGTGATTGATTTTGATCATATGAATGGTTCATTAAAGCTGAAGTGGCTGCAGAACTTTATCAAAAACTATGAACTTTTTTGGTTTAATTTTCCTACAAAGTTCTTTATGGATTTTGGGGGTGTAGAATTTTAGTTGAAATGTGATTTTGAAATAAGTAAAGTGCCAGGCAACAGGTCCTCCATTATTGGAAAATGATATTAAACATCATTTATCTCCTCACAATACACTGATTTGGAATAATAGATCTATTTGAATAAATAAGAAGTGTTTTTACTTTAAAGAATGGTCAGACCAGGGTATCTGGTCCATCCTACACTTATTCGATGACAGAGGCAATATATTAGAATTGACAGAATTTAGGAACAAGTATAATTGAAACTGTAGCAGAGAATTATTTAATGAAGTGGTTAAAGCAAAACCTCAAACTCTTATAGCTACAATCAAAGGATATTTAGTTTATGAATCAACAATACCCTGAATGTACCCTTTATTTATTCAACATTGTCTTTTTTTTATCTGATAAATGTAGCAGGAATAAAATTCTAAGATCATTACTTTCTAAAGAATGTTTCCCATCACCCTTAAAAAGACGATATATAATAAAAAGATACACGACTGATGCATCTACTGTTAAGAGGCTTAGATGGAATTATGTGAAATGTTCTATTCACTGAAAGTTAAAGAAGTGACTTTAAGACAATAAATGATATTTATCTGTGTAAAGAATTATTGTGCTTTAGATTTAATGTAGATGTTAATGAATGTACATTTTGCAAAAAGAATATTGAAACTCAGGAACAGCTTTTTTTCTCATGTAACATTGCTGATAGATTCTGGAAAACTCTTTATCAATGGTTATTGGAAAATAATTTGTCTTTGTCTCCCTTAAGTTATGATAATATTCAATTTGGTGTTGTGTTGGAGGATAAAAAAACTGAATTTCAAGTCAACAATATTATTATACTTGCAAAATACTTCATTCATAAATGTAAATTCATGTCTGTCACACCTCATTTCCAGGTTTTGTTGAAGGAACTTGTTATTTTTTTGGACTTTTTGGGAAAAGTCAAATCTAAGAATACTGTACGCCTTTATAGTTTGTTTTCTGCTTTATCTTTTAATCTGAGCCCAGGAAGTAATAATTGAATTATTTTATTTCCTTATTTTGTTGTTATTTTTTTTATTATTATTAATGTGTTTTTTTATGCATTAACTTTATGGATTGTCTTTGTTGTCCTGTTTTGTAGATGTTTGTTTATGTTACATTAAAAAAAAAAAACTTAGCCCACATAAAACCTAACGTCACTTTTGCTGTCCATAAAAAACAGGTGAGCTGCCGATGCCACATCAAACATTTCTTATTAACAGTTATCATAAGTGAATTTCAGAGCACTTATCAAACTGAATCACAATTTAGTTTGACTCACTCCATTCACTCCGATTACATTTATGTTGGCGAGTTAAGTACCCATGGACCGGAAGTAGAAGGGCGTGCCTTAGCCTCCCCATTGGCCCAGCCCTTTATATGATTCTGGCCAGCGCGGGATCTTATACGCATGCGCAGTCTTGATCTCAATCGATGTTTCTCTTCTCAACAACTAATGCCTGTGGATGCGGTGATGACGTATGTTGACAGTTTAGTCGTAGTCATGCCAAAGAAAGGCTACTTGGGATTATTTGATTTCACAGTGGATTTAAAATAATCAGCTCTATGCACCATGTGAGTGGACGTTCAAAATCGATTAAAAAACAACAGCAACAAAATAGAAAACGTATATTGATTCGGAAAAACAACATTCTACAACACACAAGTCAATCAATACATGTAAGAAGAATTAAATAATAATAAACATTTCCGAGTACGTGTTTTACGACTAACCACTACCCTGCATGTATTGGCCATGAATTTGTATTTTGAAATTCTTTACCGGAAATTGTTGTATAATGTAACCGTGCTGCAGTTCTACAATGTGACCACAAGAGGGCACCACACCTCTGTTTACGCTGTAAAATTGTACTTTCCACTTATTTGATCACGTCAGTACTATTTGGAAACACGATTTATAGCTGTTAATCTGACTATTGTGGATTTTACCATACTAGATACATACATAGATAATATTTGTTGTGTTTTATATGAACAAAAACATTGACTAAGTGACTTGAATAATAGAAATAATAGACTCATGCAACACTTTGTTCCCCTTCGTTACTATGTTTGTTTGTTTTCGAGAGTCCTGGTCGGCCAGCTCTAAATGTAAAGTGTTCTGAGACTACTTCTTTTGTATAAATTGCAAGATTGTTTTTAACAAAACCTTCACATTTTCCATTTGCCGTTATTAAAGGAATGTAAATTTAAAAAAAAAATCCTGTAAAGTTTGAAGTCATCATTTTTCCATCCGTATTCTGATGGATAAAATACACAATATATTTAATGCACGACTGGACTGGTTTGACAATTCACAAATATTTATTTTATGCACAACTACAGACAAATACTCACAGGTATCCAATCTGTGGACACTAATGTAGAGTTGAAAAACAAAGATTTGATCCAATTTAACTTGAAAGTGTTGTTTGAAGTGGTGAAATCTATGACGTTCAACCACCCTTTTCATATGTGTTCATAACAGTTGTTTTCTTTAAATGATGTTTTCTATTTTTCCAGACAAAGTTGAGAAGAAGCCTATCAATGTCACTAAGCACTTTATTATCCACATGCAACGCCAGCGCAGCGCTGCATATGACAGATTCCCTCTGCTTTGGTGAATAGAATTCTACCTCTTAATGATAAATGTGTCAAAGGTCATTGGTTTAGTTTTCTACCTGTTTTATCTATGATAGGGTTCAAGTTTGAACTGACTGTTATTTTCATCTTTATTGATTAGAATACCTAGATATGGAACTGGACTTTTTACTGGGATACTGTAGATGGAGGAATCATTACAGTTATTGATGGACATTATTTATTTATTTCACTTTTATTCAAGCAGGAATACACACTAATAAATAAATAAGACAAAGACATCCTGAAGGACAATTCACATGGTTCAAACCTAATGGGAACGCAAGATCAAGGATAGATTATTGGTTAATTTCTCCTGAAATATTAAATTCTGTTTCTAAGGTTGAAATAACTGCTGCACCCTTAACAGAACATTGTGTTCTAGAAATGTCCTTAAAAGCTAAATTTAATACCCATCATAATAAATGTTATTAAATGTTAAATTTAATTCAGATGTACTTTTTATAGAAGATTTTGTTAAAGATGTTAAAGACACCTTAATGGACATTCAAAATGATGTGGAACTAAATTCCTACAGCAAAAAATGGGAATTTTTCAAATATAAAGTTAGTCATTTCCATCAAGTATGGAAAAATGCACTGTAAACTTCTTCGTGAAAAAGAACAAAATTTAGTACAAAGCATTAATATGCTATGTAAAAAAATAAATGTTACTGTAGAAGAAAAACCACTATTTTTAAACTTACAAACTAACCTTGATGAGCTTTTTATTCAACGGGCACATGGAGCTTACGTCAGATCCAGGGCAAAGTGGATAGAGCAAGGAGAGAAGAATTCATCCTATTTCTTTCAATTAGAAAAAAGAAGACAGGAATATAATAAATGATACTTTATTTATCAATGACAGTGAATGTCACGATGCTAAAATTATATCAGAAGAAACTTTCACATTTTATTCTCGTTTGTTTTCTTCCAGTAATTCAATGGAATCACCTGAACTCAATACATTTTTATGAACATAAAGACATTCATTCCCAAAGTTAAAGATTTTAAATCGATATGCGATGCTGAAATACAAATTAAAGAACTAGATGCAGCCATCAATCAATTAAGTGTCGGGAAAGAACCTGGACAAGATGGTTTCACTTCAAATTTCTATAAATTCTTTTGGAATGACATAAAACACCTAATATTTGAAGTTTTTAAAGAATGTATTGACAGCAACAATCTGACAACAACAATGAAACAAGGTGTCATTACACTCCTGCCCAAACCCAGAAAAGATCAAAGATATCTAGATAATCTAAGACCAATATCCCTACTAAACGTAGACTATAACATTTGTACTCATATAATGGTCAATAGATTAAAAATAGGAATAGATGAAATAGTTAGTGAAACCCAATCAGGATTTATAAAGGGTAGGACAATACACAATAATATTAGGTTAATTTGAGATTTGTTAGATTAGAATGACTTAATTGACGATGGTTTAATTTTATTTCTTGATTTTTATAAAGCCTTGGACCAAGTAGAACACTCTTTTATTTGGAAAACATTAGAACACTTTGGCTTTGGGCAGAAATGTATTAAGTTGATCAATATGATGTATACTGACATAAGCAGCTCAGTGTCATTACCGGAGAGAGGAAGTGAAAGATTCCAGATAAAAAGAGGGGTCAAACAAGGCTGCCCATGTTCTCCTTTGCTCTTCATTTTAGTTGCAGAAATGTTATCAATTTTCATCAAAAATAGTGCAGAGTTAAAACCATTAAACGTTCTTGGAAATAATCTTATCATTACTCAGTTGGCAGATGATACAACATTGTTCCTAAAAAATTCAAACCAAATTCCTACTGCAATCAAGAAAATAGAAACATTGTCAAAGGCATCAGGACTACAACTAAAGCTTAAAAAATGTGAAATGATGACGATTAAGGAACATCATATCTCTGATAAACATGGAATCCCTGTCAAAAGTCAAGTCAAATACTTAGGTATATTATTATCAAAAAACTGGAAAAATAGAGAAGCTTTAAATATTAAACAATATTGCAAAAATTCGTCCCATCTTAAACTCATGGTTACAACCAGATCTATCAATTTGTGGTAGAATCCTAATTACGAAAAGTGAAGCTTTATCAAGATTTATCTACCTGGCGTTTTCCCTTGCTATCCCTGCTCCCTTAATTAAAGTAATTAACACAACTATTTTTAATTTCACATGGAGAAATAATCATTACATTAGGAAAAATGACTGTGTTAAAGCTATTGTAGATGGTGGTTTAAATATTATAGACTTTGAAGCTATGAATGGAACTATTAAATTAAAATGGCTACAACATTTGATCAACAATAGAAGCAACTTTTGGTTTCATATTCTGACCAAGATCTTTGCTGTCTGTGGTGGTATTGAATATTTATTAGCCTGTGATTTCTCAATTGTCAGATTGCCCCTAAAATTATCCAAATTTCATCAACAAGCTCTCTTGAATTGGAAAATAGCTTCCAAACACAATTTTACTCCACATAACGCACCCATTTGGAACAATCCATGTATATTGTCCAAAAGGAAGTCCATATATTATGACGACTGGGTAAAAAAAGGAATTTGGTCTATTACACACTTAATGGATTGGAACGGAAATATACTAAATTATTTAAGTTTCAAGGAGAAATAGAATGTAAATAATACATTGAATCAATACAACCAGGTCATTAAAGCTGTTCCACAGGAGTTTATCAACACTGTGAGAGGATTATTAATGTATGATTCAATAGAGCCAACATTTCCTTTACTTATAATAAATGAAATTGATTTTAAAACAAAAAATGTTCCAACAAAATGATCAGAAATACATTTACAAATAATATTTTTCCACTTCCTCTGAAAAGAAATGACATTATTAAAGAGATTCCAATTGAAATACAAACTAAAATTAGGACTAAATATTTTAAACTTCCAATTTCTCCAAAAGTAAAAGAAACACACTTTACAATTTTGAATGACATTTATCCCTGCAATGAATTTTTGAGGATACGTTTTAATTTAAATTTGAGCCTGTGCACATTCTGCGAAAAACACAGAAACAGTGGAACATTTATTTTATGAATGTAATCATTCTTTTAATTTATGGACTTCCTTTCGATACTGGACATCTACATTTGACAGTGAGACGCCACATTTGAGTTTCACTGACATCAAATTTGTTTTGTCTTTCAAAGATTTAAAAAGAGAACATTTTTACAACACACATATTTTACTAATTAAGCAATTCATTCACAAATGTAAATTTATGAAGGTCAAACCTGTATTCCCTGCCGATTTAAATGAATTTTAATTATTTAAAAAAACATTATACCATATCAAAAGCAAAACAGCTACAAGCCTTATTCAATTTTTAGTCCCTTAAACCTCTACTTTCTTTTTATTATTTATGTATTTTTTGTTTGTTTTAAGTTTTGTTTGCCTCCTTACTGTTGTATACTTGTGTTAACCTACTTTATACAGTTCAAACATTTTCAATCCTGTAGGAAAAAGATTTTCTGCTTTCAACCTGTAATTTTTTTGGAAAATGTTGTAAAAAAAAAAAACATGACAATTTAAAAATAAATAAATAAATAAAAAAGCTACTATCCTGCATGTTTTAGATCTATCCTCCTTCCAACACACCTGATTCAAATGATAAAGCTCACATCAAGCTGCAGAAGACTGATAATGATGTAATGGAAGAAGGAGATATTTATTTATTTTTAATTAGTATTATTATTTTTTAAATAAATTTATTTATTTATTTTTGTACAATTTTTTTGTTCATTTGATTGATTGATTGATTGATTGATTTTATTCTGGAACCTTACAAGAGGCAATCCAAAGGATGGCATGCAAAAGCACGGGGCTTATTTCCAGCATGGTCCTTGATGTTAAAACAAACAGTGGGGCAAAACAACTCCACCACACATAAACAACAAGAAAATGACTAAGTATCAATAATAAAAGAAATAAAAAATAAACATGGGTAAAACAAATACATAATCATTACAAGCGAAACTTACAATACTCTCACTTTGTTCCATAAGATATTCCGAACTTGCCTTTTAAAACCATAGCAAGATGCTGAGATCTGAACAGCAGATGGCAATGAATTCCATAACATAATGGCTGAATAAAAAAAGGAATGTCTAGCTGCTGACTTCACTAAAGGTATTTTGCAGGAGCGAATGCTTGCTCTGGTGAAGTGGCTGTGTTCAGTGCTGACCAGAGAGATATTGTCAGAGATGTATGATGGGGCATGACCATTAACAATGTTAAACATATGGTTTAGCTTGAGTTGTTCTACTCTGAGATGAACTGGCAGCAAGCCAGCTCTGGCAAACTCCTCGTAGCCTATATGGGATCGGGGTGGAGCCCCTAAAAGGTAACGGATGGCCTTATTTTGAATGGTTTGAAACTTTCTTTTTAGTCTCATTTAAACTTTTTTAATTGAAAAAATAATTAAATGTTTTTAGATTTTTTAATTAAAACTATGTTTTGAATGTATTTTCTATTTTTAATTAGTTTGTATTAAAAAGAAGAGGAATTTATTTCATTATTTTTATATATTTTGTATGATTTTAAAAAAAAAATAAAAAATCCACCACCAAAATCTAATCATTTCCAGATCTCCCCATTACCAACCTACCCTGAAAATCTGTCCCTAAGTTTTCGAGTTATCTTGAACACAGACAGACAGACAGATAAACGCCGGCAAAAACATAACCTCCTTGGCGGAGGTAATAATAAGCAGAGGGACATGTCTAAAACATGCAGGACACTGGGTCATGACGACTGGATTTGAGAAGCACTGCATTAGTTCAACCACAGACCATATATTCCTTTCATACCAATCCTGATAATACAATGATTTATTTGGGTACAAAACATATGTATTATTCCAAAGCACAGTAGTGTGGGCTGAAAAGCTCTGCACATAGAACATTTTCCACTATAACAGACTTTGATTATGAAACTCTGACAATGATAAAGGTCATTTGTCGATGCTAAAGTCTGTCATAAGAAGACATTTAAAACCTCCAACCTTGTTGAATCATTTGGAACACAGTCCTAAAAGGAGTTACTATGATTGATCCAAGATTTCAGCCAATTCATTTTTAAACTTCCATCGAGGCAATCAAAATCAATAACTTTTAAACGACCATCTTTAAATTCTTTTACCATATTCCTTTTTTTTATATAGTGTGGTTTGTTTCTACAAATAAAATTCATATTAATTTGGTTCATGGGAGTAATCATGATGTTGACGTTGGTGGGGACATAATTTGACGACTTCCTCATGAGAGACAACAACAATAAATAAATGAATAAATAAGAACACAGCTAAAAGAATTAAAATAACGTCTCATTTTGTTTTTGTCAACAAAAATTTAGAGACATTTTAGGATTTGTATTTATTTCTTAAGCCACATTTTGTCTGTTTTTTTATTGGTCAGGTACATTATATATTTAATTATAGTTATCATCACAAGACCTACATTTACATCTAGTTTTTTTCACATGATAAAGGTTCGTTAATGACAATATTTAGTCGCACTGTCAATGAATGGTTTATTTTTTTAGATTCTTCATATATAAGGTGTACTGGATTATACAGAACATTAAGTCCAAAATATTAGATAAAAATCCAAATCATTTGATAAAAAGCCAAAACTATGAGATAAAAAGTCAAATTCCCAGACATTAAGCACAATCAGCATTAATCCATATATAAGGTGCACTGTGATTTTTGGAGTAAATTAAAGTCTTTTAAGTGTCACCTTATAGTCTGGAAAATACAGTAACATTTTGTTTCCAAATGTCATGTACTTTCCATCCAAATATTGGTATGGACACGTCCATACCGTACCCCGACCTGGAGCTCCTGTGTGTAACTCTACGACCATATTACCTTCCCCGAGAATTCACCAACATATTTGTGTGCGTCGTCTATGTTCCGCCCAGTGCTAACGCCAGGAGGGCAGCGGGACAAATTGCAGACTGCGTTCATGCCCGTCTCCAAAATAAGCCAGATGCTCCTATGCTTATTTTGGGGGATCGAAATCACTGCAATTTACATCAGAGCCTTCCTGGCTTTTTTCAACATGTCCAGTGCAGCAGTAGGAACACTAAGACTGTGGACAGGTGCTATGGGAACATTCCAAATGCCTACACGGCCAGAGCCAGACCTCCTCTGGGCAACTCACACCATAATGTTGTCCAGTTACTGCCCACATACCATACAGCATTTAAATCCAGTAAAGCCCAGGTTCACTCTGTCAAAGCGTATCTTCTTGTCTTGTTTTCCTGCCTTTGACCCTGTTTGTCTCTTGGTTTTTTGGATTGTGGTTTAGTCTCTCTGGTTTTTGCACACCCCTGTTTCTTGACCTTTTGCCTGCCCCTCACCTGTACTGCATCTACATCTGATTGCTGCTTTGGACCCTTTTTCTGCTCACTGATAATGTGTCTTGTCTTTTCCTTTGGACTGATTTTGACTGCATGTGTTTTGGACCTTTTTTGTCTGACCCCTCTGTGTGCTGTGTCCCAGCCGTACGCACAGAGGGGAGGGTCCCCAACGCAGCGGACCACGTACTGGATCGAGCTGATTGTTCTATTAATAAATTGTCCAACTGTACAACTCAACGGTATAGGAACCATGTGCAATAGACTGTACCTACCCAACCCTACCTCGTATAGATCACTCCATCTTGCACTAATATTTGTACATTTGTATATAGTATTTATTTATCTGTTTATTTTTCTCTAAAGCTGTTTTTTTTGTACATAAGACACAGTATTCCTATATTTTTTATTCCTAGTATATACTTTTTATTTCTAGTTTAATTTTATTATTTACTTGTATGATTTTTTGCACTTCTTTACTTCCTTTTACACCTATTCACACCCCACTGTGTGTTTCTGTGAGCTCCTGTGACAGTGAATTTCTCCTGTGTGAGATTAATAAAGTCTTATCTTATCTTAGATCTTTGTCAAACTGTTTATTTTGGTGTGAGTCGTGCATTTGGGTCCACTCAGTATTCAGAGTCGTCACAGTACGAACTCACACCGAGCAGTGACACACACCAAGTATTTATACTAAAAAGACAGGTGGGACACATCAAGGAGCAAATTAAGAAGGCGGGGCAACACCGGTGACAGGAAGTAAAGAAAACCCACATGACAAAATAAAAGCCCAAGACACCAACAATGACAGAAAGAGAAAAACAGACAAAATAAGACAAAAAGACACAACAGCCTAAGCTCATAACAAAAAGTCTCCTGTGGGTCCGTCCCAGCCCGGTGCCTTGTTAAGAGATAGGCGTCCAATTACTCTGTCCACTTCAATAAGTGTTATTTGACTATCACATGTTTGTTTGAAGTCATCTTTAACTTTGGGAATATATATTTGTATGTCCTTTAAGAATGTATGGCAGTCTTCATTAGAGAATGTAGAGCTATAAAGCTGTTTATAGAATTTAAGGATTTCTGAGGATATTAACTTTGCTTCTGTGGTTTCTATATCATTTACTATTAAACAACTGATGTTATTTTTCCCTTGTCTCCTTTTTTCCACACCACAAAAACATGCTGAGTCCCCCCCCCTCCTCTATCCATTTAGCTCTGTGATGATGGGTGAAGTGGAGAGAGGACTCAGAAAATAATTTAATAACAAACAGAACAAAAAAGCAGACAAAGACAGAGATAAAACAGAAACAAAACCAAACAAAACCTGGGGGTAGATCAGCCAGAGTCTGTGGTGCTGAAAGAAATGTCCATGTTATGGAGGTGACAAAGCTGAATGGTCCCGCACCAGCAACTGCTAGTTTCACTGCTTATATAGTTGAGATCAGCAACGACTTGCAGCTGCACGGTGCGGGCCAGGTGTAACTGGAGTGGATCTGGGGGAAAAGTTGTGGCAGGTTGTGACAAAATCTGGGAAACAATGAGTTAAAGTATTTTAATATTAGTAACGTAGTGTCATAGAACACCTCTACAGTGTCAGTCTTGGTAAGGTTATAGTACCACATTAGTTTTTGGAATTAATTACCTCCGCCAAGGAGGTTATGTTTTTACCAGCGTTGGTTGGTTTGGATGTTTGTTTGTTTGTTTGTGTACAAGATAACTGACACATTTATGGATGGATTTTGATGACATGTTCAGGGTAGGCTGGTAATGTAGAGATCTGGAAATTATTAGATTTTGGTGGTGATCGGGGGGGTCTACCTTGGTGGAGGTCTGCGCTCTCAGAGTGCTTTTCTAGTTTTTTATGTTTTTACCGATGTGTCCATCCCATATGAATGAATATTTAAAACATCTCAATATAACCCAGTACATTTCAACATCACCATAAACTACAGCTGACAAAATATAAATCAACTTGTTTTTGATTTTTATTTGATTTATTTGGCTGAAAATGCAATAAACATGACTAATGACAGAGTTTAAAAAACTGGGATAGCACAAAAAAGCAGAAAGTTTTAGGACCAATTATAATGATTACTTTTTTCAGGGTTCAATAAAAGATAATTGGCACTCATCCAAGTTGTTATGTCTTGGACACATGTACTTAGTTTATCTATTTTCCTGGTCTGATCAGGTTTAATCGATAAATATAGCTGTGTGTCATCTGCATAACAATGAAAATTAATGCCATGATTTCTAATGATTTTACCTAAAGGGAGCATATATAGTGTAAACAAAATAGGCCCAAGGACTGACCCTTGGGGCACGCCATAATTAACTCTGGAGGATTGCGATGATTGTTGGTTGACGTGAACAAATTGGTAGCGATTAGATAAATATGATTTAAACCAGCAGAGGGCTGCTCCTCTAATACCTATATCAGATTCTAATCTGTGCACTAAGATACTGTGGTCAATGGTGTCAAAGGCTGCACTAAGGTCTAATAACACCAGGACCGATATTAATCCAATGTCAGTGGCTAATAATAAGTAATTAGTAACTTTAAGTAACGCCGTTTCAGTGCTATGATGGACACGAAAGCCAGACTGAAAAAACTGAAGTCATTATAATTAGTCCTAAAACTGCGAGAGACTCCATAACTGACCAGATAGTTACTCTGGACAACTTAAGTGTAACACCCAGTGCCACAGTTAAAAATGTAGGAGTTTTATTTGATCCAGATCTTTCATTCAAAATGCACATTAACCAAACATGCAGAACAGCCTTCTTTCACCTGCGCAACATTACCCAAAATTAGGAATATTCTGTCTAAAACAACTGCAGAAAAATTAATTCATGCATTTGTTACATCATGATTAGATTATTGTAACTCCTTACTTGTAGCGTGTCCTAAATATTCCTCAAAAAGCTTCAACTGGTTCAAAATGCAGCAGCAAGATTATTAACAGGATCTAATAGAAGAGAACACATCACCCCTGTGCTCCAAACCCTTCACTGGCTACCAGTTGAGTTTAGAATTAAATTTAAAATCCTCCTCCTTACATATAAAACCATTAATGGTATGGGCCCCTCTTATCCTAAAGATGATCTGGTTCCGTACCAGCCCAATAGAACCCTTCGTTCTAAGAATGCAGGTTTATTGAAAGTTCCTAGAATCAGAATCAGAATCAGTTTATTTGTCATTTGCATATCCAAGACACACAAACAGAAATTTCAGTTGACCGAACCCCTCCCAGGCTGATCAGGTCATGCAGCCACCGGCACTACTCTGGATCAGAGTTCCAGCGCCCTTGAGCACTGGAAAAACTGGATAAGGAAAGGGAAAACAGCAGCAGATGCACAAGGAACACATATTCTACTTTACAAAAGAAAACAAAAACGTGAACACAGTACTCAAGGATTCATGAGATGGGACTTTTTGTAGTGCACACAAAATGATCACATGGTGAAAACAAAGATAAAGGTGCAAACAGAGCATAAACACAGGAGTTGTTGGAGTTCCAGCACCCTTGAGCACAAGGTGGCTAAAATAGTGGAATATTTGCATGATGAAACTGAACCAGAGGCAGTATTTTGTGGGATAGGGCAGGGGTGTCAAACTGAAATTCACAGTGGGGCAAAATTTTAATCTGGGATGAAATCAAGGGCCAAACTTTGTCTTTTTTTTATTATTATTTTTACAAAACAGCTAAAATTTTGCAGACACTTGTTTACTACTCAAAGGCAAATTTCACAAGCACTTATATTATTTTAAATGAGGTCAGCATTGGTGACATAAAAAGACAAGTCTATTATTATTATTATTATTATTATTATTATTATTATTATTATTATTATTATTATTATTATTATTATTATTATTATTATTATTATTATTATTATTATTATTATTATTATTATTATTATTATTATTATTATTATACACAGTGTCCTGTCAGTGAAGGTTTTGTTCTTGTGGTGCAAAAGGTGGCTGTGGAGACCATCTTTAATCCACATATTTAGTTTAGTGTGGGCATGGGACAGTAGGTGCTGCTGGAGCTTGTTCCATGTGATCGCTTTGGCGTTGTTTGGCATGGTGGACACTATTTTGATGATATGCTGCAAAAAAGAAAAGGTCACATACACTAACGTGGTAGTTCTCAAACTTTTTTTTTTAACAAACTCCCCCTTGTCCTCACCATGAGTCTGCCATCTTTGCTTTTTGTGTTTTACAGTATCACAGCGGAAGGGCTGCAGCAACATGCCAACAGAAAAAGTGGGTATTCGGCATATTAGGAGTGCGTGATCGCCAGAAACGGCTGGTTGCGGAGAAGGCGGCAGGAAAACCTCCGTCTGGTTGTCTCTCTCAACAAGGCAGATTTTGACTTGACTTTTGGGCACTTTTTAACTTTTTTCATGCAGGACAATGCATCTGTGTACTGTGGAGAATGACTTTTAGTGTCTCTCTCTCTCTCTCTCTTTCTCTCTCTCTTTCTCTCTCTTTCTCTCTCTCTCTCTCTCTCTCTCTCTCTCTTCTCTCTCTCTCTCTCTTCTCTTTCTCTCTCTCTCTTCCTCTCTCTTTCTCTCTCTCTCTTTCTCTCTCTCTTTCTCTCTCTCTCTTCTCTCTCTCTCTCTCTCTCTCTCTCTCTCTCTCTCTCTCTCTTCTCTCTCTCTCTCTCTCTCTCTCTCTCTCTCTCTCTCTCTCTCTGTGATCTGCCTTTGGATATTTTTGGTTATTAAAATGTTGTTGTACCCAATCTGGTATTTTGGTTGTATTGATGACATTCGGAAAATACACAATGCTGTGATTTCACTTGGGTTATATAAATCATTTGTATTGTAATAGTATATTACACACTGGTTAATAGTATAGTTATGATTGTGATGTCATGACTTTACAATAAGAGGTAAAGAAAACTTTAATCATAATTTCTTCTCTAAGTATATATTAACACATTCTGAATATCACATCTTTATACATTAATTAATGGTATGTTAATCATTAATATACCATGACTCATATGGTGACTCAAAAGATTTTGCTAATTAATAAGTTAATTCATCATGAATATGACTTGTGGAAAACAGTAGGCCAGGGGCTGAGTCCAGCAGAGGGGTAAGTAGACCACGGCCAGCAGTGACGGATATGAAGGTTGGAAGCCCCCGTCCTAGTTTTAATTCACCATAAATCAGATATTACTCCATCATTACTCATGCACCCTTCACTAAAGTCTGATTCATATATAATTTGATTGATAGCTATCAGCAGTGTTAATACATGATATATTAACAACATGAATTAACAGCAGTGTTAATTCATGATATATAAATAGTGACTCATCATGAGTCATCATGATTCCAACAGGAATCCTTTCATGACTCATGATATATTAATCATTAGTACATACATGAGTCATATGTTAATTCATCATGAATCAGACCATGATTCCAACATGATTCATGTACCCTTATTGTAAAGTGTTACCCACTACTGTGCTTTGGAATAATACATATGTTTTGTACCCAAATAAATCATTGTATTATCAGGATTGGTATGAAAGGAATATATGGTCTGTGGTTGAACTAATGCAGTGCTTCTCAAATCCAGTCCTCATGACCCAGTGTCCTGCATGTTTTAGACATGTCCCTCTTCTTATTATTACCTCCGCCAAGGAGGTTATGTTTTTGCCGGCGTTTATCTGTCTGTCTGTCTGTGTTCAAGATAACTCGAAAACTTAGGGACAGATTTTCAGGGTAGGTTGGTAATGGGGAGATCTGGAAATGATTAGATTTTGGTGGTGGATTTTTTATTTATTTTTTTAAATCATACAAAATATATAAAAATAATGAAATAAATTCCTCTTCTTTTTAATACAAACTAATTAAAAATAGAAAATACATTCAAAACATAGTTTTAATTAAAAAAATCTAAAAACATTTAATTATTTTTTCAATTAAAAAAGTTGAAATGAACAAAAAAATTGTACAAAAATATATAAATAAATTTATTAAATATCTCCTTCTTCCATTACATTATTATCAGTCTTCTGCAGCTTGATGTGAGCTTTATCATTTGAATCAGGTGTGTTGGAAGGAGGATAGATCTAAAACATGCAGGATAGTAGCTTTATTTATTTATTTTTAAATTGTCATGTATTTTTTTTACAACATTTTCAAAAAAAAATTACAGGTTGAAAGCAGAAAATCTTTTTCCTACAGGATTGAAAATGTTTGAACTGTATAAAGTAGGTTAACACAAGTATACAACAGTAAGGAGGCAAACAAAACTTAAAAACAAACAAAAAATACATAAATAATAAAAAGAAAGTAGAGGTTTAAGGGACTGACTGTAAAAATTGAATAAGGCTTGTAGCTGTTTTGCTTTTGATATGGTATAATGTTTTTTTTAAATAATTAAAATTCATTTAAATAGGCAGGGAATACAGGTTTGACCTTCATACATTTACATTTGTGAATGAATTGCTTAATTAGTAAAATATGTGTGTTGTAAAAATGTTCTGTTTTTAAATCTTTGAATGACAAAACAAATTTGATGTCAGTGAAACTCAAATGTGGCGTCTCACTGTCAAATGTAGATGTCCAGTATCGAAAGGAAGTCCATAAATTAAAAGAATGATTACATTCATAAAATAAATGTTCCACTGTTTCTGTGTTTTTCGCAGAATGTGCACAGGTTTAAATTTAAATTAAAACGTATCCTCAAAAATTCATTGCAGGGATAAATGTCATTCAAAATTGTAAAGTGTGTTTCTTTTACTTTTGGAGAAATTGGAAGTTTAAAATATTTTGTCCTAATTTTAGTTTGTATTTCAATTGGAATCTCTTTAATAATGTCATTTCTTTTTAGAGGAAGTGGAAAAATATTATTTGTAAGTGATCATTTTGTTGGAACATTTTTTGTTTTTAAAATCAATTTCATTTATTATAAGTAAAGGAAATGTTGGCTCTATTGAATCATACATTAATAATCCTCTCACAGTGTTGATAAACTCCTGTGGAACAGCTTTAATGACCTGGTTGTATTGATTCAATTTATTATTTACATTCTATTTCTCCTTGAAACTTAAATAGTTTAGTATATTTCCGTTCCAATCCATTAAGTGTGTAATAGACCAAATTCCTTTTTTTACCCAGTCGTCATAATATATGGACTTCCTTTTGGACAATATACATGGATTGTTCCAAATGGGTGTGTTATGTGGAGTAAAATTGTGTTTGTAAGCTATTTTCCAATTCAAGAGAGCTTGTTGATGAAATTTGGATAATTTTAGGGGCAATCTGACAATTGAGAAATCACAGGCATTAGCCTGTATTGAAATTGTCTGTTGTGTTGTGGTATTGAAATATTCAATACCACAACAGACAGCAAAGATCTTGGTCAGAATATGAAACCAAAAGTTGCTTCTATTGTTGATCAAATGTTGTAGCCATTTTAATTTAATAGTTCCATTCATAGCTTCAAAGTCTATAATATTTAAACCACCATCTACAATAGCTTTAACACAGTCATTTTTCCTAATGTAATGATGTTTATTTCTCCATGTGAAATTAAAAATAGTTGTGTTAATTACTTTAATTAAGGGAGCAGGGATAGCAAGGGAAAACACCAGGTAGATAAATCTTGATAAAGCTTCACTTTTCGTAATTAGGATTCTACCACAAATTGATAGATCTGGTTGTAACCATGAGTTTAAGATGGGACGAATTTTTGCAATATTGTTTAATATTTAAAGCTTCTCTATTTTTCCAGTTTTTTGATAATAATATACCTAAGTATTTGACTTGACTTTTGACAAGGATTCCATGTTTATCAGAGAGATGATGTTCCTTAATCGTCATCATTTCACATTTTTTAAGCTTTAGTTGTAGTCCTGATGCCTTTGACAATGTTTCTATTTTCTTGATTGCAGTAGGAATTTGGTTTGAATTTTTTGGGAACAATGTTGTATCATCTGCCAACTGAGTAATGATAAGATTATTTCCAAGAACGTTTAATGGTTTTAACTCTGCACTATTTTTGATGAAAATTGATAACATTTCTGCAACTAAAATGAAGAGCAAAGGAGAACATGGGCAGCCTTGTTTGACCCCTCTTTTTATCTGGAATCTTTCACTTCCTCTCTCCGGTAATGACACTGAGCTGCTTATGTCGGTATACATCATATTGATCAACTTAATACATTTCTGCCCAAAGCCAAAGTGTTCTAATGTTTTCCAAATAAAAGAGTGTTCTACTTGGTCCAAGGTTGTTTCCCACAAGGAAACTTTGTTTAATGAAACTTTTCAGTGTCTTCATTTAAAAATGTTTCTCTTCATGTCACAGGGTCACAGATATAGAACACATTACATTAACTATCTCTGTCAATTAGAATGAATGTTTCAGATTAATCAGTGCCATCTTTATATGGGGGTAACACTTCTTACCTGATCATCACTTGACAATATCTTCCCTGAACTGTAACTGTAACTATTGTATTGCTGCCCGTCTTGGCCAGGACACTCTTGGAAAAGAGATTTTTAATCTCAATGAGGTTTTCCTGCTTAAATAAAAGTGAAATAAATAAATAATATCCATCAATAACTGTAATGATTCCTCCATCTACAGTATCCCAGTAAAAAGTCCAGTTCCATATCTAGGTATTCTAATCAATAAAGATGAAAATAACAGTCAGTTCAAACTTGAACCCTATCATAGATAAAACAGGTAGAAAACTTAACCAATGACCTTTGACACATTTATCATTAAGAGGTAGAATTCTATTCACCAAAGCAGAGGGAATCTGTCATATGCAGCGCTGCGCTGGCGTTGCATGTGGATAATAAAGTGCTTAGTGACATTGATAGGCTTCTTCTCAACTTTGTCTGGAAAAATAGAAAACATCATTTAAAGAAAACAACTGTTATGAACACATATGAAAAGGGTGGTTGAACGTCATAGATTTCACCACTTCAAACAACACTTTCAACTTAAATTGGATCAAATCTTTGTTTTTCAACTCTACATTAGTGTCCACAGATTGGATACCTGTGAGTATTTGTCTGTAGTTGTGCATAAAATAAATATTTGTGAATTGTCAAACCAGTCCAGTCGTGCATTAAATATATTGTGTATTTTATCCATCAGAATACGGATGGAAAAATGATGACTTCAAACTTTACAGGCTTTTTTTTTTTTTTATTATTTTACATTCCTTTAATAATGGCAAATGGAAAATGTGAAGGTTTTGTTCACAACAATCTTGCAATTCATACAAAAGAAGTTGTCTCAGAACACTTTACATTTAGAGCTGGCCGACCAGGACTCTCCAAAACAAACAAACAAACAAACAAACATAGTAACGAAGGGGAACAAAGTGTTGCATGAGTCTATTATTTCTATTATTCAAGCCGCTTAGTCAATGTTTTTGTTCATATAAAACACAACAAATATTATCTATGTATGTATCTAGTATGGTAAAATCCACAATAGTCGTACTCGGAAATGTTTATTATTATTTAATTCTTCTTACATGTATTGATTCACTTGTGTGTTGTAGAATGTTATTTTTCCGAATCAAAATACGTTTTCTATTTTGTTGTTGTTGTTGTTTAATCTATTTTGAACGTCCACTCACATGGTGCATAGAGCTGATTATCTTAAATCCACTGTGAAATCAAATAATCCTAAGTAGCCTTTCTTTGGCATGACTACGACTCAACTGTCAACATACGTCATCACCGCATCCACAGGCATTAGTTGTTGAGAAGAGAAACATCGATTGAGATCAAGACTGCGCATGCGTATAAGATCCCGTGCTGGCTAGAATTTCTCGTACAACAATGGAGGAGGAGACAATCCACACTGTAAGTTAATTGATTAAATATTATTGTTTCAGTATCACGAAATGCAATTTTGCGATTATTTTATGCGAGAAAGTGGAATTGAAAACGTTAAATATTTGAGTGATTCATCACGATAGCGTGTAGTTTAAAATTTTCTCCGAGGTTTTCGGAGCTGTGCCGGGACCCCCAGCTAGCAAGATGTTTGGTCAGTTCGCATTCATGTTACCCCGCAAAAAACAACCTTCTCCTGGCATGACCTTTAGAAATGTGCTGCTGGTTCTGATATCTCTGTAGTAGTAAAGATTAAAACATGAGACATAAATAAGTTTTCCACACATGTAACAGGCAGTTATTGGTCTGGGAAATTAATGTATTATTTATTACCAGGCAAATTGCGTTGGTTTATAGTGAAATTAAGGGTAATCATTTTTGTTTTTATTTATTTAACTTGAAAGTGTAACCAGAGTGTTATCTTTGTGCTTTCAACCAAAATGTATTTTGCCTGTCCATTTACCATGCTGCAGAAACGGACTATAGTTGGTGCCATCGTGCAGTCTAAAGTAAGCACTGGAGGAGGAGAGAGGGTAGCAACAGCAAGAGCCGAAGGTTTGACTCTAGTTGATCATTTTTCATTGTAAATATTGTTATTGTGAAATTGTTAAAATCTTTTTTATTTGTAATATTCAATCTAGGGAATTTGAAGTAACATACAATAATTAACAGTGCAGTTGAATTTTAATTACCACACACACACACATACATACATATATATATATATATATATATATATATATATATATATATATATATATATATATATATATATATATATATATATATATATGAACATGTAAATTGCGTTTATAATATTTGCTTTGAACCTACATGTACTAACTCCATTCCTACATCTACTGTCTAGATGGTCATGTTCAGTCATACATGCAGGTAGTTCGTCTGGAGCAGAGCTGGGCAGTTCCTTCTTCACACACCGTTCCCTGACAGGTCCCTCTCATCAACATCAATGTTGCCTGGCTCATCGGGCCTTCCTCATCCAGGACGTCACCTGCTGCCATGCAGATGTTGTGTAGGATGCAGTGGGCACCACACACACAGTGGCTAGTGGCAAATATGTCTGCTGTGACCCTGTAGGAGGTTCCACAGTCAAAGCCAGGAGAGAGTGAGCAGCACCTCAGCTTCATGGCTCTACCCATGGGCTTTTTCTAGGGGCAGTATCTGGAGCAGCACAATGATGCTGTTCCTGGATAACCTGAAGGCTGCTTTCAGGTCCCCCCCAGAGAAGAATGTGGTCAAGGATAGGTACATTATTATTAATTAGTGTGTAATTCTTGGTCCTGTTTATTGATATAATTAAAAAAAGGTTTTTGTTTGTTTTTTAGGGTTGTTTAATTGTTATGAATTTGTGTTTTTACTATGTAATATTTATCCAATATTTATTAGTAAATTGAGTGGTAAATATGAATTGTCATTTCAAAATTTAACTGCCTGATATGAATTACATCATTAAATTATTTAAATTTCCCTCATATAAACTGTTTGTTCAAGTGCTTGAGAAGGTTTCTACTTGCGTTACATTGTCTGACTATGGTCTTGGAGATGATTCACTGGGGTTTTTGCTGAGAGCATTCACCTCACCCTCTCTGTGGACCCTGTTTCAGATTATCATATAAAAGGCTGGGCCAATGGGCACGCCCTTCTACTTCCGGTCCATGGGTACTTAACTCGCCAAAATAAATGTAATTGGAGTGAATGGAGTGAGTCAAGCTAAATTGTGATTCAGTTTGATAAGTGTTCTGAAATTCACTTATGATAACTGTTAATAAGAAATGTTTGATGTGGCATCGGCAGCTCACCTGTTTTTTATGGACAGCAAAGGTGACGTTAGGTTTTATGTGGGCTAAGTTTTTTTAATGTAACATAAACAAACATCTACAAAACAGGACAACAAAGACAATCCATAAAGTTAATGCATAAAAAAACACATTAATAATAAAAAAAAACAACAAAATAAGGAAATAAAATAATTCAAATATTACTTCCTGGGCTCAGATTAAAAGACAAAGCAGAAAACTTTATACTCTTTACATTTATATAAATATATGTACTTTATACTCTTTACATTTATATAAATATATGTACTTTATACTCTTTACATTTATATAAATATTTGTACTCTATACTCTTTACATTTATATAAATATTTGTACTTTATACTCTTTACATTTATATAAATATTTGTACTTTATACTCTTTACATTTATATAAATATTTGTACTTTATACTCTTTATGTGAGGACCTGAGGTCAGACCCAAATGCAGACAGCACACGAATGACAGTTCAATGTCTTTTAATAAAACTGTATCTTCCACAGCGGTAACAGAGATAAGGCTCGAGGGAAAACGTAGTCCAATGCAGAGGTCGGTAACGGAGAGTCGGTCACGGCAGGCTGTAGCAGGGTCAAAGTCCAGAAGCGTGGTTCGAGTACCAGGGAAGCAGACTGGGACGTGGTCGGGGACAGGCGAAGGCTCAGATCCAAAAGTCAGAGACGGAAGCAGGGTCGAAGTCGGAGGCAGGCAGAACTGGGTCAGGAACAGAACACACGTAAAACACCACAGAACAGACAGTGTGAGGTGCGGAAATAGGAGGATTCGAATTTTACAGGTAAAAAAATTGTTATTTTATTTCCTATACTTTGACAACTCTAAAATCAGGGGAAAGGGTAGGGGGAATTAATCTGAGTGGCGTTCTTCCAGTGGCGTTCTTCCAGTGGCGTTCTTCCAGTGGCGTTCTTCCAGTGGCGTTCTTCCAGTGGTGTTCTTCCAGTGGTGTTCTTCCAGTGGTGTTCTTCCAGTGGTGTTCCCAGGTGACTCATATCAGCTCCTGATAAACACTCAGGCGCGGCCTCCGCGGCTCCTCCTCGTGGCGCTGTCCGAGGTGCTGAAAGGTGACAGGTTAGGGGACACAAACAGCAACAAACTCCGGGCCGATGGACGTTTTTAATACGTACATGTTGCTCCCCTGGGTTCTGGTCCAGGAGGAGTCAATGTGAATGTGATGTTAGCACTCCTGTGATAGAAGAATAGACAGCGCACATGTTTCGTGCTGTTACTTCACACGTAGAGGAGTTTATTGTTCTTCAACCTTTAGGAATTTTCAACATCGAGTGATTAAAGTTAACCATTAGTGTGCATAGTCACTTTGTTACTTTTCAATACATTTCTTTTAAACAAAATACAAAATTTGTTAACAAAAATAAAATCATGAAATCATATTTATCACAATTTCAATGTGACATTAACTCATTTTTTAAAAATGTTTTTCACACAGCTTTAACATGAAATGAGTCTGTTTTAAACTGTCTTATACATATATAGTTTTTTATCCTGTACACATTTATATTTTAACAACAAATCATGAATAAACATTTCAATTAATTATATAAAGCACTGTTATAAGTGTCCAGTATGTGGCACTGTTCTCAACAATGACATTAACATGACCACACTGTATTTAATTGTTTTACAATAGCACTTCTGGTACTTGGGAATAAACCCACAATATGCACATTTGGTGACACATAAAACCAGTCATTGCCATATTGTATGAAAACCGTTTCATAAATGCAGGGCCGGCCCAAGACTTACTGGGGCCCTAAGCGATATTTCATTTGGGCCCCCCCCCATACCAGTCTCCTCAGCATCCGAAGCTTTCATCGTATAGGCTACACACTATGTGTACAAAACATATCCACTACCATTACCATCATTTATAAAGTGCTTAAAATATGCCATTGTCATCCTGACTCTTTAAACTTTACTTATGAAGCAAACTCGCATCATATGAATGTGTACATTGAATTATTTTCACTATTTGTAAAATCAGCAGACAACACACTGAATTTCAAAGTCGAACAGTTTAATTTTGCTTCTTTTTAAAATGCAAAAGAGATGTGCAAAATGTCTCACAACAAATGTAAACCAAGTGACAAAATAGAAAATACAAATAATAAATAAGACAAATAAAAATAAATAATAATAATAATAACAAATAAGATTACTAATATCAATAATAACACATTTGTGTGTGTTTGGCTAAAATGCTCTCAAGTGACCAAATTGTACTATTTTATTACTAATTTATTAATTATTTGTTGTACAAACCTGAACTTTTACACAGTAAATGTTCAGAGAAGGACGGACAGATTCATAATTTACACTGTAACGGTAAAATGACATCTTGTGGGTCTAAATTGACTTTAAAGTTTTATTTTCAATCTCTGCAGATTTTTTCCCCCTTTTTCTGCTTTGTATTTGTTATTGGGTAACAAATATATAATTTGATTTGATATGAGTTGATTTACAAACTTTAAGGTGATATCTACACACAGGTGAAGTTTCATGACTGTGGTCTTTGTGGATGCAGAGCAATAGCTGTTTTAATTTGGGCATGTATTTAAGGCGGAATTTGCCTCTAAACCCCTATGGGGTGGAAGTGGTTCTGAATGAATATAATGAATATAATGATATTTTAAAGTAAACTGAAGAAAAGAGAATAGCAGCCCTGGAAACTGACTTGGAACAGCATCTGGTGTTGGTGACTGCTCCTCTGTCTGGTCATGTTCTGGTGCTGGTACCTGCTGAACTGCCTGATGTGCTGGTACTGGTACCTGCTGAACTGCCTGATGTGCTGCTGACTGTTCCTCTCTCACATGTGCTGGTGACGTTTGTTGCATTGTTTTATTTGAAATTACAACCAACCAAACTACTCACCTGCTGCATCATCATCAACTGAGGAGTTCATTTGATAAGGAGATTTTGCTGCGAGAAACTTCAGCAATGCCCCTGTAAAATATTACACAAGTATGTCAGAGACCAAAATAATTACTGAACTTTACTATAATTCACACAAAGAAGGAATTGCCAATTTTCTCTGAAAGTCACATTGTATAAGTAACAAGTAATTAATTAATAAAACAATAATTTTAAGGAGATAGTACTAATACTAGTACAATATAGTAACTAATATAGTACAATATTGATTTGAAATAGTGAAAAACAAGACCCATAGTAATTTAATTAAGTTTAGGTCTGGTTAATACTCCTTCAAATGTCTTCCTGTCTAACCCTAGGTAGTTGGTGCACTTTCCATATATTGTTAAATAGCTATCTAGCTACCTCGGCAAAGGCTTGCCGATTGATGACAAAATACTGTCATTGAAAAGGAGAGCGTGAGGTTGTCTCCAGGATTAGATTTAGAGTGACAAGGTGTGGTTGTGGTTCCGATTAGAGAACACGGAATACAGATGTCCTTATTGAATGTTTATTCACTGCGGTCTGCAACAATACAGAGCAACACTCAGTACAACAAACACACACATACAATCACAAATTAACCAGGACCGATTATATGACTATAAACTATATGAATGACTCAGATATACTACATAGGTGATTGAACACACGAATCACCTCATGGAAATTACCGATGACAGCTAGCATACTATCGTATTAGCCTTCAACAGTACACCGGCGCTAACATCTACCCGAACTGCACTGCTAGTTATCTCACCTTGTGGCATCTACACACAGAGATAAACCAGGAACAGATCAACAACAAAGGAGAAAAGAAGCAGAGATGGCAAATTTAGCACGGTTACTGAGCAACAACACAGCAGATAATAATAGCATGGACTACGTTCTTAACCGTTACGGTGTCAGTGGTGCGTTCTTAGCGTAGGACATTTGAAAACTTACAGAATAAAGAATTAAACCGTGTGGGCTTTCTAACAGCCATGTTGAACATGCAAAAACGCCAACCTACCTTTGTCTTGGTGTTTTTATCCTCTTCCAGCTTCTTCTTTTTTCCTGACGGATAATTTCTTTTTTGAGACATGACAGTCGGAGAATCGACGATGCTCGATGGGGCGATCCGTCTGGCTCTGGATTGGTTGCGCATGCGCACTGGGCGGTACTCAATATACGTTTAACACCGCGCACCTTAAGTGGCCGTAATAACGTTCCACGACCACCAGGTGGCAGTGCAGCACTGCCAATCGCTTTCAGTGCTTCAGCATGCGCTGTGTTGAGCTGTGTTGAACTCCTCTCGGGGCCCCCGACAGCGTGTGGGCCCTAAGCAGCCGCATACCTTGCAAAGCGGTCGGGCCGGCCGTGCATAAATGTTTTTGAATAAAGTAATCAAATGGTTCCTGACGTCTGGGCGGACTTCACCCCTGCCGCATGTTCCATACATTTGACCGCTAGCTTAAGCAGGTTAGCTTATACAACACGACATGAATTCACAGAAATACCTTTACAAAACCCGTCTCTCGTTTCACACTTCTCACAATATAATCTCGGACATCTTAGGACTCTTACAGTTTATATTGTACTCTTGTATTCTAAGTGTTTACCAACTTGTGATAGAAGAATAGACAGCGCACATGTTTCGTCCTGTTACTTCACACGTAGTGGAGTTTATTGTTCTTCCTCTGGTGCGTGAATCTATTCTCTATCATGTGCGGTATTCGCCATCTATTAGTCGGCGTAAGGAACTGCACTTAACCCAAATGAGTTATAATGGAACCAGATGCATCACAAATTATTTAATGAAAAATAACCAATTAAAGAATAAAATAAAAATTGTAGGGGTACCCGTTTTTCATCCAAGTGACTTTTAAACACCTTTTACATGAACATAACTATTTTCAAGCCTCTACATACATCACTCCACTTCAAGATGATAGAGCAACTGAATAGGTCTTCTCAGAATAGTGTTAAAGGGCAAACGAACAGAACAAGATCTCACTTTGGCATCACGACCCCGGAACACCTCCTCGACTCGACCCATCTTCCACATATGCCTCGGCAGCCTCTCATCGTGGACGAGAACCAAATCTCCAACATCGAATGAAGTAACCTTCACATTTTTAGTACATGTGCAGAATGCAACTCCATTAAATTCTCTGTCCTCCATCTACTCCAGAACTCACTCACCAGCCGGCGGCGATAATTCCAGCGCCTGGTCAACCGCTCTCCATCCATCCTCCTGCTGTCCGTAGCCTGAACCGGCTGAGAGGGCAAGATAGTCACTCAAAAATGGGCTGGGGTGAGGGGTGACGGCTCCAGTCAGTAGAGGCGCGTCTGTTTCCTCCGCAGATGTCATGTCAGCTGCGCGTAACCAACTGGGCCCGTTCCACCACAGTGTGTCAGCTGCAAGTGTCTCTGCTTTGAGTCCGCGAGTTCCGTGATCAGCAGGATTTTCTTTTCCCTTGCAGTGTCTCCAGTTTTCTGGCAGCGTGAGACTCTGGATTTCCGCGACTCTGTTAGCCACGAACGGCTTCCATTGTCTTGCTGTGCTTTTAATCCAATGGACGGTAATCATCGAGTCAGTCCAGAAATGACATTTAACATTGTTCAGACTCAAGATGTTACTCAAATAACTACCAAGTGTGGCGCCGATGAGGGCTCCCAGCAGTTCCAGTCGGGGCAGAGTTACTCGTTTCAGTGGAGACACTTTAGTTTTGGCAGAGATTAAATTTACAGTGCACATTCCATCCAATTTAGTCGTGCGTAAATACGCAGCGGCACAGTAAGCTCGTTCACTTGCGTCACAAGACACATGAATTTCATGGGAGTCTTTGTTTTGATTTAATTGTTTATCATAACGTCTGTTAATTGAAACTTTACTCACATCTTGCAGTTCCTCGCACCATTCCTTCCAGCTTGTGGCCAAGTCATATCAAAACATATCCACTACCATTACCATCATTTATAAAGTGCTTAAAATATGCCATTGTCATCCTGACTCTTTAAACCTTACTTATGAAGCAAACTCGCATCATATGAATGTGTACATTGAATTATTTTCACTATTTGTAAAATCAGCAGACAACACACTGAATTCCAAAGTCGAACAGTTTAATTTTGCTTCTTTTTAAAATGCAAAAGAGATGTGCAAAATGTCTCACAACAAATGTAAACCAAGTGACAAAATAGAAAATACAAATAATAAATAAGACAAATAATAATAAGAATAACAAATAAGATTACTAATATCAATAATAACACATTTGTGTGTGTTTGGCTAAAATACTCTCAAGTGACCAAATTGTACTATTTTATTAAATAATTTATTAATTAATTGTTGTACAAACCTGAAATTTTACACAGTAAATGTTCAGAGAAGGACGGACAGGTTCATAAACCCCCACGGGGTGGAAGTGGTTCTGAATGAATATAATGAATATAATGATATTTTAAAATAAACTGAAGAAAAGAGAATAGCAGCCCTGGAAACTGATGTGCTGGTACTGGTACCTACTGAACTGCCTGATGTGCTGGTACTGGTACCTGCTGAACTGCCTGATGTGCTGGTACTGGTACCTGCTCATGTTCAGTTGCTCATGATCCTAGTGAAGATGAACGTGTTAGAGTGAATACATATACCTTCATTAAGCTCATACTATACATTTGTTTTATTGTTTTATTTGAAATTACAACCAACCAAACTACATCATTACTCACCTGCTGCATCATCATTAACTGAGGAGTTGATTTGAGGTGAAGGAGATTTTGCTGCGAGAAACTTCATCAATGCTGCTGTAAAATATTACACAAGTATGTCAGAGACCAAAGTAATGACTGAACTTTACTATAATTCACACAAAGAAGGAATTGACAATTTTCTCTGAAAGTCACATTGTATAAGTAACAAGTAATTAATAAAACAATAATTTTAAGGAGATAGTACTAATACTAGTACAATATAGTAACTAATATAGTACAATATTGATTTTAAATAGTGAAAAACAACACCCATAGTAATTTAATTAACTTTAGGTCTGGTTAATACTCCTTCAAATGTCTTCCTGTCTAACCATAGGTAGTTGGTGCACTTTCCATAGATTGCTAAATAACTATCTAGCTACCTCGGGAAAGACTTGCCTATTGATGACAAAATACTGTCATGTTGAACATGCAAAAATGCCAACCTACCTTTGTCTTGGTGTTTTTTTTTTAATCCTCTTCCAGTTTCTTCTTTTTTCTTTTTTCTGCGCCATACGTATAATTTTTGAGACATGACAGTCGGAGAATCGACAATGCCCGATGGGCCAATCTGCCTGGCTCTGGATTGGTTGCGCATGCGCACTGGGCGGTACTCAATATACGTTTAACACAGCGCACCTTAAGTGGCCGTAATAACGTTCCACGACCACCAGGTGGCAGTGCAGCGCTGCCCATCGCTTTCAGTGCTTCAGCACGCGCTGTGTTGAGCTGTGTTGAACCCCTCTCGGGGCCCCCCAATGCGTGTGGGCCCTAAGCGGTCGCATATTTCGCAAAGCGGCCGGGCCGGCCGTGGGTGCCTTCGCCCACATTCTTCACAGGTAATTCCCTGCGTCTTACAATTACGCGCTATATGTCTGCTGCCTAAACACACAAAACACTTTTCTTAATTTTTCTCTCCTTAGTTCAAGAGTTAATTCAGTACAGTTCTTAGATCTATGATCATTTCCTCCACAGAATAAACACTTTGGCTCATCTCTGACGCTGACAGCATGAAACGAGGCTGTAGAGGCTGTGTAAGATCTCCTTTTTTCTGCCATTTTCTTCTCCACATAGGACTTTTCCCCCTGTTTTTCTTTATCTGGCGTTTGCGCATTCTGGGTGAGATTGGCTGTTCTTTCACGACTTTCAACCTCCTTTTGGAAAAACGTCATCAGACTTTGGACACTGAACGTGTTGTCATTATTTTCATTATTTCGTTCACTACCGTTTTGACGGGTGAACTGCAAAGCCATTTCTTCTGGTATCATCTTCATGAGAATAGGGCAGAGCAAGTTGCCATAACTGTCAGAGACTACTCCCATTGAGCTTAAACTGCGCACTTGTATCTCAATGTCATCATATAGTCTGCGTAAAGCTGCGACATCCCAGGCCTTTTTTTACTGGTGTCAGATTTAATAGCTTATTCATATGTGCGTTTATGATGAGATCTTTACGCCCAAATCTGCTGATAAGCATTTTCTTTGCATTGTCATAATTTTCGTCTGGTAAAGAAAGTCCCATGACTACATTAGCTGCTGTGCCATGTAAAAACCATTTCAAATATGTACATTTATCAGACTTGGTTAGACTAGCATTATTGTCAACTGCTGTCTCAAACTGGCTCCAAAAACTTTGCCACTTACTGACGTCTCCGGAAAACTTCTCAATGACCAATTTTGGCAACTTGACTGCTTGTCTTCTTACCTCATGGTTTGAATATTGGGAAGCTGCTGAAGCTGTGCTCCCATTGTCATCTGTATTTCTCAGGATGCGTTTTATCTTGGTCTTTCTTGACATGATTCGATCCATGTATTCAAGGGCTGAATTGACCTCTTCTTCCAAATCATCCACTGCTGTCTCCGCTTCCATATCATGGTCACTGTCCAATAAAGCTCTTTCTCTCACCGTCAGATGATCCAGGTATTCTTTCAACAAATCTACGCTGGGATCCTCTTTTCCAACCTCCCGATCTATCTTGTCCAAGAGTTTTGTCGTAGCGGCCCGTACTGCTCCTCTTAGTCTCTTTTGTCTTTGCAGGCTCCACATTGTTGCTTTGTCCTATTATCCACGTCTTGTCATGGATTCTTTTTTCTTTCTTCTCTCGGGTTTTCGGCACCAAATGTGAGGTGCGGAAATAGGAGGAGTCGAAATTGCAGGTAAAAAAAAATAAATTTTATTTCCTATACTTTGACAACTCTAAAATCAGGGGAAAGGGTAGGGGGAATTAATCTGTGTGGCGAGAGTGGCGTTCTTCCAGTGGTGTTTCCAGGTGACTCATATCAGCTCCTGATAAACACTCAGGCGCGTCCTCCGCGGCTCCTCCTCGTGGCGCTGTCCAAGGTGCTGAAAGGTGACAGGTTAGGGGACACACAAACAGCAACAGCATTGCTAGGAACAGCTAAGATCCTGCGCAGAACCCTCAGGCTCCCAGACCTCTGGTAGAGGAACCGAGTCTGAAGGAGACACCGCCCAGGTGGGGCGAGAGGAACATTTTTTTAATACATATATATATATATATATAGAGAGAGAGAGAGAGAGAGAGAGAGAGAGATGAAGAGTTCATTTGCAAAAACAGATAACTCAATTTTTCTTTTTTTTTCAGAAAATTGCATTTTTTATTCTACATTCCAGGTAATACTCATTGATTTGATATATTATTTATTCAATTTAGTGGCTCTTGAAATAAATAATATATCAAATGAATCAGTATTATCTGTGGAATGTAGAGTAAAAAATTATATTTTGTGAAGAAAAATGGAGTTATCTGTTTTTGTAAATTAACTCTTCATATATATATATACACATGTCGCTGCTGTTACAGTTGTATTAGTGTTGATTTGTTCCAGCAAACTAGCAAAGTATATATTTTTTAATTGTATTTAGAGTTAACTAGCTGCTGTTATAAATCTGTCAACTTTCAGAGCAGACTGTAATAACCAAATATTTATTTTGAGTAAATGGTTGGTTCTCAACTTTTGTTTCCAGAGTTAAATTTGTCTTTGTGTGACCCTGACCAATAGTATTCCTGAATCCCAGGCACACCTAATAATGTTATAATTCACTATAAGTGCAGATTCTACATTATTATCTGTATTGTTACTGGAGTGGGGGCTGTTGTGGGCGTCCCCCTCCCTGCCGCGGTGTGCCCCACAGGTGCTGTGACCCTCGGCTTAATGCCCAGGTCAGAATTTGGCCCTTTATGAAATCTAATTGGGGAACCCTGTGCTAGACAGACAGACAGACAGACAGACATAAATAGAAAAAAACTAAACATTCAATGTGCTCAGGTTTTTATTGACGTTGCATTTACAGTTTTACATTAGTTTTCATTGATGCTATTGGTTAAAATGTAAGAAAATGTATGAGAAGTTTTTCACATCATAAAGTTTTACTGAACTAAACATGCAGACAGAACAGTTTAAAGGTCTGCTATTAAGTAGCTTTATGTTGTTTATGGAGACGTGAATCATATAAATGTATGGATTATTTATTATTGTTTTTGTAAATGAGATGGAAGTTAAAGACAGATGCTTTGACTCCCTCTCTCAGACGGACAGTTTGTTTACCAGTAAACAGCTGTAATACACAGGATGATGGACAGCTGTTAGATCATAGGTAGACACCAAGATGATGGCTTCTGTCTGTTACTATGACAACCTGCTAACAGTATATTATTCCTTCCATACATCGTACCTGTGAACAGTTTAATCCCAGTAGTCTGCCATCTTTGGTGAAGCTCTTCTTTTGTTTAAATAACTGCTGGAGTCAGAGAGAGAGAGTGGAGCTGAAGTGTTGAGTGGAAAAAACAACATCATAAAACATAAACAAACACAGTGTATAGTAGCTACACATGTGACCTTTCTAAAAAATAGAACAGTTTGTCAAATGGTTTAAAATTCAGTGAATAATTCTACTTCCTGTTTCCTTCGTAGAGGTCTATGCACCGCTGCCTCCGTAAGCCACGATTCAAGATGGCGGCGCTGCGGGACGCCTCTGACCATAGACATAGGCTGTTTCTGAAACCACTCCCTACATAGGACCCTATATATTGACCAGGCCATTCTGTAGGGGTGTCTGAGTCTTTAGTGAAGTATTTATAACCCTGATATAGTTGATCAATGTATCCCACAATCCACCGCAAAATGTAGTGGACATCAATGGTCACTAACCAAAGCATTATATCCCATCATGCATTGCAGGAATCGAAAAATGACTAAAGGATGGAGAGATAAAAAAAAAAAAACTTTATTCAACATTAGGATATACAGACTCTCAATGAGGATAATGAATACAACTTGAAAATAAATACAAAATAAAAACATAAAAATAAACATAAACTTGGGGATTTTGTAAAAAATTTAACTAATATACAATATTAAACAATGTATAAATAAGGTTTACATTAGGCACTTAAATTAAACAACACAGAGCAGAGATACAAAAGGAAGTTCTTTGGTTAAAATAATAAATGTCGTCTAATGTCCTTAATTATTTTTCCTGCAATTCTGTTCGATTCCAATTTTTTGAGACATGAAAAAAATCTTGAAGTCATTAATAAAACCAAGAAAAGAAGGCTTATAGTTTAGTGAACATGATACTTACCCAGAATTATAATTATATTAATAATGTCTGATAAGGAAGATTCCAAATAATCCATGTAAAAATGATATGATGTCATTCAAAGGATGTTTGAGTCAAATCCAATTCTATATATTAAAACTGCCAGCAGTCTCAAAGACCTTCGCCTCCCCACGCCACGTCCCATTCAAATTTGAGCCAAATCTGTGGTTTTATGCCCGATCTACAGCCATTTTAGTAAAGGCGATTTTGTAGGGGGCACTATAGAGAAAAATCGCAATTTCTATCGATAAACTTGTGTAGAACCGAGAGATAAACGTCTGAGTCAAATTTCAACCAAATCCGTGTTCGTATGTTCGATCTACAGCCATTTGAATAAAAGTACATTTCTAGGGGGCGCTATAGTACAAAATCAGAATGTCTTTATTTAAATGAATGTAGACCTGGGAGATAGACATCGGAGTCAAATTTCAGCCAAATGTGTGTTTGTATGTCTGAGCTGAAGCAGTTTATGTAGTGATCATTTTTAATGAATAGATCATTTCTATATAAAGTCACAACATTATGACATAGATTCAGTTGTGGTGCCAACTTATTTCAGTGACCATGAAGGGATAGTGTGGTCTTTTTAAATAAATGTGTAATAAATATGGAAAACACAGATTAGATCAATTACAGACAGTCAATCACAATCCATTTCCATATCTTTCCTTTAAATGACCAGTGTTCTGTTGGGTCTATGTTCCCCGTCCTGTCCATTCAAGACTATAAACTGTATTTTTAAATGTCCTGCCCTTTATGCCTTTGTGAGGATATGGGGACAGCAGCCCCTTATCATAAGTATTTATATAGATTTAATGTCATTATTTATGTATGTAATGAATTAGATATTAATGGGTTTGTATTTATGTATGTGTTGGTTTGTAGACGTTCACTTATGTGGTGATAGTGTAGTAGTATTTGGACTTATTTTTTTATGGATTGTGTTGATGCAGTTACAAGGGTTGATGCTATATGATTTTTTTTCAATAACAGAAGTTGATGTACTTAACATGTTCTTTTTTATAAGTAAATAAATAAGAATAAAACATATTTCATGCGTCAATGATGAAATGTATTAAAGTCTTCTATAGTGAGACAATTCTGAGACAAACAAAAAAATGAACATGTTTTCAGAGGACTTTTTGTCATGTCATTGTGAATTGTGTTTTGTAGACTAGTTGGGTTTTTAAATGAGTTGTTACAAATGTAAAACTATTTTAACATTCCCTCTCTTCATGAATGTACAACAATTGGTTCACTTAGTTTGTTCATAGCTGTTCACAAGTCGTGTTTTTTTCTGCTCCCTCTAGAAGAGTGGCTGCATCTGTCCTGTCCTGACCTATGACCCCAAATGTCTGTCTACCACATCTGGCTGGACTGTACCTTCCTCTTCTTATGCCTAACCCCCAGTTATAGGACATGGATGCCATTAATATTTAACACTCCAACTCCATCAGAAAATGTTAGTGGTGATGTCATAATAACATTAAGTTTTTAACATTAAGTCTTCGGTTTCACAACTCGTTGCCATCTGGGCATGTCCGAGCACGTCAGGGCAGTGAGCGCTTAGTAATGAGGGTACGTTGTGGACGTCACGTGACCGACCCAGGTAGATCTTTATTATTATTTCTTTTTATTAATATTATTATTTTATTATATTTTGGGGAACACAACCTGACTTTTATACGCTCATAGCGTAAAAATAAAAAATAGAATAAAAAAAAAACTCTGAAAAAAGGGCACTTTGGGTGTCAAGGGGCAGGTGCTCAAGCACCCTCCACCACCCCCCCCCTCTCTGCACGTGCCTGCTCAGATCCAAAAGTCAGAGACGGAAGCAGGGTCGAAGTCGGAGGCAGGCAGAACTGGGTCAGGAACAGAACACAGGTAAAACACCAGAGAACAGACAGATACAACACTGGAAGGTGTTGACATGTAAAAAACGATCTGGCAACAGGCAGACAGAAAGAGCAGGCTTATATAGAGCACAGTCCTGCACGGTTCTGATTTGGACAAACCGACACCGCCCGTACCCGTCATGTTCAAACTCGTATCCGACCCGAACCCGGAAGAAAATGTCAGATAGTTAAACTTAAATACAAACATTTATTGCTACGAATATACTAAACAGTAACATAGCCGAGGCAGAGACAAATAAAAATGTTGTTAAACAGTAGCAAACAAATAATAAACGAAAAAATATTTTTATCCGTCAGCGAGCGCGAGCACACACACACACACACACACACACACACACACACACACACACACACACACGCAGATCAAGAAGGAAGCAGACAGGAAGCAGCTATACAAGTCCAAACTAAAGAACAGTTTTTAACCTATGAACCGTGAATTAGACCCACGATCACCCACGTCCGACCCCGAACCGAACCCGTATCCGACACAACATTTTTCACCCGTTTCGTGAAAATCTGCGGTTCACCCACGGGTACCTGAACCCGTGCATGACTCTGCTGTGATGTGTTTTCAGTGTTTGTGTGACTGATGTGGATTCAGCAGAATGGATCAGTGTGAGGACACAGAGGAGAGAGCCTCTCCCTCAAAGACCTCCAAAAGGAACCCCCCAAGACCTGGACCTGAAAGACCCATCATGACTCAGAGGTAAGACCACCATCTGGATCTGTCCACCACTGTTCTCCATGTCAGAGCTCAGCACTAAAACCACTGACATCACTATTCACAGACCTGGACCAGGACAAGGACCAGGACAAGGACCAGGACAAGGACCAGGACAAGGACCAGGACAAGGACCAGGACCAGGACCAGGACCAGGACCAGGACCCAGCTGTGTGTCCATGAAGAGTGATGACTCCAAAGAACTTCCTTTTAACTTCCAACAGAAATGTCCATCAGAGTCAGAGTACGTTGTCCTCATTCAATAACAACTCAAGTCAAACCATCTTTATAGTTAAGTGTGAAACAACAAGTTAAACAGAAGGAAAATGTTTCACCTACAGAACAATATGAATAACTTTACACCAGAGTGTGACTCAAAAAAACTTGTATGTAAATGTTGATGTGAGCACAGACACATGGATGAACAGATCCTCCAGGACTCACCTGGAAACTGCCTTTGGATTCCCTCATGTAATGGACAGTGTTGTGTGTTCAGTTTTCAGTGCCATGTTTCCATACAGTAGTAGGTCTATCCATCAGCTGGGTGGAAATATGATGGTTGGCTGTGGACACACACATACAAATAGTCTGTCATTAGATTCACCTGGTTGGACTCAACAACATCTGACTAAAATACATGAATATTATTTATTCACAATTAATTTTTAATGACCCCATTAATGTACAGTGGAGGAAAGAAGTTTTTTCCAGCCCATGCATTTATGATATATTCCATTAAAATCATCCTTCAGTCATTAAATCTGCCCAGTACTGTTCCTTCTCCAAACCCACATGCTCCTTCTGCACATGCTCAGTTCTGTCCAGGTCCAAACTGGATGTTTCAGCAGAAAAAACATCCAGGGCATGACATGTTCAAACTCTCAATAATTTACTTTTTTCTTCTTGTAAACAATAAACAAAAACAATATTTGCATCTGTTTGTCTGATGCAGCCACATCTTTTGAAACAAAAAATATAACAGAGTAATCAGATAATTAGAATTAGATCTGATGCATTTACATTCACTTAAAAAGTGTGATTATTAAAAACTCTGCTTCAGACACTGGAGTCCATTATCAGATTTCTTTGAGTACATACACACAGTGATGATAGAATAAAACCTCCTGTTATTGTCTTCTGCTTATATTTGACTATGTAACTTTTACACATGTGCAGATGGAAAAGAATGAAATAAATCTGATTAAACTGTATAAATGTAGGAAGACATTGGAGTATTAACAAGAAATTCAGTTGATTTAATCAGATTTTTCATAATCCAGTGGTTATCTGATAAATCAGATGATCCTGTTTACATGATGACTTTAATAATCTGATAACTCCACAGTCATGATCATGATCGTAGCATTAATGTGTGTGTAAATGGACTCATTTATTCTCAAAAGGTTTCATGAGTATATATCATATTTGGTTTGTGTTTAATTGGTCAATAAATATAGAGGTTGGTAAAAGTTGCCAGTTTATTTTCCAGACTTCACAAGGGGGTGGCTTTGGATATATTTGATATTTGGGTCTGAAATTTGGTCTGGGCTAGTTTTCATGGTCACATGGTCAAAATTTGAAGCAAATCCAAGATGGTGGAGCAGCCTTTGAATTGAGGAGGAATGTTTCCAGTTTATTTTCCAGATTTCACAAGGTCAAACCACAGTCCCAATAAAGACACTGTTATTGATAATATACATATAAAATCTACATGTGGTCGTCTTCCTTTTCTGAAAATGTCATGCATTTAGCTAGAAAACTTACTGACATATTGTTCTGTAAATCGCAAAATGCACCAAAAACTGCAGGGGGGGGAATGACCCTTCTGAATTGTGATTGGCTGACAGGTGTCCCTTTGTTTAGTGTGAACAGACTGTTCAGTAAATGTTCTTCAGTGTGTGAAATGACATTTCTATGGAACTAAAGTGAGTTCAGTCCTGCAGCCATGAGGTCACTGATGTGGATCCTGATGAACTGAACTAAACCTGTTGATCAACTCAAACACTGAGTGTGAAGTTCCAAACTCACTCACATGTTGGTTCTCAGTGGGATCAGCAGGACCAGGACACCTGTCCCACTACAGGGGGTCATGTGACTGATGTTGACGTCCAGGTGTGTCCACCTGTTAGTGTGGACAGACATAATGTGAGCTGATTGTTGATGGTTGGTCCACAGAGTGGAGCAGCAGAGCTCAGATGTTCCCACTGGTCTACAGGATCAGACTCAGCTGGACCACATATTTCAGGTGTGTACATGTCCAACATCTACTGGTCCATCTGTTCTGTCCAATCATCTGCTGTTTTCAGACCAGTGGACGTCACTGTGTCCAACATGGACCTGAGCTTTGGTCCATGTTGGACTTTGTGTTTTTCATCATGTTTTGTGTTCCAGCTGCTGGAGGAGAACATCTGCACTTTTGTCAAGAACCAACTGAAGAAGTTCCAGCAGGTTCTGAGTACAGATTACCCAGAATGCTTAGAGAGTCTGAGAGATGAGGATGAAGAGCAGAGGAAGAGCTCAGAGGCTTTTCTGAACATCACACTGAACTTCCTGAGGAAGCTGAAGCAGGAGGATGTGGCTGAGCGTCTGCACCGCAGTAAGATGATTCTGTACAGAATGAACAGACTAGGCCTGGGCCATAAACCCAAAATGTACTGTTACTGACATTTACTACCATCACTGCACCACTACCACTGATGCACGGGTCGAAGTATGAAAGAACTGCAACTGATCGTTTTTTTAACTAACCCGCAACTCGGACCACGAGAAATATATTTGAAAAGGACGGACCCGACCTGCTTCTGGACCCTCATTTTTAAAAAGTAGTCAATGGTCTTTGTGAACATCACATGACCTTTGACCTTACTCACATACCTGCATTTATTTCTGTTAAAATTCCGTGTCATTGTTTGTAAGTTAATATGTTGAGAAAATATGTTTGTTCTGCTTCATCATTCAAAAGTTATCAACGCTAACGCAGCATCTAAACCAGGGGTCGACAACCTGTAACACCCAAAGAGACATTAGAACCCAGTTTCCATGGAAACAAAAACACTGGGAGCTGCTCATCATCTTTAAAAATCTCAGACAATGTGTCCCAAACCTTACTTTTTTTGTTTGTATGTTTCCACTCTCCCAACTTTATTTTCTCTCTTGCTCCCTCCATACCGTAGGATACTGACCACGTTGTACGGGCGACTGTGGCTCAGTTGATAAAGTCAACTCTTCAGTCACTGACTGAAGGGTTGGCGGTTTGCGTCCCAGCTCTGGCTGTCTACATGTTGAAATGTCCTTGGGAAAGACACTGAACCCTGACTTAGTCTCCCAGTAGGACTGACAGAACCTTATAAATCTACTGGTGTATGAGTGTGTGTGAATGGGTGAATGTCAGGTTAATGTAAAGCACTATGAGCACCGTGAAGGTGGAAAAGAACTATATAAGTGCAGAACATTTTACATCACCTACAAATTCTTTTAATAAAGTGTATGTATTAATAATAGAAAATTCTACCTAATATTTAAATTACAATGACTTACCAGGTTATTTGACTAATTATCGCAAATAACAAACAACCCGACCAACCTCAACCCCAATATCATTAAAAAATATATTTGAACTAGAAAAGCCCCCTGAGAGCGCAGACCTCTGCCAAGGTACACACCCCCACCCCACCCCGGATCACCACCAAAATCTAATCATTTCTAGATCTCCCCATTACCAACCTACCCTGAAAATGTCATGAAAATCCATCCATACGTTTTTGAGTTATCTTGTACACAAACAAACATCCAAACCAACCAACACTGACAAAAACATAACCTCCTTGGCGGAGGTAATGACCTGACATTGTGGATGACCGCAAGCGCCTGCTCACTTCAGGTCAGCTGGTGCATCATTGACGACTACAGACTGAAACACACACACACATGTGTGTGTGGCTGAACCCCCTCATTTATTGTATGTTTATCATTATCAAGGTCAAACTGCCCAGTTTATGGTGATATTGATTTGAGGTCATATCGTCCAGCCCTGTGTGAGGCTGATGGTTTTATCTGCATCTACATTCAGGAAGTCGGTCTGGAGTTTGTCAGCGGAAACTGAAACGTAACATTCAGCAGAAGTTTGAGTGTGTGTTTGAGGGCATCACTAAAGCAGGAAACCCCAAAACCCTCCTGAAGCAGATCTACACAGAGCTCTACATCACAGAGGGAGGGGCTACAGAGGTCAACCAGGAGCATGAGGTCAGACAGATTCAAAGAGCATCCAGGAACCCACACACACCACAAACAACCATCACATGTGAAGACATCTTTAAAACACCAGCTGACAGACATCAGCCAATCAGAATAATGCTGACAAAGGGCGTGGCCGGCATCGGGAAAACAGTCTTAACACAGAAGCTGGGTCTGGACTGGACTGAAGACAAAGCCCACCAGGACATCCACTTCATATTTCCATTCACCTTCAGAGAGCTGAATGTGCTGAAGCAGAAGAAGTTCAGTTTGATGGAACTGGTTCATCACTTCTTCACTGAAACCAAAGAAGCAGGAATCTGGATCTTTGAAGACCTCCAGGTGGTCTTCATCTTAGACGGTCTGGACGAGTGTCGACCTCCTCTGGACTTCAACAACACTCAGACTGTGGCTGATGTGACAGAGTCGGCCTCAGTGGATGTGCTGCTGGTGAACCTCATCAGGGGGAACCTGCTTCCCTCTGCTCGCCTCTGGATAACCACACGACCTGCAGCAGCCAATCAGATCCCTGCTCAGTGTGTCGACATGGTGACAGAGGTCAGAGGGTTCACAGACCCACAGAAGGACGAGTACTTCAGGAAGAGGTTCACAGATGAAGAACAGACCAACACAATCCTCTCCCACATTAAGAAGTCCCGAAGCATCCACATCATGTGTCACATCCCAGTCTTCTGCTGGATCACTGCTGAGGTTCTGGAGGACATGTTGAAGACCACAGACAGAAGACAACTGCCCAAGACCCTGACTGACATGTACATCCACTTCCTGGTGGTTCAAGCCAAAGTGAAGAACGTCAAGTATGACGGAAGATCTGAGACAGATCCACACTGGAGTCCAGAGACCAGGAAGATGATCCAGTCTCTGGGAAAACTGGCCTTTGAGCAGCTGAAGAAAGGAAACCTGGTCTTCTATGAATCTGACCTGACAGAGTGTGGCATCGATATCAGCTCAGCCTCAGTGTACTCAGGAGTGTTCACACAGGTCTTTGTAGAGGAGAGTGGACTGTACCAGGACAAGAGGTTCAGCTTCATCCATCTGAGTGTCCACGAGTTTGTGGCTGCTCTTCATGTCCATCAGACCTTCATCAACACTGGAGTGGATCTGCTGTCAGAAAAACAAACATCTGTTTGGTCTAAACTATCAAAGGTCAAACCTGTCCAGTTCTACCAGAGTGCTGTGGACCAGGCCTTACAGACTCCAAATGGACACCTGGACCTGTTCCTCCGCTTCCTCCTGGGTCTATCACTGTCAACCAATCACAGGCTCCTAATGGGTCTGGTGGAACCAACAGGAAGCAGCTCAGAGGCCAATCAGAAAACAGTTGAGTACATCAAGAAGAAGATCAATGAGAATGTGTCTGTAGAGAAAAGCATCAACCTGTTCCACTGTCTGAATGAACTGAACGATCGATCTCTGGTGGATCAGATCCAACAGTACCTGGGATCAGGACGTGTCTCCACAAAAAAACTGTCTCCTGCTCAATTGTCTTCATCTTACTGTCATCAGAAAAAGACCTGGATGTGTTTGACCTGAAGAAATACTATGCTTCAGAGGAGGGTCTTCTGAGGATGCTGCCAGTGGTCAAAGCTTCCAACAAAAATCTGTGAGTCTGTCAGTCTGATCAAACATCTCAAATATATATCTATCATTTTAACATGATCAATAACTTCTCACTCCTCCCTTTTGTTTTGTCCAGACTCAGTAACTGTAACCTGTCAGAGAGAAGCTGTGAAGCTCTGTCCTCAGTTCTCACATCCCAGTCCTGTAGTCTCAAACATCTGGATCTAACCAACAATGACCTGAAGGATTCAGGAGTGAAGATACTGTCAGATGGACTGAAGAGTCCAGGATGCAGACTGGAGACTCTCAGGTCAGGGTTCAACAAGTAACACATGATTGAAATGTTTGTCTCCAATTGCTGGATCCATGTAACTTGTCAGTAGTTGTTTATGTTGAACTCCAGACCAGTTCTCCTGATCTTCAACTGTGTTCAGAGTCTGTAACTCATAGACTTTACACATTGAAGTCATGTTGGTGAAATCAGATCCACTCACAGACTGTTCAATGACTCCAACTCCACTCATCTTCATCCTCAGTTGATGTTTGTCATGTGTTTTGTTGCAGATTGTCAGGGTGTCTGATCACAGAGGAAGGATGTTCTTCTCTGGTCTCAGCCCTAAAGTCCAACCCGTCCCATCTCAGACTGTTAGACCTGAGCTACAACCATCCAGGAGCCTCAGGACAGGAGCTGTGTGCTCTAGTGGAGGATCCACTCTGGACACTGGACACTGTCAGGTATGGACTGAGCTGATGCATCCACAGATAATGACAGATAGAACAGGTAGAGCTGACAGGAAGTATCTGTCAGAGCTGGGATACATCCTGTCTGAAGGTACAGCCCATGTTCAAAGACAAAGACACTCAAGCAGTGATTCACAAGGAACCATTTAGTGGATGTGAACAGAAAAGCTTCAGTGGATCAGACTGAATGTCCATGTTTCCAGCTGCTCTGACCCTCCTCCTCCTTTCAGGTTGGAACCTGCTGGAGTCCAGATGTTGAAACCAGGTCCATGGAGATGTAAGTGTGATTTTCATTCATTCAAACCAACCTGAACCCAAACTGGGACCTGGTTCCACATGATAAACATCTGAAGTGTTCATGAAGACAGTCAGTTTAGTGCAGGGGTCTGTAACTGTGGTCCTAGAGAGCCGCTGTCCTGCATGTTTTAGATGTATCTCTCTTCCAACACCCCTGATTTCAAATGATCATCCTGTCATTAAGCTCTACAGAAGTCTCATAACGACTGTCAGGTGTGCTGGAAGAGGGAAACATCTAAAACATGCCAGATAGTGGCTCTCTAGGACCGCAGTTGCAGACCCCTGCACTAAACTGGTCTGTAGTTCAACACCTGTTGCAGACTCATGGTTTAGTGGAAGGATGAGCTGTGAGCTGATTGGTTAGGACTCGTACCACATGGACCCACATACCCTGAGCATGGAATGGTTACCTATGGTTATGTAATGTTTATGAGGAATGAACTTATGAAGGGTTATGTCAGGTTATGAATGTTAAGCTGTGCTGAACTTCAGAGACTGAGCTCAAACCCTCACAGACAATATCATCATCACAAACAACAACCATGGTAGCAACAACAAGCAACAGCAACCAGAGCAACAACTGGACAAAAAATAATAATAAATAAAAATCTAAAAGAAAATAATAAGACCTATTTAATGAGGAACACCAA
>CM035787.1:4604524-4814524 GCA_020466265.1 Siphamia tubifer | reverse complement strand
TATTTATGAATGTGCTGTGTGACTGCAGCACAGTGGAGTTTAAACACTGTTTAATGATGCTACTTTTACTGCACTACTTTGGTCTTTTCATTGTTCAGGATGTTGAACTGACCAAGTCCTTTACTTCATCTACTACCTGTCAGAGCGCCTCCATGTGGTCGTATGATCTGCATCCAAACATCAATCACACAAGTTAATACAATGTAAATCATTTGAATAAAGACAGTAATAAACCAAATAGTCATTTATGGGCTCAGGTAATAATGTAGAAGTAGTTTCCCACAGTGTTGGATGGAAGTTGATAGAAGATGTGATTGATGGTCATAAACCTGAGAATGGTTTTGGGTGTGAGCTCCATCCAGCCTCTGTCTGGACTGTTTGGATGATGCTCTGATCAAATATATGAACACAAAGAACTTTTATACAACACAAAGACACAATACATGCAAGAGCCACAAATCAAATGAGGTTGTCCATGATTGAGAAGGAGTGAGAAGAAGAAAAAGTGATTTAATCCCACCCTGAGTTCTCACCAGCAACTGAACAAAATAACATTTCAATACTTTCACCTATTTATACACTTCAAAACAGAACAATGTACAAATAGACCTACAGAGATTATATAAAGTCATTCAGCTGTATTTACACTGAAAAACCAAATATAAGTTAACCTGAGAAAAAATACATCAAATAATAATAATAAAAAGCACACATGTACATATATAAACACATACATAATGTGCATGGATTGTCCATTCATTGCAGTGTTACCATGGAAACACTTAAGTGTCAATTTACAGATTAAAAATGACACCCCAGCCTTGGTGAGTAGACGACAATACCACTATAATAACAGTATAATAACAATACTACAATACGTTTGAAAACTTTATTTAATGATTCACATATAGAATTAAACAAAACTTGGTGCTGAAATACAACATTTGTCTCAGTCTGTGTTTGTGTTAATAACAGAAAATATTTTCAATACATTTTATTTTATTTTATTTAACAAACAATGAAAATCCAAAATCTGCTGTTTCTGATCAGGAAAATCTAAACCAAATCTCTATTCTATGTTTATTTAATGTCTGTGAAAATGTGCTCATAAACAACAGATCCATTTATAAACCAATGGATTGATCTGTTATTGATCAGTATTGATCACTCATGATCTATTCATCAATAACAGTTGAACTGAACCCAGTCATGTGATCAGACTGTTAGTCAATGAGCTGATCACTGATCAATAACTGCAGCTGGATTGTGTTTTCTTCTGTCCATCAGATTTCTGTGAACTCACCCTGGATCCAAACACAGCGAACGAACGCCTCAAACTGTCTGAAAACAACAAGAAGGTGGAACTAGTGGAGGAGGTTCAGTCATATCCTGATCATCAGGACAGATTTGAGTTCTGTCCTCAGCTGATGAGTTCAACTGGTCTGACTGGTCGCTGTTACTGGGAGGTCCAGTGGAGTGGAGCTGTCTTTATAGCAGTGAGTTACAGAGGAATCAGAAGGAAAGGAGAGAGAAAAGAGTGCTTGTTTGGATGGAATGATCAATCCTGGAGTCTGAGGTGTGGTGGAGGTGGATACACTGTCTGGCATAAAAAGAAACGGATAGTCCTCCCTCAGTCCTCCTCCTCCTCCTCCTGTTCCTCCTCCTCCTCCTCCTCCTCCTCCTCCTCCTTCTCCTCCTCCTCCTCCTCCTCCTCCTCCTCCTCCTCCTCCTCTTCCTCTTCCTCTGGTACAGTCTCAGTGTATGTGGACTGTCCTGCTGGATCTGTGTCCTTCTACAAAGTCTCCTCTGATGAACTGATCCACCTCCACACCTTCAGAAACACATTCACTGAACCACTGTTTGCTGGATTTAATCTCTGTTCAGAGGGATCCTCAGTGTATCTGTGTGATGTGTAGTAGTGTGTGGTTCAGTCCAGTTGACTTCACACCTTCATCAAACTCATGTGTTCATGATGGTGGATGTGAACTGACTCCATAGTGTTTCTAACTGATTCATGTGTTGGTTCATTTCAGTGCGTTTGATCTAAACTACTGCAGTGACTGCACTCTAACATGTAACAGACAAATCCCTTCCTTTTGGAAATAGATCCATAAAAACCAGAGGAGTGACTGTTCTGTCATTTAACACTAGTGATACATTTGAACAAACATTTTAGTGGAAACATTTAAAACCACAGATGAAAAGGAGAAAATTCAATTACACCTTTTTAATGGAATAAACTGATTAAAAATATGACATGAACACATTTGACTATTGTTGTTGTATATTTACTTCACTTTCTTTGTTTTCTACTCTACTGACATCTATGTATTATTTTTATTATTAATTTAATAATAATAGAATACAGTGGTACCTCTTCTTACCACAGACCCAGCTAACGAATGATCCAAGTAACGAAAAACCTTTGACCCAATTTTTGTCTCTGAATACGAAAGAAAATTCTCTTTACAAAATGAAACTGACACCTCACAGACATAAATACAGTACATTACTATATGCAACTATGTAATATACGTAAAGATGTCACATACGTACTGTACATATCATCCCATTGGCTCTGAGGGAGCTACCCATGATGCTTTTCGTTACCCTTTAACCTCATTCATCCCAGAGTTCCTGTTGTTTCCTCAGTTTTTCCCAGTGTGTTCATTTAAACTTTATTACAGTACGTATTATAAAATGACAGTAAACAGGTCGATGGTGTCGCCCTGTTTGTCTGCAGCTGCTGTGTCTCCATGGTAACACAGACACTTTAACGCTCATTTCTCCACCGAGACCAGCGCTTTTAGGATCAAAAGTTGAGTCCAACGGTGCAAGAAGAGTATATGACCCACAGACAGGCACGGACTGGCCCATCTGTTTAGTCTGTCGCTTTCCAGATGGCCTGCCTCCTTATTGGCCTGTATGGCTGCCATTTGCTGCCAATAAATATAATGCAGCCAATGGCCCGCTGTTGCCAGGCAGACAACACTTCTTCTAGTACACGCCCCCTCACTCGCTACTGCACAGAGACGGGCGCGCTGTGAAACTGAAACAGAGCGTTATTAGGATTGGTCGAAAATGACAGGTTTTTTTAGAAGAATCATGTCGTGATTGTTTAGTTGCTTACGAAAACACAGCAAGGAGAATGCACATGGTTATACGCAGCGCGTGTGCTCGAATGAGAGAGAGAGAGAGAGAGTGAGAGACATTTTGGTGATGGAGCACCCAAAGAGAGGAGGAAAAGGGAAAGGTGGCCATCAAAGAGAACTAGAAAACAAAAGAAAGGCCCTAGAAAGAGAGGGGCCGAAATGTCTCAAACTTACATACCCTTTTAGACCCCCACCCCCACCCCTGGCCACTACTAGCAAAGTGGATGGCGACCCAGCTGCGACAAGTAAGTTTATAAACGCCACACAATGCATGTCAGACGGCCCCAGAAGCCAGCTGAGAGGGCCAACATATAAGAAAACGATTGGCTTTAAGACCATGCACTTTGTTCCCTTTTGTCATGTGTATCCTCATGTGTCTCACACCAGTTGATATGGATGGCTCTTGTTTTCTGCAAGTGCAACAACATCCTTCATGGCTGGTTTTTAAGAAAGAAAGGGGAAAAAAGTTTTATTCCACATTGTAGATTTATTTTGCTGTTGTGGCAGTGATGTGGTGCTTTGTTGTGCTACTGTCTTGCATAAACGCTACTTAACTATACAGTTGTTAACCTTTCGTGATGTTATCCTGACCGTGGTCGGGATATCAGGGGAAAATGACCGTTTGTTTTCTTGTACTCCAAGGCCGAAGTAAGCCTTCTACTCTGGGGTTAACTTCCCTATTCCCAGACAATAAGCAGTGGCTTCACGGGACTTTGTTTACACGGTTTTATTGCATCAACTACAGAATAACACAGAATACATCAGTAGAGTTTCTGCAGTTATGTTATAGATGGTTCTAATGCTGAATGATACATCTTCTATGAGTTGTACCATGTGCATGTACAGTTACTTGCTTTCATTCAGTGGTTGTGTCTGTGAAGGTTTTGACTTATAGTTTGTCAGTGTGGTTGGTGCTGCTGCTACACTTTATTATTTGGTTGCAGATGCTTAGATTGTATGCTTGCTTGACATGCTTGTTGTTTTGGTTTAGAGAGAGAGAGTGAGTGAGTGAGTGAGTGAGTGAGTGAGTGAGTGTGTGCATGTGCAAAGCAAAAGGATTGTATTTTTATTGAGAATATTCTTGTACACTGTAGGTTTTGTTTAAGGCTGTTGCTGTTGAAGCAAGGTTTATTTTTTATACTAAACAGCACTTTATTGTTTTCTACATTTTCTCTTACTTTAGTACGCTATATTAAACTAAAATGTGCCACTGTGTTTGTGTGTGAAGTTTTAGCCTTTGAAATATTAATAAAGTTTGTCCCACTTTGTCTCTTTCATTTTTTAATATACAAGATATTAGGTGTGTCCCCCCCCCCCCCCCCCCCCCCGGTCTGACGTGGCCTGGATAGCCAGTGGCCTGGATGCCTGAGTATCCAGACTAGAAAAACGGGTCCAATCTATCCCTGCATACGACTGTTATGTGTCAAACATGTTTGCCATATGTTCATAACCTAGAGCTGGTGTTAATAACAGAAGAGACTGCCCATGATGCTTTTGGTGACCTTTGACCTCATTCATCCCAGAGTTCCTGTTGTTTCCTCAGTTTTTCCCAGTGTGTTCATTTAAACTTTATTACAGTACGTATTATAAAATGACAGTAAACAGGTCGATGGTGTCGCCATGTTTGTCTGCAGCTGCTGTGTCTCCATGGTAACACAGACACTTTAACGCTCATTTTTCCACCTAGACCAGCGCTTTTAGGATCAAAAGTTCAGTCCAACGGTGCAGAAGAATATATGACCCACAGACTATCATCAGTTTAAGGAAAATTGTTAAAAACATGGACCGTTCTACAGAACCTGGGTCTGCTACGCCGCTCAGATCCAGCGTCCTACAGCAGAGTCTCCCCCCACAGAGGCTCCGCTTCTAGAGACATCGGAGGCACTGTGAGAGGAAACAGAACCGCAGCTTTCACGGTGGATTTACAGCTAAGCTAAGAGCTAACCCGTTCTGACCGCCGCTTCCATCAGTCCTGCTCACTAATGTAGGCTCACTGGAAAACAAAGTGGACTACCTGAAGATTTAAACACCAAACATGATCCACCAGACTGATGCATCCTCATTCTCACTGAGACGTGGCTCAACTCTTCTGTCCCGGACACCCACATTAGCCTGGACGGGCTAAAATCTAAATCTACATTTTCTTTTAACACATATTTCATACAAAATCTGTATATTTTTATAACTTTTAAAGGGTTTGAGGGGTAGTATTGGGGACCTTGGAACGAATTAAAACTTTGTGTAAAATGAGACTATTTACGAAAAATTGACGGTACGAAAACACTTCTGTAACAAATCATTTCATAAGTACAGGTAGCACTGTATATATGTAGAAAATTTACTTCATGGACAGTCTTGAACCTGGTTTTGACATGAGCCCTGGATCATTTAACTAATGTGTGAAATGTGTTATTGTATTTATTATCCATTAAAACTTGATCAAACGTCACCTGTGTGAGCTTTGATTTGACTGATTGAATATGAGACATGAATGAATGAATAAAGTGTCAGGTGGTCCACCAGTGCTGGCTCCAGTTTCTTAGTAAATCAACATCACTTCTACATAGTAAATCCTTCAGCTTGCGTTGTGGTTGGGATGTTTGGTAATGGTGTCCAGGTGAAGCAGCATCACAACTCTGAGAAAACACCAACAAAGGATGAGCACAAACCAAGACAAACCTGCCAACGCTTGCTTACACTCACACATCAGCCTTGGAAATACACGTCTGCATTCTGCAATTTGAGGAAATATTTTCACGATTGCAGAAGAAAAATGTAATAAGTTGCAATTTTGCAGAATAAATAAATCAGGTTTGGGATTCAATGGTTCACAATTTGTCGAAGTAGTGACACATTAAAATCTGTGTGAATAGCTGGTGGTGTTTTCCAGCTGACAATGACCTTACATGACCTTATATGGACATAAATGGCCATTTCTCAATACCAAGTCCACCAGGTTCAGACTTACGTACTGTACTTGGCAGTTTGTATTTAGCAAGTTGGACCTGGGAGTACAGTCTCTGGAGGACGGGAGGATGCTGGACAGTTATTCTGCAATTGGAACGGTCGCGTACTTGGTAACGTCACCAACGCAGCTCGTCTTGACTTACCTACCTCTGGTGATTTTCTCCATTCATGTGTATTTGAAATAAAATTAATTATGATATAAAACACAACCCTGTGTCTTTGTTTTTATCTTTGTTTATGATGGACATTCATCTATAGTCTGTCTGTCCATATGAGTGGATCTGTCCTTCAGTGTGGTTCTCCTCAACATTTATTCTTTTTCCCACTGGGTTTTGAAGGTTTTTCCTACCGAGGAGGAGGGTCTAAGGCAGGGGTCTCAAACATGCGGCTCAGGGGCCAAATGCGACCCGCCAAAGGTTCCAATGTGGCCCATGGGATGAATCTGCAAAGTGCAAAAATTCCACAGTTAAGGCTGTGAAACTGATTTTAGTTCAGGTTCCACATACAGCCCATTGTGATCTACAGTCAAATCATAGCAAAATAACCTACTCCATATTATCTTCTCATTTTGATGTGAAAATAATTTACATTATGCCCGTAAATAATGGCAACGTTAGATTTCTGTCTTTGTTATAGTGAAAAAAGAACATTAAAATAGGCACATATTTCTACTAATGTAACGTGAAGGTTTGTTGATGGTTTAAGGTGCACAATTTATAAAATGAAACTGCAGGATGAAAACAGATTTCTTTAGAACAGTGCTTAACTTGGCACACACGTAGCGAACTCTTTTCACTTCCTGACAACAACAACTCACATGACTTAACCAGCCAACCAGAAGCCAGCTATCTCAACTTAGCTAATGTGATACAGAAAGGCAGATTGAACAAATAAGAATAATCAAATGTGCACATCATAATTCTATAAACATAAATGTAAACAGTCTATTGGGTGAACTCTGCCAATATATTTCTTTTTTAACACATATGAATCCTCTTAACTCCTGAGTCTTACATTCTTTCCTCCTTCCCAAAAGAAACATCCACGTTTCACAAACTATAAGGATTAAACAATGACTTACAAAGCAGGAGAACAAAACAAAGAATAGTTCATTTCAACACATAGTCCGTAAGGTGCTTATGGGGTTTTACAAGACGTCTGGATCGGAGTGAAGGACCAGGGCCATGGCCCCGGCTGGCAGAGGGGGCAGGACCAGTCTGGGGCGGTATCAACTCAGAGGACAAAGCATTTCCAACCCGACACCATAGTGTTGGTGATGAGGGAGAGGGGGATTGAGCTTGTGGCTGAGTTTGAAGCCGAGTCTGTGATTGGGGTTGTGACTGAAGCAGAGGTGTAGTTTTGAGCTGAAGAAACTGAGGGGCCACTGAAGGAGGAATGATGCAGTCAGGCATGTTCAAGTTCGTAGCAACTGCAGGCTGTGAGGGTTCAAAGGGCAATGCCCCTGATAATGGAGTCAATGGGGGAAGCTGAGGGTGCACTGGAGAATCCTCTGCACGTGTTGTAAGACCACGATCCGGCACAGGAGCATTGTAGGGTCTGAGACGGTTATAATGAACAATGTGGGACTTATTAGGTTGATCGAGGAAGTTACGAATTCTGTATGTCACACCGGAGGTATCTGCGTCAGATCCGAGGCACTCCAAAATTTCAAAGGGACCTTTCCACTGTGGAGCAAGTTTGTGTTTGAATGTAGTAGGGTCATTTTGTTGTGGATTTTCGTCAAGGATCAAAGATGTCGACACCAGAAGTTGAGTAGGAAAAGGCTCAGCTTATTCTGACATACAGTCCTTTATAGTCCATTTTCATATACTCGTTCCTCACCCTAAACCTGCTCTAACCAGTTTCCCTGACGTCCTTTGACGTCATGGATCAGTACTGTCTCCTCATATAGTCATAACAACATAACATTCACTCTTCATTTATCTTACAACCCCGATAGCTTTGACACACAGAGAGAGCAATGTGACCTTTCTTCTCACAAATTATATGTCATACATGTGGATATATATATATATATATATTAATTCCTTCATCCCCCCCTTTGATAATTATCGATTATCAACCTCATTTACCAGTTCAATGCAAGTAAGGGTGAAAAACCTGTCAGATGTTATTAACAGGAAAAGTCCCTTACGACCCCCAATCAAAGTTCGAGCCTTCTGCACATCTTTATGTATATTTGGAGCGATCACCAGTGGCTTGCATTGAAGGGATGTCAACCGAGATGGATTAATACTGAGCTGTGAATCATTTATCTAATTGTTGATTTCATGTTGATTAAATATTGAGTAATATAGGATCTTATACAATTTATAGATACTATTGATTCCAATTAATATAATATAGTAAATAGTAAGTAAATAGCAAATAGTAAAATACAACCCTTAATTTAAAATTTGTATATAAACCCACCTCATTTACCTTAATGTCAGATATTGATTAGGAATTATCAACAGTACACCAAAACAGATTAATAATGTAACAACAAAATAATGAGTAGATATAAAATCTTAGTTGATCAGGCTATGTCCATGAGAATCCATAGTCCGTTCGCGTCCTGTTGAACGACATCTTTCAAACAGTCCGTGAGCTCAAGTGCAGCTGAACATCAGATGGTGATGAGGTGGAGGTGTGTGACAGTTCAGTCCATTCAGTTCCATTCCCCCCTTAAGACCTCTATAGCCTCTCACAAGTCTCTTATGTCCATTTCGTAGTTTGGCATGGGGCGTAAGTCTGGATTTGTCACCACCATCTGTGTCAGCTGCATCTCAGCTTCTTGCACAACCAGCATCTTCACCTGGTGGGCGAAAACCTTCTTCAGAATGGGTATGATGCAACAGATCAACAGTGAAATAATTACTAACACTATAGCTACAGTCACCCCCAGTTTGGCCAGTGTAGCTCCTATTTTACCAATTTTCAACTCAAGCCACTCCATGTCAAAGAAATTGTTATTTACCCCCGCAAAGGCAGAAACCTGCCCTCTTAGTACCCTTAATTCCGTCATCGCCAGTTCAAAACTTCCCCCTGGGGCTGTGTTGTTTGGTATATAGGTGCAACATTGGTCTCCAAACATTACGCACAGTCCCCCTCTTCCCGCAAGCAACCAATCTAACGCTTGCCTATTCTGCCACGCCACTCTGCTAGTCGCATCTAATTGCTCCCCCAACGCCCCCAATGCATTGTCGGTGTAATTAATAAACCTCTGCTGGTTGTAATAAATAAAATTTATCCATTCCACATTTTTATTGGCCGTCACTTGAACAAAGATAGATTCTATGCCTACTACTACTTCGTGTCTGGCTTTGAATTCATCCGGAATCCCTTTTGGTTGTCCAATTGCACTTAAGTATACATTAGGATCTCCTGCAAAAGCTCTTTTAGCCCTCCCCAATTTACTTGTTTGGATTTTCAGGATGTCGTTAACCCCTCCATATACCAAATGTACTGGGACTTTCATTCTCACCAATGTACATAGTCCAATCCACCGAGGAGGAAGAGTGTTCAACAAAATGTCGTCCCCACACATCCAATAGCTATCTGCGACAGCAGTAGGTTGTTCGGTCAGTAATTGTGCATTTGGTATGGTCATATTGATATCTTGACAGCTCTGATTTAATGGCTTGGGATGCTCATACCATACAGGAGTTTCTATAAACAATGATGTCATGTTCGCATGTGGAAACCATGACAACACCCATGTAACGTTACACTTAACTGTAGTATTACCCACATAAGTCCCCTTCCAATTATATTCTGGATCAGAAAACGCCCCACTTGTGAAACACTCATACTCCATAGTGTTGTCTACCACGTAATCAGTTGGAGGTTCATTTTGGGCTGTTAAACTATTATACTCTGCACACACCTTATTATCTCTAACAGCCGGTTGGTTTAATAGCAGGCACGTGCAGGGGGGGGGGAGGGGGGGGGGGGGAGTGATGTTGTCGAGCGGGCGGGGGGAGCCTGTAAATATAAGTATAATGCATAAGAATTATATTATATTATTATATAACTTTTAAAATCTGTATTGGTTGATAGTCAAACTAATCATTTCATTATTATTTTTTTTACTTTATTAGTGGTATCAATAAGAATAATAAAGGTCAGGTTATGGATGGATTAAATTCATGGCTACAAGGTTTGACATGTCACTGTGTGTGTGTGTGTGTGTGTGTGTGTGTGTGTGTGTGTGTTTTATGGCATCAGATTGAAGTTTAACAATCATATTTCATTCTGCAGAGATGCCTCGTAAGGACAGGAGGTTTAAACAAAAACAAAAAGAGCTGCGTGAGGCTGCCAAAGGCAGTGAATCACTTACCAGCTGGATGAAAAAGAGCACAAAAGGTAAGAAGAACATATATAGCAGCTACTTACATTGCAGAGGTATTTTGGTAGAGAAAACAAAAGTAACAAACACATTTTGAATGTTGGTGTTCTGTTACATTATCTATCATTTTATATGGTGTATTGTTTAATGATTATTGATTGATCTTATTAATGATAAGGTGTAAGAGGTTGTGTTAATTAGATTAATCCAAGAGCAAATTGTGCCTTGTTTCCAGATGGACAGGGAGTGAGTGAAGATAGGTCAGAGGAGATGGAAGGAGAGAAAGAGGAGGAGATGGAAGGAGAGAAAGAGGAGGAGATAGAAGAAGAGAAAGAGCACAGCAAAAATTCCAACAGAGGCGCTGCAAGCTGTGAAGAAACTCTGCCAGTTTTACAACATTGAAGAAGAAGACAAATTGCAGACAGAACTTAAGGTCTTCCATGCGTCATACTCATGTCCCTCACCCATCAGTGTGGCATCTATCCTCTCTGTGGTCAAAGAAAACAGTGCACATCTGGTTTTCCCCAACTTGACTGAGCTGCTGAAGACATATGGCACCCTTCCGGTATCTACAGCAACTGTTGAACGTTTTCTCAAAACTGAAGCTGGTGAAAACAAAACTTCGAACCCTTTGCACAGAGGAGAGGTTGTCGGAGCTGCTTCTACTGGCAATTGAAAAAGACATCCCAGTAAACCTCAGTGAAGTCATCGATATTTTTAAGAGCATGGGCAACCGGAAGTTGCTGTTATAACTGCAACAAAGACCAGACACTGACAAACAGACAGACAGACAGATACAGGCACAGACAGAGAGAAAGAGAGAGACATACTGACACTGACAGAGACAGACTAGACAGAAATGCAGAGAGAGAGAGACACTGACACTGACAGAGACATGGAGACAAAGAGAGATATGACCAACTGACTGACAGTTAGGCTGAGGCCTCTCTCTAAAGACACATATTTTGTTTGCAGTTGCAGCCTCTAAAAAATAAATTAATATTTCAATGATATGGTATGTTGTGATTCTGTGTTCCCTTCTTTATGAATAAGGGTCGCTAAAATTCAACGGTTTATATTGCAAGGTATACTTCTGTACCGTGTTTCAAATCTGTGCTCAATGTGCCCCTTTTTAACTTTGAGCACCTGCCCTTCCAAAGGTCTCTGCACGGCCCTGCTTATTGATACCACTAATAAAGTTAAAAAATAATAATGAAATAATAATGAAATGATTAGTTTGACTATCAACCAATACAGATTTTAAAAGTTATATAATAATATAATACAATATAATTCTTATGCATTATACTTATATTTACAGGCTCCCCCCGCCCGCTCGACAACATCACTCCCCCCCCCCCCCAATCGCTCATTTGGACGACAAAGGATGCTTGTTGCTCATTTCACTTCATCATATCAAGATGACACTGTGTGCACAAAAATATAACGTTGCAGATCCTACTTACCGGGTCAGTTTTTCACTCTCTCGGGGTCTTCGGTTTCACAACTCGTTGCCAGCTGGGCATGTCCGAGCACGTCAGGGCAGTGAGCGCTTAGTAATGAGGGTACGTTGTGGACGTCACGTGACCGACCCAGGTAGATCTTTATTATTATTTCTTTTTATTAATATTATAATTTTATTATATTTTGGGGAACACAACCTGACTTTTTTACGCTCATAGCGTAAAAATAAAAAATAATAATAAAAAAACTCTGAAAAAAGGGCACTTTGGGTGTCAAGGGGCAAAGGGGCAGGTGCTCAAGCACCCTCCGCCCCCCCCTCTGCACGTGCCTGTGTAAGGCACAATAAAATTATAGGAATTACTTACAGCAAATCAGTGATGATCAATAGTAGAGCAAAGGGGTACATTCAGTTGCCTAATATATAATTGAACATGTATGTAGGTCACAATTAAATAAAAAAGAAAATGTTTGTTTAAATATGACATATTAGAATTACATTGAAACATAAAAACTTGTTTAGATGTAAATACATTTAAAACATTACATATTTTGCAAAAGAAGAATAAATCCTTTGGGCAGACGTTGATTTTTGAAGTTTCAGTGACAAAAAATATAATTTGAAATAATTTATGAAGTGATTAAAACAGGGTCTGGTGACACGCCACTTACAACAATGAATATGATATTTTGCCAAAAAGATTACAATGTTGACTGTGTCAGAAACAGAGGAATCCAAGTTGTCAACAAAATACAATATGTGTTCAAGTGTGAAAGTGGGGATGTTTGTCATTTTAAGGCACAACCAGTCATTTCAAGCGTACTTGGTGATATGCATACTTGTGTATTGGGACTGTACTTGGGCTGCAACTGATGACGTTTCACAAGGACGCGAATACGGACAAGTACGCATATTGAGAAACGGCCTATGATTCTGGCCAGCGCGGGATCTTATACGCATGCGCAGTCTTGATCTCAATCGATGTTTCTCTTCTCAACAACTAATGCCTGTGGATGCGGTGATGACGTATGTTGACAGTTGAGTCGTAGTCATGCCAAAGAAAGGCTACTTGGGATTATTTGATTTCACAGTGGATTTAAGATAATCAGCTCTATGCACCATGTGAGTGGACGTTCAAAATCGATTAAACAACAACAGCAACAAAATAGAAAACGTATTTTGATTCGGAAAAATAACATTCTACAACACACAAGTGAATCAATACATGTAAGAAGAACTAAATAATAATAAACATTTCCGAGTACGTGTTTTAGGACTAACCACTACCCTGCATGTATTGGTCATGAATTTGTATTTTGAAATTCTTTACCGGAAATTGTTGTATAATGTAACCGTGCTGCAGTTCTACAATGTGACCACAAGAGGGCACCACACCTCTGTTTACGCTGTAAAATTGTACTTTACAGTTATTTGATCACGTCAGTACTATTTGGAAACACGATTTATAGCTGTTAACCTGACTATTGTGGATTTTACCATACTAGATACATACATAGATAATATTTGTCGTGTTTTATATGAACAAAAACATTGACTAAGAGGGTTGAATAATAGAAATAATAGACTCATGCAACACTTTGTTTCCCTTCGTTACTATGTTTGTTTGTTTGTTTGTTTTGGAGAGTCCTGGTCGGCCAGCTCTAAATGTAAAGTGTTCTGAGACAACTTCTTTTGTATAAATTGCAAGATTGTTTTTAACAAAACCTTCACATTTTCCATTTTCCATTATTAAAGGAATGTAAAATAAAAAATAAAAAAGCCTGTAAAGTTTGAAGTCATCATTTTTCCATCTGTATTCTGATGGATAAAATACACAATATATTTAATGCACGACTGGACTGGTTTGACAATTCACAAATATTCTATTTTATGCACAACTCCAGACAAATACTCACAGGTATCCAATCTGTGGACACTAATGTAGAGTTGAAAAACAAAGATTTGATCCAATTTAAGTTGAAAGTGTTGTTTGAAGTGGTGAAATCTATGACGTTCAACCACCCTTTTCATATGTGTTCATAACAGTAGTTTTCTTTAAATGATGTTTTCTATTTTTCCAGACAAAGTTGAGAAGAAGCCTATCAATGTCACTAAGCACTTTATTATCCACATGCAACGCCAGCGCAGCGCTGCATATGACAGATTCCCTCTGCTTTGGTGAATAGAATTCTACCTCTTAATGATAAATGTGTCAAAGGTCATTGGTTTAGTTTTCTACCTGTTTTATCTATGATAGGGTTCAAGTTTGAACTGACTTATTTTCATCTTTATTGATTAGAATACCTAGATATGGAACTGGACTTTTTACTGGGATACTGTAGATGGAGGAATCAATACAGTTATTGATGGACATTATTTATTTAATTCACTTTTATTTAAGCAGGAAAACCTCATTGAGATTAAAAATCTCTTTTCCAAGAGTGTCCTGGCCAAGATGGGCAGCAATACAATAGTTACAGTTACAGTTCAGGGAAGATATTGTCAAGTGATGATCAGGTAAGAAGTGTTACCCCCATATAAAGATGGCACTGATTAAACTGAAACATTCATTCTAATTGACAGAGATAGTTAATGTAATGTGTTCTATATCTGTGACCCTGTGACATGAAGAGAAACATTTTTAAATGAAGACACTGAAAGGTTTCCATTAAACAAACAAGTGGGAAACAAGGAAACTTTATTTAATGGGAAGAAAATGTAAATGAGTCCATATTTAATGTACATATTTAACACTGAGTAAATATTAACACAATATTCTAAATAAAATAAGAGAATGTAGAAATGTAAACTAAGGATCAGGGTTAGAATAGTTTGGATTTTTCATTATAGTTTTGTTTTAGTTAGTTTGGACTTTTTCCTCTAATTCAGTTAGTTTTAATGTGTCTTTTGAGCAGGTTTGATAGTTTTTTTCTGAATGCTTGGTGTAGCTGCCCCTGTGGCTTCTTTTCTGGTTGGAAATAATCACGCATCGACTGATGCTTGGTGTGAGCGATTGGTTTATTTTTTTTCTCTCTTGTACACCGTATCATACACCATACACCGTGAAAAACTGAAATGAAATAAACAATACATATTTAACACTGTCAGATTCATCAACTAATGAGCATCCCAATATAACATTCTCAGAATACACAGTACATAAAAGAATAAAGCTTCCCTTACCGTGTGCACCTTCCAACCAAACATCAGGAGCTACTAAGGTCCTACAGACACTGTCACCTCATCAATACTGTCAGTCCAAACCGAACCAGGTACGTTCTTCCGTTTATATAGGTCACCTGGCCATCCAGGCACGGCATTACGTCATTAATTGACAATGCATAAATAAAGAAATAATATAGCCTAGCTTAAACCAAAATATTGTAGGAAAAAACAATTAATGGTCACAAGGGAACAAGAAAAACAAAACAAAACAAAAAACCCAAAAACAATAAAAATAAATAAATAGGCACACTTTTCAGGGCCTGCTACAGATGTTGTTAAAAGAAAATGTCTGTTTTCTGTTATTTTGTGTTTATTCATTCATTATCTGAACCCGCTTTATCCTCACTAGGGTCACGGGGGTCTCTGGGGGCCTAATCCAGCTACAATGGGTGAAGGCGGGGTACACCCTGTATGAGACGCCAGTTCATCGCAGGGCTGAACATATATAGACAAACAATCACTCTCACATTCACACCTATGGACAATTTATAGATTAACCAATTAATCTATCAGTGCATGTGTTTGGATGGTGGGAGGAAACCGGAGTGCCCGGCGAAAACCCACGCGGACACGGGGAGGACATGCAAACTCCACACAGAAAGGTCTGGTACGGGATTCGAACCAGGGTCCTTCTTTATTTTGTGTTTAGAATGTAAATAAATAAATAGTTTTTTGAAAAATCAAATAATCTCCCTCTCCCTCTCTCTCTCTCCCTCTCTCTCTCTCTCTCTCTCTCTCTCTCTCTCTCTCTCTATTCCACAACATTATGTTGCCAACATTAGTTCAGAATAATACAAAAATGGCATCTATGATAATGCTGTGTTTTGATCCCATTTTATTCCTTATAGGACTCAATAATTACAACGTGATAAGAATGAAATGTGAACTACATAAGAACGCAGTTCAATAAATGCCAGAATAATCGCATTCACAACTTCCCGTTCATTTGACAAAAGTGAACAAGTTGTTAACGTTGGTCAACAGTTCATTGAACGATCGTTCAATGAACTCGTTCAGGTACAACACAGGGGACCTGTCTATTTTTGGATGAATTTTACTATCAAAAATGAAAGGTCTATCAAGGTTAATTTACCAACATACTCTTTGAACATCCCTGAGCGTATAATTAAGATTATTAATATAAACAATTGTCATTTTATTTGTAAAAATACACATCATTATATTAGGAAGAATGATGTTATTAAATGTTTTGAGGAAGGAGGTTTGAATGTGATTGATTTTGATCATATGAATGGTTCACTAAAGCTGAAGTGGCTGCTAGCCTAGGATCTAGACTGTCCCCAGTGGCCGCAAATGGTATTTGCTACGGGGAGAGTCTAGAAAGTCTAGGCGAATTTGTGGGCGGGATAACCGCTGTCTGTCAAATTTTCTCTTTACACAACGCTACGCTATTGGATGGGTAACCAGTCAGAGCCAACCAATCAGAGCAATGAACATGGAGCAGGTCTAACCATTCCCGGTTCAGCCAGGATTCCGGACTCCCGTACACTATTTGGCACCGGCCGCTTCGTATCTCCTCCGGGTCGCCTTTGCCGAGTTGTGCTGCTCGTATTCCCAGTTTTTCGGCCTCTAGCAACTGGTCATCCATTAGGGCTAAAAGGGGTGACACAACGATCACCAGCGGGTTGTGCAGACCCATGCGTCGTCCCATTTGCGGAGCCAGCTGATAAATCAAACTTTTGCCATACCCGGTGGGTAAAACTCCGACAACGTCCCTTTTTTCTAAAAACAGCTTAAGTGCCGTTTTCTGCTCCTCTCGCAGGGAAAACTGTAATTTTAAATCACCTAGCGTTGCTGCCAAAGCCAGCTCGAAAGGTTGTTCCTGGTGATGAGCCATGTTGTCTAGCAGCTAGCAACTGGTGTTATGGCAATGTGTGCTAGCTGCTACGTCTCTGCGACTACAACATTACGTGTTGTATTTGTGTCGTCATGAGGCAGGGCGGGCTCCAATCCCACCCCTCACGATTTGATTGGCCCGGTACATTTTGGATTTTCAGATCCGAGGTTGTCTAGTCTGTCTCCCGTAGCAAATACCATTTGCGGCCACTGGGGACAGACTAGATCCTAGGCTAGTGACTGCAGAACTTTATCAAAAACTATGAACTTTTTTGGTTTCATTTTCCTACAAAGTTCTTTATGGATTTTGGGGGTGTAGAATTTTAGTTGAAATGTGATTTTGAAATAAGTAAACTGCAAGTCAAACTTTCCAAATTTCACCAACAGGTCCTCCATTATTGGAAAATTATATTAAACATAATTTATCTCCTCACAATGCACTGATTTGGAATAATAGATCTATTTGAATAAATAAGAAGTGTTTTTACTTTAAAGAATGGTCAGAGTTTTTACTTTAAAGAATGGTCAGACCAGGGTATCTGGTCCATCCTACACTTATTCGATGACAGAGGCAATATATTAGAATTGACAGAATTTAGGAACAAGTATAATTGAAACTGTAGCAGAGAATTATTTAATGAAGTGGTTAAAGCAAAACCTCAAACTCTTATAGCTACAATCAAAGGATATTTAGTTTATGAATCAACAATACCCTGAATGTACCCTTTATTTATTCAAGATTGTCTTTTTTTATCTGATAAATGTAGCAGGAATAAAATTCTAAGATCATTACTTTCCAAAGAATGTTTCCCATCACCCTTAAAAAGACGATATATAATAAAAAGATACATGACTGATGCATCTACTGTTAAGAGGCTTAGATGTAATTATGTGAAATGTTCTATTCACTGAAAGTTAAAGAAGTGACTTTAAGACAATAAATGATATTTATCTGTGTAAAGAATTATTGTGCTTTAGATTTAATGTAGATGTTAATGAATGTACATTTTACAAAAAGAATATTGAAACTCAGGAACAGCTTTTTTTCTCATGTAACATCGCTGATAGATTCTGGAAAACTCTTTATCAATGGTTATTGGAAAATAATTTGTCTTTTTCTCCCTTAAGTTATGATAATATTCAATTTGGTGTTGTGTTGGAGGATAAAAAAAACTGAATTTCAAGTCAACAATATTATTGTACTTGCAAAATACTTCATTCATAAATGTAAATTCATGTCTGTCACACATCATTTCCAGGTTTTGTTGAAGGAACTTGTTATTTTTTTGGACTCTTTGGGAAAAGTCAAATCTAAGAATGCTGTACGCCTTTATAGTTTGTTTTCTGCTTTGTCTTTTAATCTGAGCCCAGGAAGTAAGAATTGAATTATTTTATTTCCTTATTTTGTTGTTATTTTTTTTTATTATTAATATGTTTTTTTATGCATTAACTTTATGGATTGTCTTTGTTGTCCTGTTTTGTAGATGTTTGTTTATGTTACATTAAAAAAACTTAGCCCACATAAAACCTAACGTCACCTTTGCTGTCCATCAAAAACAGGTGAGCTGCCGATGCCACATCAAACATTTCTTATTAACAGTTATCATAAGTGAATTTCAGAACACTTATCAAACTGAATCAGAATTTAGTTTGACTCACTCGATTCACTCCAATTACATTTTTTTTGGCGAGTTAAGTACCCATGGACCGGAAGTAGAAGGGCGTGCCTTAGCCTCCCCATTGGCCCAGCCTTTTATATGATTCTGGCCAGCGCGGGATCTTATACGCATGCGCAGTCTTGATCTCAATCGATGTTTCTCTTCTCAACAACTAATGCCTGTGGATGCGGTGATGACGTATGTTGACAGTTGAGTCGTAGTCATGCCAAAGAAAGGCTACTTGGGATTATTTGATTTCACAGTAGATTTAAGATAATCAGCTCTATGCACCATGTGAGTGGACGTTCAAAATCGATTAAACAACAACAGCAACAAAATAGAAAACGTATTTTGATTCGGAAAAATAACATTCTACAACACACAAGTCAATCAATACATGTAAGAAGAATTAAATAATAATAAACATTTCCGAGTACGTGTTTTAGGACTAACCACTACCCTGCAGGTATTGGCAATGAATTTGTATTTTGAAATTCTTTACCGGGAATTGTTGTATAATGTAACGGTGCTGCAGTTCTACAATGTGACCACAAGAGGGCACCACACCTCTGTTTACGCTGTAAAATTGTACTTTACAGTTATTTGATCATGTCAGTACTATTTGGAAACACGATTTATAGCTGTTAATCTGACTATTGTGGATTTTACCATACTAGATACATACATAGATAATATTTGTTGTGTTTTATATGAACAAAAACATTGACTAAGTGACTTGAATAATAGAAATAATAGACTCATGCAACACTTTGTTCCCCTTCGTTACTATGTTTGTTTGTTTGTTTGTTTTGGAGAGTCCTGGTCGGCCAGCTTTAAATGTAAAGTGTTCTCAGACAACTTCTTTTGTATGAATTGCAAGATTGTTTTTAACAAAACCTTCACATTTTCCATTTGCCATTATTAAAGGAATGTAAATTAAAAAAAAAAATCCTGTAAAGTTTGAAGTCATCATTTTTCCATCCGTATTCTGATGGATAAAATACACAATATATTTAATGCACGACTGGACTGGTTTGACAATTCACAAATATTTATTTTATGCACAACTCCAGACAAATACTCACAGGTATCCAATCTGTGGACACTAATGATTTGATCCAATTTAACTTGAAAGTGTTGTTTGAAGTGGTGAAATCTATGACGTTCAACCACCCTTTTCATATGTGTTCATAACAGTTGTTTTCTTTAAATGATGTTTTCTATTTTTCCAGACAAAGTTGAGAAGAAGCCTATCAATGTCACTAAGCACTTTATTATCCACATGCAACGCCAGCACAGCGCTGCATATGACAGATTCCCTCTGCTTTGGTGAATAGAATTCTACCTCTTAATGATAAATGTGTCAAAGGTCATTGGTTAAGTTTTCTACCTGTTTTATCTATGATAGGGTTCAAGTTTGAACTGACTGTTATTTTCATCTTTATTGATTAGAATACCTAGATATGGAACTGGACTTTTTACTGGGATACTGTAGATGGAGGAATCAATACAGTTATTGATGGACATTATTGATTTATTTTACTTTTATTTAAGCAGGAAATCCTCATTGAGATTAAAAATCTCTTTTCCAAGAGTGTCCTGGCCAAGATGGGCAGCAATACAATAGTTACAGTTACAGTTCAGGGAAGATATTGTCAAGTGATGATCAGGTAAGAAGTGTTACCCCCATATAAAGATGGCACTGATTAAACTGAAACATTCATTCCAATTGACAGAGATAGTTAATGTAATGTGTTCTATATCTGTGACCCTGTGACATGAAGAGTAACATTTTTAAATGAAGAGACTGAAAGGTTTCCATTAAACAAACAAGTGGGAAACAAGGAAACTTTGTTTAATGGGAAGAAAATGTAAATGAGTCCATATTTAATGTACATATTTAACACTGAGGTGTTAAACACTATATTATAAATAAAATAGGAGAATGTAGAAATGTAAACTAAGGATCAGGGTTAGAATAGTTTGGATTTTTCATTCTAGTTTTGTTTTAGTTAGTTTGGACTTTTTCCTCTAATTCAGTTAGTTTTAATGTGTCTTTTGAGCAGGTTTGATAGTTTTTTTCTGAATGCTTGGTTTTAGTTTTTTCATATATTCAAAGAAAAGTGAGGTGTGGATCAGCTGGGTCAGGTGGAGGTGGGTTATTGACTGAGCAGAGACATAAACATATAGACAGTATGATGGATAAACTCCCTATAGCCACGCCCCCTCTCCGCAGATGATTCAAACCCTGTTGTCAGAAATGGACAAGAGGGTTTAACATGTAAAGCAACAGAGTTCTAACCTGATTTGTCATGTGTTAGCGTTAGGCTATGCTCACCAACAGTCAGGGTAACGGAGTTAAACATCTAGTAAATAATGTGTGTGAACTGTCCCCATGAACACCTGCACACTACACACTATTATGACAATGCACTTATGCACAACAATACATCTATTTTTAACACTAATCAACCTTTACAAACATGTAACTTTCATTTATTAGTAATAAAGGGGTAGGAACATATTCATTGTGGACGGGACATGACAAAGTTAAAATCCTACCAAAAACAACTTTTATAACCCATAACTTCACACACAGGTCACATTTCCCACACTGAAAGAGGACGTAAATATGCATAACACAGTTGTTCACTGCAGAAATCAGCACAGATACAACTATACTAGTACTGTACTCATTCTTACCTGAATGATTATCCAATGAAACAGATAATTTTAGATCAATAATGACCAAGCCTACATGGTGGTTGTTCACAATGTCCAGTTGTGACAAAATGAGATCAATGATGGTGAAGGTGGTTTTTATAGTTGTCCACAGACCAGGGAACACTACTATTGGATTTAATTGTTCACTAATTGTAATGGCACAGGCCTACCTTCACATCTTACTGTCACTCATCTGCAGTGGAACCACCATCAAATGTCCATTTGTCAAAACAATCAGAAAAGGGTGGAAGTAGAAGGATTTGATTGGTTTAGACAAATCACATGGTGACATGACAGTTCTCCACTAGGCTAGGAGAACTCTGAGGATGCACACATTTGTCATTTTGCATTTTTTTCTTTTTTTGAAGGAAGCAACCAGGGGGTGCTGAGCACATTTTTAGGGGTGCTGAAGCCCCCCTAAAAATAGCCTAAACTCTCCTCTGGTGTCGCCCCATTGTTGAAATGCATGTGTTCATTTACAGAAAAATACAATTCCCCTTTTGCTTGTTGAAGAAAATCTTCAAGTCGTGAAATTATGCTAGGCTGTGGTAGTCTATACTTTTAACTAAACTATACACTGTATTACAAATAGTAAAAGGTGCTCGGATGGCACAAAAATACCTGCAAAGACAGACTTTGGTCCAGACAAGTGTTTATTTGCAAAATACAAGTTAAACACTCCGTGAGGTTTGTCTCGAGACATACACACACACACACAGGCACACGGAGACACACGCGCACACACACAGGCACACGGAGACACACACGCACACACACAGGCACAGAGCGAGAGAGAGAGAGACAGAGAGAGAACTGAGAGAGAGGACACACACACACACACAGAGACAGAGCGAGAGAGAGAGAGACAGAGACAGAGAAAGAGAGAGAGAGAGAGACAGAGACAGAGAAAGAGAGAGAGAGAGAGAGAGAGAGAGAGAGAGAGAGAGAACACACACACACACACAGACACAGACACCGAGAGACAACCCGAGACAACCTAGCGTACGGTAGAACCCACACCGATACTTATACCTTTTCTGGGGCCTAGCTAACCACACCCCTAGGCCCCTCCTATCTTAGCTAACCACTGTCAATCATTCCGCCGGTAAGTTTTTTATTCTTGCTCTGTCTCCGCTGAATGTTTTTTTTAACGTACAGTGGGACGGGGTTTCTTTTTTGATCGTCCAGATTTACGCCCCCTGGCGCCGTCCAGTCTAGTCGTTTTTGACGTTATGACAGATAAAGAAAAATAAAAGACCCCTTGCAGCTGGGTTTTCGATCCATTTCTCATGACCTTTGACCTCACAACCCCACTATATCTTGACGTCTTAAACTTACTCGGCGCCACTACATTTTTATCTGTTTGCTTAGCATTTTTACAACCCTTTTGCTGTAGTCAATCATTTGCCCCTTCCTGCAGCTGTGTTTTGTGATGTTACATGTATTAATGTTTTAATACTCAACATGCTCCTTACAGTAAAGAAAAACAGCCTTATGTTTAATATTATTTTAACCCCCTTGCATTTAACGATAATAATGAGAACATAAAACTAGTAAATGAATAGAATCTAATGTAGCCACTCCTCAGTTAAGTATGTGCAGGAGGAGGTATTTTAGCCACGTACAAACAGTGCAATAGCCCAAACAGAACCAGAACCTAGGACACAAAAACAGAAACAGAACTTATCCAGTCAGTCCAAGTCCAGAACAAAAAACACACTTTCCGAAGTCACTGTGGTGGATAGACTCACTGGTTGTCAATAAGACTGAAGCCCTCTCTAAGGTAAGAACACGTCCCTCTTTTCCTTACCTCCTGCACCAGCGGATAAAGCTTTTCACCACCAATGTGCTCCTCCTTCCTTAGTTCCCTTAGTTCTCTCAGTTTCCTTAGTTCCCTTAGTTTCATTAGTTTTCTTAGTTCCCTTAGTTTTCTTATTTCCCTTAGTTTCCTTAGTTTTCTTATTTCCCTTAGTTACCTTAGTTCCCTTAGTTTTCTTATTTCCCTTAGTTTCCTAGTTCCCTTAGTTTCCTTAGTTCCTCTAGTTTCCTTAGTTTCCTCAGTTCCCTTAGTTTCCTTAGTTCCCTCAGTGTCCTTAGTTTCCTCAGTTCCCTTAGTTCCCTTAGTTCCTTTAGTTTCCTTAGTTTCCTTCGTTCCCTTAGTTTCCTTAGTTCCCTTAGTTTCCTTAGTTCCCTCAGTGTCCTTAGTTTCCTCAGTTCCCTTAGTTCCCTTAGTTCCTTTAGTTTCCTTAGTTTCCTTCGTTCCCTTAGTTTCCTTAGTTCCTCTAGTTCCCTTAGTTCCCTTAGTTCCTTTAGTTTCCTTAGTTTCCTTTGTTCCCTTAGTTTCCTTCGTTCCCTTAGTTTCCTTAGTTCCCTTAGTTTCCTTAGTTCCCTTAGTTTCCTTAGTTCCCTTAGGTTCCTTAGTTTGGCTAAAATGATGGAATTTACCGCGGCAGAGGTGAAGGAATGCAAAAACAAAGTGGCCACTCTGGAAACGAAAATAGCTGATTTGGAGAAAGAAAAGAAAGAAGTGAAGCTGTCAGCAGAATCCTGCACGGTTCTGATTTTGACAAACCGCAACCGCCCGTACCCGTCATGTTCAAACCCTTATCCGTACCCGTATATTTTCAGACGAAAAAAAAATTACAAATGCGCACCCGAACCGACCCGCTATAAATGAACCCGATATCCGACCCGAACCCGGAAGAAAATGTCAAAATTAAATACAAAATGTATTGCCACGAATATACTGAACAGTGACATAGCCAAGGCAGAGACAAATAAAAATGTTGTTAAACAGTAGCAGACAAATAATAAATTCTAAAACTATTTTTATACATGAGCTCACGCGCGCGCACACACACACGCTTGAAAAATGCATCAAGAAGGAAGCAGACAAACTAAAGAACAGTTTTTAGCCTATGAACCGCAAATTAGACCCGCGATCACCCACGTCCGACCCGAACCGAACCCGTATCCGACACAGCACAACATTTTTCACCCGTTTCGTGAAAATCTGCGGTTCACCCACGGTTACCCGTGGTTACCCGAACCCGTGCAGGACTCTGGCTGTCAGTCACTCATCAAGAAGCTCACAGCAGACGCTGGAACTGAAGAATCAAGGCCATGAATGAAAAGGTCAATGAAAACATTCGGGAGGACGTCATCTGTCTGCTGAAGCAGGTGATGCCGCAGCGGGCGCCAGACATGGAGGACATGGTGGACGTGATGCACCGAGTTGGGAGGAAGGAGGAGAAGAGAACGCGGTCAGTCATCATCCGGTTTGTGAAGAGGCAACACCGAGACGCCATCTGGAGGCTAACCAAGGACGCGCCTGCCTGCAAGGAAGCCGGGGTTTTCTTCACTGAACATTTAACGGAGGCAGTTAAACGCACCAGAGAGAAGTGGCCACTTATCGCTGAAGCCAGGAAAATGGGAAAGAGCTTATTTTGGCGGCTCATTTGCATATATAGACGGCAAAAGAGTTGAACCCTAATGCCTTAACCAATTATTCTAAAGGGCAAATAATAATTAATTCAGAGGAAGTGTTTTGATGTTCAGAGTTAAGAGAACCCACGTCCAGAGGACTATATTTGTTTAGGATCCATTTCCTAGTTCCTTGGTTTGTGTTTTCCTTTTTACAATTACATGTTTATTCTAAGGTCTGATTTATCTTTGATTTCTTTAAATGCCAGAGGCTTAAAAGCTACATTTCTTTTCTGCAAAGGATTTAAAGTACAGGTGATTTATTTACAAGAAACACATTCCTGTGTGGAGGATGAACCTTTGTGGAAGATTCAAGATTCAAGATTCAAGATTCAAGATTCAAGATTCAAGATTCAAGATGTCTTTATTGTCACTGAGCATTTGCATGTCAGTGAAATTTTCAGTGCAGCCCCCGTGTAAAGATAACAAAATGAAACAAGATAAACCAACTGGCATGCAATAAAAACAGAATAAAATAAGATAAAATAAAATAAAAAGAAATAAATAAAATGAGATAAATAGAATTATGTGCAAATACGAGAGAAAATATACATGTCTGTATGTGTATATATACGTTGTGCATAAGGTGCGGTTGCGTGGATGGTGAAGTGCAGTGTGCAGTGATTCAGTCTATTGTCCTGCAGTGCCGGCGGAAGGGGGGGTGATAGCTTTGACCGCTCTGGGGAAGAAACTGTCTTTTAGTCTGTTAGTGGTGGTGCGGATGTTCCTGTACCGCTTTCCTGATGGAAGCGGTACAAACAGTCTGTGGCCTGGGTGGCTGGGGTCCATGGTGATGGCTCTTGCCCTCTTCTTGACCTGGCCTGCATATATTGAGTCCAAGTCAGGGAGGGGGCAGCCCACGATGCCCTGTGCAGTTCTGACCACCCGTGCCAGTTGTTTCCTTTCCTGTGTCGTGCATCTGCCATACCACACGGTCACACTGAGACAGAGGATGCTTTCAATTATCGCCCTGTAGAAGTTCACGAGCAGCCGTGAGGAGAGTCCAGCCCGTTTCAGTTTCCTGAGGAAGAAGAGCCTTTGTTGGGCCTTCTTCACCAGGTGGCAGGTATTCAGGGACCAGGAGAGGTCGGATGTGAGGTGTAGACCCAGGAACTTTATGTTTACCACTTCTCCGTCCATGAGGAGGGGGGCGTGATCAGTCTTCCTGGACCTCCTGAAGTCCACGACCATCTCCTTGGTCTTCCCTGTGTTCAGCACCAGGTTGTTGGCTGAACACCATTGTGTGAGCTGGTGTACCTCCTCTCTGTAGTGGGTCTCGTTGTTATCTGAGATGAGACCCACTACTGTAGTGTCGTCCGCGAACTTCACAACTGTGTTGGTGGGATGGATGGCAGCACAGTCGTGGGTGAACAGGGTGAAGAGGACCGGGCTGAGCACACAGCCCTGTGGCGTGCCTGCCCAGAGGGGATGATGTTTTGTTCCCTATTCTCACCACCTGAGACCTGTTGGTGAGAAAGTCCCTGATCCAGTGGCACAGTGACGCAGGCAGACCCACTGCGCGTAGCTTCAGCACCAGCTTGTCTGGGATGATGGTGTTGAAGGCTGAGCTGAAGTCTACAAACAGCATCCTGGCGTAGGTGTTGGGCTGCTGGAGGTGTGTGAGGGCTGTGTGCAGGGTGATGGAGACAGCATCCTCTGTGGACCGATTCCCTCTGTAGGCAAACTGAAGCTTGTGGACCGATTCCCTCTGTAGGCAAACTGAAGGCTGTCCAGGTCCGAGGGGATGAGGCCTCTGATGTGCCTGAGAAGAATCCGCTCAAAGCACTTCATAATTACAGGGGTCAGAGCAACAGGCCTATAGTCGTTGAGGCAGGTGGGGGATGTCTTCTTGGGTATCGGTATGATGGTGGAGGACTTGAGACACTCAGGAACCATGGACAGCTGCAGGGACAGGTTGAAGATGTCCAGGAACACTCCTGCCAGCTGGTCGGCACATGTTCTCAGCGTCTGGCCTGACACCTTGTCCGGTCCCGCAGCCTTGCGGGTGTTGATCCTCCTCAGGGTGGATGAAACCTGGTGTTGTTGCAGGACGAGGGGCTGGTGCTGCTCCTCCGGTAGGTGTGTAGCTTCTCTGCTGCCTGATGTGTCGAAGCGAGCAAAGAAGCTGTTTAAAGTGTCAGGCAGGGTAGAGTCGTGGCTGACGAGCTGGGTGTTGGTCCTGTAGTCCGTCAAGTTCCTGATGCCTTTCCACATGTTCCGGGGGTTGTTGTTGTTGAAGTGATCTTCAACTTTGTCCTTGTACCGGAGCTTGGCCTGTTGGATGCCTTTCTTCAGCTCTGCTCGGGCCCTGCTATAAGCCAGCCTGTCTCCAGATCTGTAGGCAGTGTCCCGGGCTTTCAGCAGGGACCTCACAGTGCTGTCCAGCCATGGTTTCTGGTTAGGAAACACTGTGATGGTCTTGACTGGGAGGACAGCGTCCGTGCAGAACTGAACATAGGACAGTACAGATGATGTATACTCCTCCAAGTCTGCCTCTTCACTGAACACAGACCAGTCTGTGTGTTCAAAGCAGTCCTGGAGTGCAGAGGAGGCTTCTTCAGTCCAAACCTGTATTGTCCTGGTGGTCGGCTTAGTTCTGCAGGCCAGAGGCTTGTAAACCGGTATAAGCTCCACTGAGATGTGGTCCGACATGCCCAGGTGTGGAGCTGCTACAGCCTTGTAAGCAGCAGGGATGTTGCAGTACACCTGGTCTAGAATGTTATTATCTCTGGTGGGAAAGTTTATGTATTTGTGGAATTTGGGAAACACCGCCTTTAGTTCGACGTGGTTGAAGTCTCCCGCCACGATCACAGCCGCCTCCGGGTTGTCGTTCATCTGCACGTTGATGAGGCAGTAGAGCTCCTCTAATGCTAGCTTAGCATTAGCCCGCGGTGGGATGTAGACGGACACGATAACAATGGCGGAAAGTTCTCTGACCAGCTTGAACGATCGGCATTTCACAGCCAGGTATTCCAAATCAGGAGAGCAGAATGTTCCGACGGTGCGTGTGGCTGTACACCAGGCGTTGTGTACGTACAGCGCCAGACCTCCGCCTCTGCTCTTACCTGAAGCAGCGGACCTATCCGCCCGGAGCAGAGTGCGCCCCGCTATCTCCACCGCTGCGTCCGGGATGTTGCCGTCCAGCCAGGTCTCTGTGACGACGGCAACACAGCTGTCCATCCGGCGAGAAACAGTTTTCAGCCAGACCTCGTCGATCTTGTTGGCGAGAGACCTGGCGTTCGTGAGAAAGAGACTCGGAAGAGCCGGTCTGTGAGGGTTAGCTTGTAGCCTAGCGCGCGTGCCGGCGCGCTTGCCCCTCTTTTGTTTACGGTCTCTTCTCCGTCTCCTAGGCAGCAGTGGGGGGATGGTGGTGGGTCCGTGGTTCCGTAGCAACTCCGGTGGAATAAAGTCCAATTTGGGAGGGTTATGGAGTCCAGGCTGTATCCCGAAGTTCCACAGTTCAGTCCTGCTGTACTGTGTGATGCCTTCGAGGAAGGTTGTGGACGCGGATACAAGTAAAAACAAACAAACAAACACACGAACACGGGAGCTACGAGCCGATGCATCTACACGCGCCGCCATCTTAAGAACCAGTGGGGGGAGAAAATGGACTTTTCTCATGGGACTAATGGCTCCGGGGGTGTGACTATTTGTTTTCAAAGACTAAAAGGAGAGGCTGTAATTAGCAAATGTGATGAGGAGGGTCACTGGCTTATGCTTATTGTTAATATATAAGGAGAACTCATTCTTTTGGTTAACATATATGGATAGAACAATCCACAACAGAACAAAACCTTACTGAGCCAAATAACGCAAATAATTTCTGACTTTAAAGCTTCTTATAATATTGCTTTCACAATAGTAGGAGGGGACTTTAATGTCACCCCAGATGAATGGTTGGATAGATGGCCATCTATTTATAACAGCTACCATTATAATGCCATCCTAAAAGAATTTACAGAGGCTAACTCACTTACAGACATATGGAGACAAAGACATCCTGAAGGACAATTCACATGGTTCAAACCTAATGGGAACGCAAGATTAAGGATAGATTATTGGTTAATTTCTCCTGAAATATTAAATTCTGTTTCTAAGGTTGAAATAGCTGCTGCACCCTTAACAGACCATTGTGTTCTAGAAATGTCCTTAAAAACTAAATTTAATACCAATCATAATAAATGTTATTGGAAATTTAATTAAGACGTACTTTTTATAGAAGATTTTGTTAAAGATGTTAAAGATACCTTAATGGACATTCAAAATGATGCGGAACTAAATTCCTACAGCAAAAAATGGGAATTTTTCAAATATAAAGTTAGTCATTTCCATCAAGTATGGAAAAATGCACTGGAAACTTCTTTGTGAAAAAAACCAAAATTTAGTACAAAGCATTAATATGCTATGTAAAAAAAAATAAATGTTACTGTAGAAGAAAAAGCACTATTTTTAAACTTACAAACTAGCCTTGATGAGCTTTTTATTCAACGGGAACATGGAGCTTACGTCAGATCCAGGGCAAAGTGGATAGAGCAAGGAGAGAAGAATTCATCCTATTTCTTTGAATTAGCAAAAAGAAGACAGGAATATAATAAATGATACTTTATTTATCAATGACAGTGAATGTCACGATGCTAAAATTATATCAGAAGAAACTTTCACATTTTATTCTCGTTTGTTTTCTTCCAGTAATTCAATGGAATCACCTGAACTCAATACATTTGTATGAACATAAAGACATTCATTCCCAAAGTTAAAGATTTTAAATCGATATGCGATACTGAAATACAAATTAAAGAACTAGATACAGCCATCAATCAATTAAGTGTCGGGAAAGACCCTGGACAAGATGGTTTTACTTCAAATTTCTATAAATTCTTTTGGAATGACATAAAACACCTAATATTTGAAGTTTTTAAAGAATGTATTGACAGCAACAATCTGACAACAACAATGAAACAAGGTGTCATTACACTCCTGCCCAAACCCAGAAAAGATCAAAGATATCTAGATAATCTAAGACCAATATCCCTACTAAACGTAGACTATAACATTTGTACTCATATAATGGTCAATAGATTAAAAATAGGAATAGATGAAATAGTTAGTGAAACCCAATCAGGATTTATAAAGGGTAGGACAATACACAATAATATTAGGTTAATTTTACATTTGTTAGATTAGAATGACTTAATTGACGATGGTTTAATTTTATTTCTTGATTTTTATAAAGCCTTGGACCAAGTAGAACACTCTTTTATTTGGAAAACATTAGAACACTTTGGCTTTGGGCAGAAATGTATTAAGTTGATCAATATGATGTATAACGACATAAGCAGCTCAGTGTCATTACCGGAGAGAGGAAGTGAAAGATTCCAGATAAAAAGAGGGGTCAAACAAGGCTGCCCATGTTCTCCTTTGCTCTTCATTTTAGTTGCAGAAATGTTATCAATTTTCATCAAAAATAGTGCAGAGTTAAAACCATTAAACGTTCTTGGAAATAATCTTATCATTACTCAGTTGGCAGATGATACAACATTGTTCCTAAAAAATTCAAACCAAATTCCTACTGCAATCAAGAAAATAGAAACATTGTCAAAGGCATCAGGACTACAACTAAAGCTTAAAAAATGTGAAATGATGACGATTAAGGAACATCATCTCTCTGATAAACATGGAATCCCTGTCAAAAGTCAAGTCAAATATTTAGGTATATTATTATCAAAAAACTGGAAAAATAGAGAAGCTTTAAATATTGAAAACAATATTGCAAAAATTCGTCCCATCTTAAACTCATGGTTACAACCAGATCTATCAATTTGTGGTAGAATCCTAATTATGAAAAGTGAAGCTTTATCAAGATTTATCTACCTGGCGTTTTCCCTTGCTATCCCTGCTCCCTTAATTAAAGTAATTAACACAACTATTTTTAATTTCACATGGAGAAATAAACATCATTACATTAGGAAAAATGACTGTGTTAAAGCTATTGTAGATGGTGGTTTAAATATTATAGACTTTGAAGCTATGAATGGAACTATTAAATTAAAATGGCTACAACATTTGATCAACAATAGAAGCAACTTTTGGTTTCATATTCTGACCAAGATCTTTGCTGTCTGTGGTGGTATTGAATATTTATTAGCCTGTGATTTCTCAATTGTCAGATTGCCTCTAAAATTATCCAAATTTCATCAACAAGCTCTCTTGAATTGGAAAATAGCTTACAAACACAATTTTACTCCACATAACGCACCCATTTGGAACAATCCATGTATATTGTCCAAAAGGAAGTCCATATATTATGATGACTGGGTAAAAAAAGGAATTTGGTCTATTACACACTTAATGGATTGTAACGGAAATATACTAAACTATTTAAGTTTCAAGGAGAAATAGAATGTAAATAATAAATTGAATCAATACAACCAGGTCATTAAAGCTGTTCCACAGGAGTTTATCAACACTGTGAGAGGATTATTAATGTATGATTCAATAGAGCCAACATTTCCTTTACTTATAATAAATTAAATTGATTTTAAAAACAAAAAATGTTCCAACAAAATGATCACAAATACACTTACAAATAATATTTTTCCACTTCCTCTAAAAAGAAATGACATTATTAAAGAGATTCCAATTGAAATACAAACTAAAATTAGGACTAAATATTTTAAACTTCCAATTTGTCCAAAAGTAAAAGAAACACACTTTACAATTTTGAATGACATTTATCCCTGCAATGAATTTTTGACGATACCTTTTAATTTAAATTTGAACCTGTGCACATTCTGCGAAAAACACAGAAACAGTGGAACATTTATTTTATGAATGTAATCATTCTTTTAATTTATGGACTTCCTTTCGATACTGGGCATCTACATTTGACAGTGAGACGCCACATTTGAGTTTCACTGACATCAAATTTGTTTTGTCATTCAAAGATTTAAAAAGAGAACATTTTTACAACACACATATTTTACTAATTAAGCAATTCATTCACAAATGTAAATGTATGAATGTCAAACCTGTATTCCCTGCCTATTTAAATGAATTTTAATTATTTAAAAAAACATTATACCACATCAAAAGCAAAACAGCTACAAGCCTTATTCAATTTTTACAGTCAGTCCCTTAAACCTCTACTTTCTTTTTATTTATTTATGTATTTTTTGTTTGTTTTAAGTTTTGTTTGCCTCCTAACTGTTGTATACTTGTGTTAACCTACTTTATACAGTTCAAACATTTTCAATCCTGTAGGAAAAAGATTTTCTGCTTTCAACCTGTAATTTTTTTTGAAAATGTAAAAAAAGAAAACATGACAATTTAAAAATAAATAAATAAAAAAGCTACTATCCTTCATGTTTTAGATCTATCCTCCTTCCAACACACCTGATTCAAATGATAAAGCTCACATCAAGCTGCAGAAGACTGATAATGAGCGCCAGGTGTGTTGGAAGAAGGATCCATCTAAAACATGCAGGATAGTAGCTCTCGTGGACCAGGGTTGAGCACCCATTGTTTGTCAAATCCGGTCCTGGTGGCCCAATGTCCTGCATGTTTTAGCTATTTCCCTCTTCTACCAGAACTAGTTCAGTTATTGATCAGCTCTTCAGAAGCCTGATAATGATGTAATGGAAGAGGGAGATATTTATTTATTTTTAATTAGTATTAAAAAGACAGACAGATAAACGCCGGCAAAAACCTAACCTCCTTGGCGGAGGTAATAATAAGAAGAGGGACATGTCTAAAACATGCAGGACTTGATTACAAGATATACGCATCAATCCTATCCAGAAGGTTAAAAACATTTATTTCAGAAATGATCGACAAAGATCAAACTGGATTCATTCGTGGACGCCAAACTCATGATAATGTAAGGAAAACTCTACACATAATAGAAAAGGCTCAGAGGGACAAACAAAGTATGGTCTTACTAAGTATAGATGCCGAAAAGGTGTTCGACTCAGTAAATTGGAGTTTTCTGTATCAAGCCCTCCAAAGAATGGGCTTTAATGAAAAATCTGTAAATATTATAAAAACGCTATATGATCAGACAACAGCCAGAGTTAAGATTAATGGTAGTCTCACGGACAAAATAATATTACAAAGGTCAACAAGGCAAGGGTGCATTTTATCTCCTACCCTCTTCTCAATTTTTATAGAGCCTCTGGCACAGGCAGTACGGCAAAAACCCGAATTAAAAGGGGGTTAAGATAAATGGAGTAGAACATAAGATTGGACTTTTTGCGGATGATGTAATATTATACATGGAGGAACCAAATACATCAATACCTGAAGCAATGAAACTTTTTCAAGCTTATGAACATCTTTCAGGCTATAAAATAAATATCTCTAAGACACAACTTCTTCAGTTTAACTATATGCCTTCTCAACACATTAAAAACATATAAATTTAAGTGGAACATGGGAACCATAAAATATATTGGGGTAACAATACCAAAACACTTGGTCAATATTAACAAAGAAAACTTCAAACAAGTGCAAGAAGAAGTGGAAAAAGATATCAAAAGATGTACTAGTCTGCCTTTAGATTTCAGTTTAAGAATTGAGGTAGTAAAAGTGAACATCCTACCTAGGTTTTTGTATCTGTTCCAAGCTGTACCAGTAGAGGTCGCACAAACTCAATTTTCCACATGGGACAGAATAATATCCATATTTGTATGGGGAAGTAAGAGACCTAGAGTCAAATATACGACTCTACAACTGCCCAAAGAGAAGGGGGGATGGCATTACCAAATCTAAAAGCATACTATCAAGCTGCACAACTAAAATACATCTATTGCTGGTGTAATCCAAATTATAGCGGCAGATGGAAAAATATTGAAACCTCAACACTCAAGATGCCTATTCAGTATCTTCTTGGGGACAAGGAGACCTATGATAAAGAGAAAGGCAACCTCGATTCTATTACAAAGTATACGTTTGACCAATGGTTTAAGTATATTCGATCAAGTAAGCTCCAAAACCAGGCAAAAACATTAAAATGGATAGGGTATGATGGCAAATTCAAGCCGTCAGACTTGGATAAAAACTACAGACATTGGGCAGTGAAGGGACTTAGAGTGTGATGTGTGTTGGAAAATAAAGGGAAAATGGAAAATTTCCAAACTATGAAGGGAAAATTTCAACTCACTGACGGTGACTTTTTCCGCTACTTACAGATGAAAGACTATTCTATGAAAGAAGTACAGATTGCCACCTCCATGCATGAGAGCAATGTCATTAAATTAATAACGAAGTCATACCAAGGCTCCAACATGAGGATAATTTCAGTAATGTATAACACAATTCAAAGCACTGACAAACATACAACCAAAAAGTGAAACGTAAATAGCAAAAAGAACTCTGCATAGAAATTGAGGACACAAATTGGCTTAATATGTGGAAAAGTCAACACACAACCACAAGCTCCCGGACATGGAGGGAGTTTAACTGGAAGAACCTGGTGCGTTATTTCATCACACCTCAACTGAAGAGCAAGCAGTTGCAGGTAGCACAGAAATGCTGGAGAGAATGTGGTGAGGTAGACGCTGACCATACACATATATTTTGGAAATGTGCAGTCATTCAATCATTCTGGTTAGATATACACCAATCCATGTGTGACATATTCGGATATGCGGTACCTATGGAACCAGACCTATTATATCTCTGCAACTTTGGAAATCACATTGATGGAAATGATGTCTATTTGGCAAAAATAATCCTGATTGCAGCCAAGAAATGTCTGACCAGAAAATAGGGGAGCAAATCAACTCGGACAAAGGAGCAGTGGACAGGTACCATGGACGAATTATTTACAATGGAAAGACTATCACATAGACTGAGAAGAACCACAATTGAACAAGAAGTGGAAGAAATGGACACTATTCAAGCAAAAGGAGACTTAATGTACAACCCATATATGCTGTGTTTTCTTTGTTTTCTTTTATTTTTTTACAATCATTATTTTGGTTGTGTATGTCAGCTGTTTTGAGAAAGAAAAAACTAAATAAAACTATAAGTTACAAAAAAAACATACAGGACACTGGGTCATGAGGACTGGATTTGAGAAGCACTGCATTAGTTCAACCACAGACCATATATTCCTTTCATACCAATCCTGATAATACAATGATTTATTTGGGTACAAAACATATGTATTATTCCAAAGCACAGTAGTGTGGGCTGAAAAGCTCTGCACATAGAACATTTTCCACTATAACAGACTTTGATTATGAAACTCTGACAATGATAAAGGTCATTTGTCGATGCTAAAGTCTGTCATAAGAAGACATTTAAAACCTCCAACCTTGTTGAATCATCTGGAACACAGTCCTAAAAGGAGTTACTATGATTGATCCAAGATTTCAGCCAATTCATTTTTAAACTTCCATCGAGGCAATCAAAATCAAGAACTTTTAAACGACCATCTTTAAATTCTTTTACCATATTCCTTTTTTTATATAGTGTGGTTTGTTTCTACAAATAAAATTCATATTAATTTGGTTCATGGGAGTAATCATGATGTTGACGTTGGTGGGGACATAATTTGACGACTTCCTCATGAGAGACAACAATAAATAAATAAATAAATAAGAACACAGCTAAAAGAATTAAAATAATGTCTCATTTTGTTTTTGTCAACAAAAATTTTGAGACATTTTAGGATTTTTTTTATTTCTTAAGCCATATTTTGTCTGTTTTTTATTGGTCATGTGCATTATATATTTAATTCTAGTTATCATCACAAGACCTACATTTACATCTAGTTTTTTTTCACATGATAAAGGTTCGTTCATGACAATATTTAGTCGCACTGTCAATGAATGGTTTATTTTTTTAGATTCATCATATATAAGGTGTACTGGATTATAAAGAACAATAAGTCCAAAATATTAGATAAAAATCTAAATCATTAGATAAAAAGTCAAATTCCCAGTCATTAAGCACAATCAGCATTAATCCATATATAAGGTGCACTGTGATTTTTGGAGTAAATTAAAGTCTTTTAAGTGTCACCTTATAGTCTGGAAAATACAGTAACATTTTGTTTCCAAATGTCATGTACTTTCCATCCAAATATTGGTATGGACACGTCCATACCGTACCCCGACCTGGAGCTCCTGTGTGTAACTCTACGACCATATTACCTTCCCCGAGAATTCACCAACATATTTGTGTGCGTCGTCTATGTTCCGCCCAGTGCTAACGCCAGGAGGGCAGCGGGACAAATTGCAGACTGCGTTCATGCCTGTCTCCAAAATAAGCCAGATGCTCCTATGCTTATTTTGGGGGATCGAAATCACTGCAATTGAAATCAGAGCCTTCCTGGCTTTTTTCAACATGTCCAGTGCAGCAGTAGGAACACTAAGACTGTGGACAGGTGCTATGGGAATATTCCAAATGCCTACACGGCCAGAGCCAGACCTCCTCTGGGCAACTCACACCATAATGTTGTCCAGTTACTGCCCACATACCATACAGCATTTAAATCCAGTAAAGCCCAGGTTCACTCTGTCAAAGTGTGGTCAGCTGATAAAACGGAGGAGCTGAAGGGATGTTTCTTTTGGACTGATTGGGACCTTGTCTTCCAGGAGGCAGATATTGACACCGCTGCAGAATCAATAACTGACTATATATCATTTTGTATTGATTCAATCATTGGCACAAAAACCATCAAGAAATACCCCAATAACAAACTTTACATCACACGGGAAATAAGGGAATGTCTTCAAAGGAAGACAGTGTCCTTCAGATCAGGGGACACTGCAGCAGTGAGGACAGCACAGAAAGACCTAAAGCACAGGATGAGAGCGGCTCGGCTGCAATATAAGGAAGCACAGAACAGGACGTCTCCAATTCAAACAATAAGACACTGTGGGACGCCATCCGCAGCAGGACAAACATGGACACAAAAAGGACACTGGTGGTCGCTACTGATGAAACAGCAAGAGCCAATGAGCTGAATAATTTTTATTGACCTTTTGAATCTGATAACCAGGGGGAATGCTGGGAATTATTAGAAGGGGTTAACTGCAATGAACACAAGGATAGAGTTATACTGGAGCCACACTCACTTCCTCATGTTTTTAATTCAATGTGCACTAAAAAGGCAACAGGGCCTGATAATATGTCTGCCTTGGTTTGAAAAACATTTGCTGAGGAGCTCACTCCAGCTTGGCATCAGTTGTTCCAGCTCTCCATTGATACACATACAGTAGCGGAGCTCTGGAAAAGATCTATTATTATTCCAGGCCCTAAGAAGCCGTGTCCCCTGGTCAACAATGACTTCAGACCAGTAGCACTGACTTCAAATGTTATGAAGGTTCTGGAGAAACTGCTGATCCAGGAGCTTCGTTCAGAGGTGGAGCCACATTCAGACCAACTCCAGTTTGCTACAAAAGGAAACGCAGTACAAGTGACGCCATTTCTACCATAATGCACCTGGTTTGAAAACACCTTGAGAGCCCTTCCACATCTGCTAAATGAGTTTTTATAGATTTTACTTCAGCTTTTAACTGTATCCAGCCACATATCCTCCTTAAAAAACTCCTTCAGCTGAATGTGAATCCTTTTTTAACACAGTGGTTCTACTCATTTTTATCAAACAGGTCACAGCAGGTCACATTTAACTGTGCTCTCTCACATACCGCATTAAGCAGCACTGGTGTCCCACAGGGCTGTGTCAGCTCACCATTTTTATTCACACTATACACCAATGACTGTGTTAGCTCTCAGCCGCACCAGTATGTCATTAAATTCTCAGATGACACAGTTATTGTCAGTTTGTTAAAAACAAATAGCAACTTCCATAGTCACAGGTCTGGGGTGGACAGGTGTGTGAGCTGGTGTGATGCTCACCAACTGCAGATCAATAGTGAGAAGACAGTGAACATGCTGGTGGATCCTAGATCTGTGGGAGACCACAGTTCTGTGTCCATACATGGTCAGAATATTGATCTGGTCAAGTCCTATAAATATTTAGGACTTCATATAGATTGTGACCTCAGCTGACACACACATGTGACCAGTGTCTGTGCCCGGATCCACCAGCGCCTTCATTTTTTACGTGGGCTAAGGGTGTTTGGTGTCTGCAGTAAAATGATGCTGATTTTCTACAGAGCTACCATTGAGCCTATACTGTTATATGGAGTAGTCAGCTGGTTTGGAAACCTAACAGTTAAATCGAAGGCTCACATCTTAAATTTGATCAAAACAACAGAAAAAAATCATTGGCACCAAATCACCCACATCTCTTCAGGACCTGTTCCAACGAGCTCTTTTTAAACAGGGACAGAATATTTTAACACATGTATCACATGTTTTAAATACAGAATATGTTTTATTGAATTTGGGAAGGAGGTATAGTTCAAGTTCAAGAGCCTTTATTGTCACTATACAGGATAATGAAATTTCCATTTGGGCATGCGGCTGAACAGGGAATGTAAAAGAAAGAAAGGTGTAACACTGACACAAGAGACACTGGGACACCAAAAACTCTAACACAAGAAATGTCACTAGAAGAAATAAATATCACTAAAAGAAATAAATATCACTAGACACGTATGTGCAAACATAGTAGGTGGAGTAAATAAAGTGCAGTTTACAGTATCCAGCAAGGGGAGCTCAGGTTTTACCTGCATGGAGTATGTACATGATTCCAGGTGGGGGGGTATTGCTTTCACAGCTCTGGGAAAGAAGCTGCCCCTGAGCCTTGTGGTGCTTGTTTTAAAAGTCCTGTATCGCTTCCCTGATGGTAGTGGTATGAATAGTCCATTGGCTGGGTGAGTGGGGTCTGAGGCAATGCGCCTGGCCCTCTTCTGGACTCTGGAGGTAAAAACAGAGTCAGGATCAGGCACACGGTGGCCCACTACTCCTTGAGCAGTCCTCACCACCCGGGCCAAGTCCTTCCTGTTCTGGGCTGAGCAGTTTCCGTACCACACAGTCATACCGAGACACAGGACGCTCTCTATTGTCGCTCTGTAGAAATTTGTGAGCAGCTGAGAAGAGAGTCCAGCACGTTTCAGCTTCCTAAGGAAGAAGAGACGGTTGTTGTGCCTTCTTCACCAGGTAAGTGGTGTTCAGGGACCACGAGAGGTCAGAGGAGATGTGGATGCCCAGGAACTTAGCACTGTCCACCTGCTCCACCACCTCCCCCTGTATGTGGAGACAAGCATGTTGAGTCTTCCTGGACCTACTGAAGTCCACTATGACCTCCCTGGTCTTGCTGTTGTTCATAATTAGGGTCCCACTCTGCAAAACTAACAGATATAAGCACTCGTTCATCCCACTGTCAATCACACAAATTAATAAACAAATGTCACAGAAGGGACAGGGACATTAGAGACGTCGTGGAGCCTTGACTACATGTGTTATGTTTTATGTGGCTGTTGAATTATTATTATCATGATTGTTTTTATTTTATTATATTTTTATGTTTTTAGGCTTTTATTCATTGTATATGTTTTTATTCATGTATCTTAATTAATGTATTTATTGTGGGTATGAATGTAATGAGTGGGAGGGTGAGTGGAATGTTCTGTCTGCAGCAGACCCCTCTGTCCAAAACTAATTTGTCCCTAGGGAGACAAATAAAGGTACTCTGACTTTTTGAAAGCGTTCATACACAATTTTACGCCCATGATTTGGTGAATAGATTTGATGAGTTTATTTGAAATGGTGTCAGACTATGCTGGGTAGATGCACCTTGATAAACATTCCATCTTGATTTTCAAAATAAAAGTCCAACAATCACAAAGCACTGCTTCTTTCAACAGTGTTGTCATCTTTCTAAAGTGTCAAATTTACAATGTTATGACCCTCTTTGAACTACCTCAGTGTTGAAATCGTGTCCAACGTCCTGAGAAGAACATCCTGAGCACCGCCCCCATCCCGCCCCCCGTGTGTCCAGTCGTTCCACTCTAGCATCTACCATTCACCTACCACACATCTTCCCCAGATTAAAAAAATAAATGAATACATTTGGTACTTTTCCCTCTTTTTTTGTGTGACTCCAGAGAACATGTCGCGCTCCCATGACCACACCTCTCCATTCCCACCTGCTCCAACAACAGGTTGTCAAATGATGTCCTGTGCCACAGTGCTTTGTGATTGTTGGACTTTTATTTTGAAAATTTGTCTTCATTCTGTCTTCCACGTTCATGAAAGGTTTGGTATGAATGTGTCATCAAACAGTCATGAATGTTTTATGTGCAGTTTATGAAAGCTGTTATGAATGTGTTATGAACTCACCCGTCAACTAAAGTGTTTCCATAACTTATGAGCGTATCTTCTTGTCTTGTTTTCCTGCCTTTGACCCTGTTTGTCTCTTGGTTTTTTGGATTGTGGTTTAGTCTCTCTGGTTTTTGCACACCCCTGTTTCTTGACCTTTTGCCTGCCCCTCACCTGTACTGCATCTACATCTGATTGCTGCTTTGGACCCTTTTTCTGCTCACTGATAATGTGTCTTGTCTTTTCCTTTGGACTGATTTTGACTGCATGTGTTTTGGACCTTTTTTGTCTGACCTCTCTGTGTGCTGTGTCCCAGCCGTACGCACAGAGGGGAGGGTCCCCAACGCAGCGGACCACGTACTGGATCAAGCTGATTGTTCTATTAATAAATTGTCCAACTGTACAACTCAACGGTATAGGAACCATGTGCAATAGACTGTACCTACCCAACCCTACCTCGTATAGATCACTCCATCTTGCACTAGTATTTGTACATTTGTTTATAGTATTTATTTATCTGTTTATTTTTCTCTAAAGCAGTTTTTTTGTACATAAGACACAGTATTCCTATATTTTTTATTCCTAGTATATATTTTTTATTTCTTGTTTAATTTTATTATTTACTTGTATGATTATTTGCACTTCTTTACTTCCTTTTACACCTATTCACACCCCACTGTGTGTTTCTGTGAGCTCCTGTGACAGTGAATTTCTCCTGTGTGAGATTAATAAAGTGTTATCTTATCTTAGATCTTTGTCAAACTGTTTATTCTGGTGTGAGTCGTGCATTTGGGTCCACTCAGTATTCAGAATCGTCACAGTACGAACTCACACCGAGCAGTGACACACACCAAGTATTTATACTAAAAAGACAGGTGGGACACATCAAGGAGCAAATTAAGAAGGCGGAGCAACACTTGTGACAGGAAGTAAAGAAAATGGGAATATGAACCCACATGACAAAATGAAAGCCCAAGACACCAACAATGACAGAAAGAGAAAAACAGACAAAATAAGACAAAAAGACACAACAGCCAAAGCTCATAACAAAAAGTCTCCTGTGGGTCCGTCCCAGCCCGGTGCCTTGTTAAGAGATAGGCGTCCAATTACTCTGTCCACTTCAATAAGTGTTATTTGACTATCACATGTTTGTTTGAAGTCATCTTTAACTTTGGGAATATATATTTGTATGTCCTTTAAGAATGTATGGCAGTCTTCATTAGAGAATGTAGAGCTATAAAGCTGTTTATAGAATTTAAGGATTTCTGAGGATATTAACTTTGCTTCTGTGGTTTCTATATCATAGAGCTGGGCAAAAAATCGATTTAGATTTAAAATCGAGTTTTATGGCAAAATCGATTCATATTTTAGGAAAATCGTGCAATCCGACCCCCCCCCCCCCCCACACACACACACACACACACACACACACACACATTTTTTGCACTTTTTTTCCTTGTAAAAAGAAAACCATGTACCAGGCTGCTTTACGTAGTGTTTCACCCCTGGCCCCGCCTACGAGCGGTACGACCAATCTGTTCACATCTGAAGTGAAAGCATCCAGTGGAGAAAAGCAGAACTCTTAGAAAAGGCAGAGACTAGCGCTGCAAGTACTTTTTCAAAATGTTCAACAAACACTGACTGAAAGTTTTTCTCGCGGCACACCTTATCAGATCCTGCACAGTTCTGATTTTGACATACCGCAACCGCCCGTACCCGTCATGTTTAAACTCGTATCCGACCCGTTTTCCGACGAAAAAAAAAAAATCCGAACGACCCACTATAAATGAACCCGATATCCGACCCGAACCCGAAAGAAAATGTCAGATAGCCAAACTTAAATACAAACATTTATTGCCACGAATATACTGAACAGTGACATAGCCAAGGCAGAGCCAAATAAAAATGTTGTTAACCTTTTAGCCTATGAACTGCAAATTAGACCCGCGATCAGCCACGTCTGACCCGAACCGAACACGTAACCAACACAGCATAACATTTTTCACCCGTTTCGTGAAAATTTGCGGGTCACCCACGGGTACCCAAACCCGTGCAGGACTCTGCACCTTATGATAAATATGGAACACGATGGGGAGCGATAACAGACAATAACATCATATATCCAAAATATTGGTAACATGTTCAGGTTTATTGAAGTAGTTTGATTGATAATAAGGTTTTGTTTTATTTTGTCCTTACAAAGTAAAAATGTTACTAGTTTTCTTTTTATCTTACTTTTGCACTACTCCGTTTTTTGCAATGTTTTTCATATAATATGAGTATTAATGTATATTGTTTTAGTTGTTAAAATATTTTAAGCTTTCTTTTTTTCAACAAAATGTATCTTTTACACTATTTTTTTTGCACTGTTTTTCCTGTAACAGTGGTGGATATGTCTGGACTTACTACAGTTCATGTAGGCAAAGTCTCAGGTTGCAGTTGCACCTTTTGCACAACTGATTTATTATTTACACTTATTTGTAGAAGTATTTTTGTTTTACATGTTATTTAATAAAAAAAAAAAAAGAAGACGAAAGAAACCACGTTTCTAGTGTTTTCATTTTCATTTAGCCCACGTGGGAAAAAAATCGTATCGTGAATCAAGTTTTTTGGGAAAAAAATCTGAGATTTTTTTAAAAGAGAAAATCGCCCAGCCCTACTATATCATTTACTATTAAACAACTGATGTTATTTTTCTCTTGTCTCCTTTTTTCCACACCACAAAAACATGCTGAGCCCCCCCCCTCCTCTATCCATTTAGCTCTGTGATGATGGGTGAAGTGGAGAGAGGACTCAGAAAATAATTTAATAACAAACAGAACAAAAAAGCAGACAAAGACAGAGATAAAACAGAAACAAAACCAAACAAAACCTGGGGGTAGATCAGCCAGAGTCTGTGGTGCTGAAAGAAATGTCCATGTTATGGAGGTGACAAAGCAGAATGGTCCCGCACCAGCAACTGCTAGTTTCACTGCTTATATAGTTGAGATCAGCAACGACTTGCAGCTGCACGGTGCGGGCCAGGTGTAACTGGAGTGGATCTGGGGGAAAAGTTGTGGCAGGTTGTGACAAAATCTGGGAAACAACGAGTTAAAGTATTTTAATATTAGTAACGTAGTGTCATAGAACACCTCTACAGTGTCAGTCTTAGTAAGGTTATAGTACCACATTAGTTTTTGGAATTAATTAAATCCACCAAGGAGGTTATGTTTTTACCAGCATTGGTTGGTTTGGATGTTTGTTTGTTTGTTTGTTTGTGTACAAGATAACTGACACATTTATGGATGGATTTTGATGACATGTTCAGGGTAGGCTGGTAATGTAGAGATCTGGAAATGATTAGATTTTGGTGGTGATCGTGGGGGTCTACCTTGGTGGAGGTCTGCGCTCTCAGAGTGCTTTTCTAGTTTTTTATGTTTTTACAGATGTGTCCATCCCATATGAATGAATATTTAAAACATCTCAATATAACCCAGTACATTTCAACATCACCATAAACTACAGCTGACAAAATATAAATCAACTTGTTTTTGATTTTGATTTGATTTATTTGGCTGAAAATGCAATAAACATGACTAATGACAGCGTTTAAAACTGGGATAGCACAAAAAAGCAGAAAGTTTTAGGACCAATTATAACGACTTCAGTTTTTTCAGGGTTCAATAAAAGATAATTGGCACTCATCCAAGTTTTTATGTCTTGGACACAAGTACTTATTTTATCTATTTGCCTGGTTTGATCAGGTTTAATCGATAAATATAGCTGTGTGTCATCCGCATAACAATGAAAATTAATGCCATGATTTCTAATGATTTTACCTAAAGGGAGCATATATAGTGTAAACAAAATAGGCCCAAGGACTGACCCTTGGGGCACGCAGTAATTAACTCTGGACGACTGCGATGATTGTTGGTTGACGTGAACAAATTGGTAGCGATTAGATAAATATGATTTAAAGCAGCAGAGGGCTGCTCCTCTAATACCTATATCATATTCTAATCTGTGCACTAAGATACTGTGGTCAATGGTGTCAAAGGCTGCACTAAGGTCTAATAACACCAGGACCGATATTAATCCAGTGTCAGTGGCTAATAATAAGTCATTAGTAACTTTAACTAACGCCGTTTCAGTGCTATGATGGGCACGAAAGCCAGACTGAAAAAACTGAAGTCATTATAATTGGTCCTAAAAATGCGAGAGACTCCATAACTGACCAGATAGTTACTCTGGACAACTGAAGTGTAACACCCAGTGCCACAGTTAAAAATTTAGGAGTTTTATTTGATCAAGATCTTTCAATTAAAATGCACATTAACCAAACTTGCAGAACAGCCTTCTTTCACCTGCGCAACATTTGCCAAAATTAGGAATATTCTGTCTAAAACGACTGCAGAAAAATTAATTCATGCATTTGTTACATCACGATTAGATTATTGTAACTCCTTACCTGTAGCGTGTCCTAAATATTCCCTAAAAAGCTTCAACTGGTTCAAAATGCAGCAGCAAGATTATTAACAGGATCAAATAGAAGAGAACACATCACCCCTGTGCTCCAAACCCTTCACTGGGTACCAGTGGAGTCTAGAATTAAATTTAAAATCCTCCTCCTTACATATAAAACCATTAATGGTATGGGCCCCTCTTATCTTAAAGATGATCTGGTTCCGTACCAACCCAATAGAACCCTTCGTTCTCAGAATGCAGGTTTATTGAAAGTTCCTAGGGTTTCTAAAAGTACAGTAGGAGCTAGAGCCTTTAGTTACCATGGTTACTGTCTTATGGAATCAGCTTCCCTTTAATATTAAAAACGCCGAAACAGTCGCTACATTTAAAATTAGGCTGAAAACATTCCTGGTCAGGTTACTTAAAAATTATGTGACTCATATATCATGTATACATGATGTATGAGTCACAGTTCAGTCTAGGCTGCCCTAGGAGTTAGAATGCTGGGGGAAGTACAGACACTGAGTTCTTTCTTCTCTTTCTCTCCCTCACACCTGTTTTTTTCATTTTTACAACCTATCTTTCATACCAAGTCTGTTCATGACTAGTCACCTGGTGTCCCCTTTCCCCCTCCCCCCCTGGGGGGAGTGGTGGTTCTCCTGACAGTGTCTGCACGGGAGCCATGGACGACAGGATCTGCAGTATCTCGCCTGTGCCGACCTGTGACACCGGACCACTGCCCCTGCTTGTCTGGACCAGCCTCCCCTCCTTCATTTATAAATGGACGTTCATCTATAGTCTGTCTGTCCATGGGAGTGGATCTGTCCTTCAATGTGGTTCTCCTCAAGATTTCTTCTTTTTCCCACTGGGTTTTGGAGTTTTTTCTTGCCGAGAAGGAGGGTCTAAGGACAGGGGGAGGGTCTAAGGACAGGGGATGCTTGGGACTGTTCATGTATCTCTGTAGTTGATTTTGTTTTTGTAAAGCCCCTCTGAGACGACTTTGTTGTGATTTAGGGCTTTATAAATAAAATTGAATTGAAATTGAAAAAAGCAGAAAGAGCTTGTTTCCATTGTGGTCCCTTGCAAAATAATAATAAAAAAAAGTAACATAAGAAAAACTTTAAAAACACAACACCAAATGTACACAACAAAATAAATACAAAAAAAATGAATATATATGAAAATGAAAAAAGTGTGAATATTTAAAAAACAAAAAATTGTATTCAATTTTATTTATAAAGTCTGAAATCACAACAAAGTCGTCTCACAGGGCTTTACAGAAACACAATCGACTACAGAAATAGATAAAATGTCCCAAGCACCCCCTGTCCTAAGACCAGGGGTCTCAAACTCATGGCTTTAAGGGGCCACATTCAGCCCAATTTGATCTCAAGTGGGCCAGATGAGTAAAATATTAGCATAATAACTGAAAAAAAAGTGACAATTCCAAATTTTTGTCTTTATTTTAGTGCAAACAAACCCAATTACTGAATGAAAATAACTACTATCCAACAGGAAAGGTGTGAATAACCTGAAAAAACTGAACTAGCTCAAGATGAATATGTGCAATTCTAACAATATTATGCCTCAGTTAATCATTTACACACGTACATTATGGATCAGATCTACTACAAAGACACTAAATTGTTAAAATTGTGCCTAATTTTCTTTTGAAATTTCAGGTTGTTCATGTTTGTTCAGGTTTTTCACATTTTATTTTTACAGGATAGTTTGTTAGTATAAAAATTTGCCTAATTTAATGTTCTTTTTTGCACTATAACAAAGACAGAAATGTAATGTTGCCATTATTGATGGGCATAATGTAAATTATTTTCACATCAAAATGAGAAGATAATATGGAGTAGGTTATTTTGCTATGATTTGACTGTAGATCACAATGGGCTGTATGTGGAACCTGAACTAAAATCAGTTTCACAGCCTTAACTGATGTGTGGGGGAAACAAAGACTGGACAGGACGGACGGGGAAAGAAGTTAATAGGCGGTGCTATTGCAGTTAAAAGATTGAAAGGTGGTGTGTTATTCCCAACTTTTAACTGTCCATTAATCAAAAAAATAAAAAAATAAATCGAAAACAGAGAAGAAAACCAAAACAGCACAAAGAGAGTCAATAAATAAATAATTAAACAAAAAAACGGTACTGAGCATCATAGTTGTGGTTGACTTGATAGTGTAAAATAGAATGCAATAGAACAGAAAAGAACAGGCCAGAAGGGGACACCAGTGCAAGAAGAGAATGAGTTTAGGGTAGAAATCCTGGAGAGATTCTCACTTTCACAGCCTTAACTGTGGAATTTTTGCACTTTGCAGATTCATCCCATGGGCCACATTGGAACCTTTGGTGGGTCGCATTTGGCCGATGGGCCGCATGTTTGAGACCCCTGCCTTAGACCTTCCTCCTCAGCAAGAAAAAACTTCAAAACCCAGAGGGAAAAAGAATAAATGTTGAGGAGAACCACACTGAAGGACAGATCCACTCATATTGACGGACAGACTATAGATGAATGTCCATCATAAACAAAGATAAAAACAAAGACACAGGGTTGTGTTTTATATCATAATTAATTTTATTTCAAATACACATGAATGGAGAAAATAACCAGAGGTAGGTAAGTCAAGACGAGCTGCGTTGGTGACGTTATCAAGTACGCGACCGTTCCAATTGCAGAATAACCGTCCAGCGTCCTCCCGTCCTCCAGAGACTGTACTCCCAGGTCCAACTTGCTAAATACAAACTGCCAAGTACAGTACGTAAGTCTGAACCTGGTGGACTTGGTATTGAGAAACGGCCATTTATGTCCATATAAGGTCATGTAAGGTCATTGTCAGCTGGAAAACACCACCAGCTACATGTCACACAGATTTTAATGTGTCACTGCTTCGACAAATTGTGAACCATTGAATCCCAAACATGATTTATTTATTCTGCAAAATTGCAACTTATTACATTTTTCTTCCGCAATCGTGAAAATATTTCTGCAAATTGCAGAATGCAGACGTGTATTTCCAAGGCTGATGTGTGAGTGTAAGCAAGCGTTGGCAGGTTTGTGCTCATCCTTTGTTGGTGTTTTCTCAGAGTTGTGATGCTGCTTCACCTGGACACCATTACCAAACATCCCAACCACAACGCAAGCTGAAGGATTTACTATGTAGAAGTGATGTTGATTTACTAAGAAACTGGAGCCAACACTGGTGGACCACCTGACACTTTATTCATTCATTCATGTCTCATATTCAATCAGTAAAATCAAAGCTCACACAGGTGACGTTTGATCAAGTTTTAATGGATAATAAATACAATAACACATTTCACACATTAGTCAAATGATCCAGGGCTCATGTCAAAACCAGGTTCAAGACTGTCCATGAAGTAAATATTCTAAATATATACAGTGGTACCTGTACTTATGAAATGATTTGTTATTTGTTTTCGTACCGTGAATTTTTCGTAAATAGTCTCATTTTACATGTAAAAGTTTTAATTCGTTCCAAGGTCCCCAATACTACCCCTCAAACCCTTTAAAAATGATACAAATATACAGACTTTGTATGAAATATGTGTTAAAAGAAAATGTAGATTTAGATTTTAGCCCGTCCAGGCTAATGTGGGTGTCCAGGAAAGAAGAGTTGAGCCACGTCTCAGTGAGAATGAGGATGCATCAGTCTGGTGGATCATGTTTGGTGTTTAAATCTTCAGGTAGTCCACTTTGTTTTCCAGTGAGCGTACATTGGCGAGCAGGACTGATGGAAGCGGCAGTCAGAACAGGTTAGCTCTTAGCTTAGCTGTAAATCCACTGTGAAAGCTGCGGTTCTGTTTCCTCTCACAGTGCCTCCGATGTCTCTGGAGGCGGAGCCTCTGTGGGGGGAGACTCTGCTGTAGGACGCTGGATCTGAGCGGCGTAGCAGACCCAGGTTCTGTAGAACGGTCCATGTTTTTAACAATTTTCCTTAAACTGATGATAGTGTGTGGGTCATATACTCTTCTTGCACCGTTGGACTGAACTTTTGATCCTAAAAGCGCTGGTCTAGGTGGAGAAATGAGCGTTAAAGTGTCTGTGTTACCATGGAGACACAGCAGCTGCAGACAAACAGGGCGACACCATGGACCTGTTTACTGTCATTTTATAATACGTACTGTAATAAAGTTTAAATGAACACACTGGGAAAAACTGAGGAAACAACAGGAACTCTGGGATGAATGAGGTCAAAGGTCACCAAAAGCATCATGGGTAGCTCCCTCAGAGCCAATGGGATGATATGTACGGTACGTATGTGACGTCTTTACATATATTACATAGTTACATAAAGTAATGTACTGTATTTATGTCTGTGAGGTGTCAGTTTCCTTTTGTAAAGAGAATTTTCTTTCGTATTCAGAGACAAAAATTGGGTCAAAGGTTTTTCGTTACTTGGATCATTCGTTAGCTGGGTCTGTGGTTAGAAGAGGTACCACTGTATTCTATTATTATTAAATTAATAATAAAAATAATACATAGATGTCAGTAGAGTAAAAAACAAAGAAAGTGAAGTAAATATACAACAACAATAGTCAAATGTGTTCATGTCATATTTTTAATCAGTTTATTCCATTAAAAAGGTGTAATTGAATTTTCTCCTTTTCATCTGTGGTTTTAAATGTTTCCACTAAAATGTTTGTTCAAATGTATCACTAGTGTTAAATGACAGAACAGTCACTCCTCTGGTTTTTATGGATCTATTTCCAAAAGGAAGGGATTTGTCTGTTACATGTTAGAGTGCAGTCACTGCAGTAGTTTAGATCAAACGCACTGAAATGAACCAACACATGAATCAGTTAGAAACACTATGGAGTCAGTTCACATCCACCATCATGAACACATGAGTTTGATGAAGGTGTGAAGTCAACTGGACTGAACCACACACTACTACACACACACACACACACACACACACACACACTACTACACATCACACACACACACTACTACACACCACACACATACACAGAAGATCCATCTGACCAAAGTCTAAATCCAGCAAACAGTGGTTCAGTGAATGTGGTTGTGAAGGTGTGGAGGTGGATCAGTTCATCAGAGGAGACTTTGTCGAAGGACACAGATCCAGCAGGACAGTCCACATACACTGAGACTGTACCAGAGGAGGAGGAGGAGGAGGAGAAGGAGGAGGAGGACTGAGGGAGGACTATGTGTTTCTTTTTATGCCAGACAGTGTATCCACCTCTACCACACCACAGACTCCAGGACTGATCATTCATTCCAAACATACAGTCTCCACTCTTTCCTTTCCTTCTGATTCCTCTGTAACTCACTGCTATATAAACAGATCCACTCCACTGGACCTCCCAGTAACAGCGACCAGTCAGACCAGTTGAACTCATCAGCTGATAACAGAACTCAAATCTGTCCTGATGATCAGGATATGACTGAACCTTCTTCACTCGTTCCACCTTCTTGTTGTTTTCAGACAGTTTGAGGCATTCGTTCGCTGTGTTTGGATCCAGGGTGAGTTCACAGAAATCTGATGGACAGAAGAAAACACAATCCAGCTGCAGTTATTGATCAGTGATCAGCTCATTGACCGTCAGTCTGATCACATGACTGGGTTCAGTTCTTCTGTTATTGATGAATGGATCATGAGTGATCAATACTGATCAATAACAGATCAATCCATTGGTTTATAAATGGATCTGTTGTTTCTGAGCACATTTTCACAGACATTAAATAAACATAGAATAGAGATTTGTTTTAGATTTTCCTGATCAGAAACAGCAGATTTTGGATTTTCATTGTTTGTTAAATAAAATAAAATGTATTGAACATATTTTCTGTTATTAACACAAACACAGACTGAGACAAATGTTGTATTTCAGCACCAAGTTTTGTTTAATTCTATATGTGAATCATTAAATAAAGTTTTCAAACGTATTGTAGTATTGTTATTATACTGTTATTATAGTGGTATTGTCGTCTACTCACCAAGGCTGGGGTGTCATTTTTAATCTGTAAATTGACACTTAAGTGTTTCCTTGGTAACACTGCAATGAATGGACAGTGCACATTATGTATGTGTTTATATATGTACATGTGTGCTTTTTATTATTATTATTTGATGTATTTTTTCTCAGGTTAACTTATATTTGGTTTTTCAGTGTAAATACAGTTGAATGACTTTATATAATCTCTGTAGGTCTATTTGTACATTGTTCTGTTTTGAAGTGTATAAATAGGTGAAAGTATTGAAATGTTATTTTGTTCAGTTGCTGGTGAGAACTCAGGGTGGGATTAAATCACTTTTTCTTCTTCTCACTCCTTCTCAATCATGGACAAACTCATTTGATTTGTGGCTCTTGCATGTATTGTGTCTTTGTGTTGTATAAAAGTTCTTTGTGTTCATATATTTGATCAGAGCATCATCCAAACAGTCCAGACAGAGGCTGGATGGAGCTCACACCCAAAACCATTCTCAGGTTTATGACCATCAATCACATCTTCTATCAACACTGTGGGAAAATACTTCTACATTATTACCTGAGCCCATAAATGACTATTTGGTTTATTACTGTCTGGGGCAGAGTAGCCGGTCACGTGGACCCAGAATGGGGCCTTGAGGCCGGGTATAAAGCCTGGCCTCCTGAGCCCTGGTTCTATGGGGCTCCAGGGGTCCACGTACCCGGCTCCTCTGCCCCAGAATGGGGCCTTCAGGCTGGGTCAAGGCCCAGCCTTTTAACCCCTGGTTCTATGGGGCTCCAGGGGTCCACGTGCCCGGCTACTCTGCCCCAGAATGGGGCCTTGAGGCTGGGTATAAAGCCTGGCCTCCTGAGCCCTGGTTCTATGGGGCTCCAGGGGTCCACGTGCCCGGCTACTCTGCCCCAGAATGGGGCCTTGAGGCTAGGTATAAAGCCTGGCCTCCTGAGCCCTGGTTCTATGGGGCTCCAGGGGTCCACGTGCCCGGCTACTCTGCCCCAGAATGGGGCCTTGAGGCTGGGTATAAAGCCTGGCCTCCTGAGCCCTGGTTCTATGGGGCTCCAGGGGTCCACGTGACCGGCTACTCTGCCCCAGAATGGGGCCTTGAGGCCAGGTATAAAGCCTGGCCTCCTGAGCCCTGGTTCTATGGGGCTCCAGGGGTCCACGTACCCGGCTCCTCTGCCCCAGAATGGGGCCTTCAGGCTGGGTCAAGGCCCAGCCTTTTTACCCCTGGTTCTATGGGGCTCCAGGGGTCCACGTGCCCGGCTACTCTGCCCCAGAATGGGGCCTTGAGGCTGGGTATAAAGCCTGGCCTCCTGAGCCCTGGTTCTATGGGGCTCCAGGGGTCCACGTGCCCGGCTACTCTGCCCCAGAATGGGGCCTTGAGGCTGGGTATAAAGCCTGGCCTCCTGAGCCCTGGTTCTATGGGGCTCCAGGGGTCCACGTGACCGGCTACTCTGCCCCAGAATGGGGCCTTGAGGCCGGGTATAAAGCCTGGCCTCCTGAGCCCTGGTTCTATGGGGCTCCAGGGGTCCACGTGCCCGGCTACTCTGCCCCAGAATGGGGCCTTGAGGCTGGGTATAAAGCCTGGCCTCCTGAGCCCTGGTTCTATGGGGCTCCAGGGGTCCACGTACCCGGCTCCTCTGCCCCAGAATGGGGCCTTCAGGCTGGGTCAAGGCCCAGCCTTTTTACCCCTGGTTCTTTGGGGCTCCAGGGGTCCACGTGCCCGGCTACTGTCCCCCAGAATGGGGCCTTGAGGCTGGGTCTAAAGCTGGGACTTTTTACCCCTGGTTCTATGGGGCTCCAGGGGTCCACGTGCCCAGCTACTGTGCCCCAGAATGGGGCCTTCAGGCCGGGTCAAGGCCCGGCCTTTTTACCCCTGGTTCTATGGGGCTCCATGTCCCCAGCAACTACCAAGAGGCAAAACTCGCTACGTGTGAAAGTGGGACTTTGTCATTTTTCTAAACTGGAGGCATGGTACTACCGGGGTGAAGCAAGTCCCAATGGAGGTTTGCTGTTAGCTTCCGGAGGATGGCAGGGGAAAAAGCAACAAAAGGGAACAGATGTCCCTTCATTTTGGTCCGGGGAAGGTACCCTGCGAATCCTGCCTGCCTGCGCCTGGAGGAACACCACTTAAAATCGTGGTTTCTGAAATGGGGGAAGCACGTGAAAAAATACCTCCCAAAAAAGTGTTAAATGCACTATGCAGAAGGTGTCTCCATTGACCTTGAATGGGGAGGCCCCAGCAACTACCAAGAAGCAAAACTCAATCATGTCTGGCAAAATAGACAGGTCCCCAGCAACTACCAAGAGGCAAAACTCGCTATGTCTGAAAGTTGGACTTTGTCATTTTTCTGAACTGGAGGCATGGTACTACCAGAGTGAAGCTGAAATTATTCTAAGTCCCACCAGAGGCATGGTACTACCAGAGTGAAGCTGAAATTTTGTTGGACTTTGTCATTTTTCACAGGGGTCCATATGTTGCTCTACTCTGCCCCAGAATGGGGCCTCGAGGCTGGGTCTAAAGCCGGGCCTTTTTACCCCTGGTTCTATGGGGCTCCAGGGGTCCACGTGCCCGGCTACACTGCCCCGGAATGGGGCCTTCAGGCTGGGTCAAGGCCCAGCCTTTTTACCCCTGGTTCTATGGGGCTCCAGGCGTCCACGTGCCCGGCTAGTGTGCCCCAGAATGAGGCCTTCAGGCTGGGTATAAAGGCTGGCCATTTTACCCGTGGTTCTATGTGGTTCCACGTGCCCAGGAACTACATATGAGAGTGGGACTTTGTACTGTGTGGACTTAGAAAAATTTCTACCTATGGTTTTGTAGTACCAAGGATATGTAAAAATATTTCTAAGTCCACGTTGGACTTAGAAAAATTCCAAAAAGTAAAAAAAACCCTTGGTACTACAAATGGAAAGATAGAAAATTTTCTAAGTCCACATGGGACTCTGAAAAAAATTTCCTTGTGGAAATTTTTCAAAGTATTGTGTGGACTTAGAAAAATTTCTGATATTTTTTCGTTTTGTAGTACCAAGGCTCTGGTTGTCTTACGGCGCCGGTTGAAGGGGTTTAGCCCGAGGAGGGGGCTTAAGTTTGGGGTACCAGGGACCGACTGGGGCGGTCGGTCCCTGGAGGTCCTGTAGGGGCCGGGTGTGTCTAGATTGTGGCCGGGGATAGGGAGCCTTTTTTCGGGTATAGGTCCCAGGGTTAGACCCCTGGTTCTATGGGGCTCCAGGGGTCCACGTACCCGGCTCCTCTGCCCCAAAATGGGGCCTTCAGGCTGGGTTAAGGCCTGGTCTTTTTACCCCTGGTTCTATGGGGCTCCAGGGGTCCACGTGCCCGGCTACTGTGCCCCAGAATGGGGCCTTCAGGCTGGGTCAAGGCCTGGTCTTTTTACCCCTGGTTCTACGGGGCTCCAGGGGTCCACGTGCCCAGCTACTGTGCCCCAGAATGGGGCCTTCAGGCTGGGTCAAGGCCCGGCCTTTTTACCCCTGGTTCTATGGGGCTCCAGGTCCCCAGCAACTACCAAGAGGCAAAACTCGCTACGTGTGAAAGTGGGACTTTGTCATTTTTCACAGGGCTCCACGTGCCCAGCTACTGTGCCCCAGAATGGGGCCTTCAGGCTGGGTCAAGGCCCGGCCTTTTTACCCCTGGTTCTATGGGGCTCCAGGTCCCCAGCAACTACCAAGAGGCAAAACTCGCTACGTGTGAAAGTGGGACTTTGTCATTTTTCACAGGGGTCCACGTGCCCAGCTACTGTGCCCCAGAATGGGGCCTTCAGGCTGGGTCAAGGCCCAGCCTTTTTACCCCTGGTTCTATGGGGCTCCAGGTCCCCAGCAACTACCAAGAGGCAAAACTCGCTACGTGTGAAAGTGGGACTTTGTCATTTTTCACAGGGGTCCACGTGCCCAGCTACTGTGCCCCAGAATGGGGCCTTCAGGCTGGGTCAAGGCCCGGCCTTTTTACCCCTGGTTCTATGGGGCTCCAGGGGTCCAGTTGCCCGGCTCCTCTGCCCCAGAATGGGGCCTTCAGGCTGGGTCAAGGCCCGGCTTTTTTACCCCTGGTTCTATGGTGCTCCATGTCCCCAGCAACTACCAAGAGGCAAAACTCGCTACGTGTGAAAGTGGGACTTTGTCATTTTTCTAAACTGGAGGCTTGGTACTACCGGGGTGAAGCAAGTCCCATTGGAGGCTTGCTGTTAGCTTCCGGAGGATGGCAGGGGAAAAAGCAACAAAAGGGAACAGATGTCCCTTCATTTTGGTCCGGGGAAGGTACCCTGCGAATCCTGCCTGCCTGCGCCTGGAGGAACACCACTTAAAATCGTGGTTTCTGAAATGGGGGAAGCACGTGAAAAAATACCTCCCAAAAAAGTGTTAAATGCACTATGCAGAAGGTGTCTCCATTGACCTTGAATGGGGAGGCCCCAGCAACTACCAAGAAGCAAAACTCAATCACGTCTGGCAAAATAGACAGGTCCCCAGCAATTACCAAGAGGCAAAACTCGCTACGTCTGAAAGTTGGACTTTGTCATATTTCTGAACTGGAGGCATGGTACTACCAGGAGTGAACCTGAAATTTTTCTAAGTCCCACCAGAGGCATGGTACTACCAGGAGTGAAGCTGAAATTTTGTTGGACTTTGTCATTTTTCACAGGGGTCCATATGTTGCTCTACTCTGACCCAGAATGGGGCCTCGAGGCTGGGTCAAAAGCCGGGCCATTTTACCCCTGGTTCTATGGGGCTCCAGGGGTCCACGTGCCCGGCTACTGTCCCCCAGAATGGGGCCTTGAGGCTGGGTATAAAGCCTGGCCTCCTGAGCCCTGGTTCTATGGGGCTCCAGGGGTCCACGTGCCCGGCTACTGTACCCCAGAATGGGGCCTTGAGGCTGGGTATAAAGGCTGGCCATTTTACCCCTGGTTCTATGTGGTTCCAGGGGTCCAGATGCCCTGCCTTTTTACCCCCAGAACCGGGCCTTCTGGGCGGGTTACATCCTGGCCATTAGACCCCTGGTTCCTGGAGGTCCTGTCGCCTGTCACTGAAAATGAGGCGTCTACTCATTGAATTTTGAATCCTGTAGGCGGGGACCATGGGAATCGGTTTGTGGGTGGGGTACAACTGGTGTTGGCAGAGGAAGAAGGACGAGGTTGAGTGAAGATGGCGAAAAAGCAGAGATGTAGCGAACTGAGGCAGCTGGCGGTGGAAGAAAGCAGGTTTAGGAGTATTTCAGGAGATACTGCGGCAGGTGAGGGGGAAAGAGAAGGGAGAGTAGGTCGGAGATACCCAGCAAAGAAGAAGGGCAGAGGGAGCGGGTGTGGTGCGCACCATGTGCCTTCGAAGGACCGAGGGCACCAGCATGGCCCAGGTGAATCCGGTTCAGAGGGTCCCAGTGAACCAGACCCGGATACGTCAGACGAATGGCTGCCGTCTGGTTCGTCTGACACCGACACAGCCTCATCGCCGGAGCGGGAGCCAGATCGCTCCGATAATGGACGTGACAGAGGTAAGAATTAACCCCCATTCAGTCCTTGTTACATGAACACCATTTTCCTCCAGTTGTATTATGGGCACCTGTTGCTAATCATTATGGTAATTATGTGTTACAGGTGGTGGGTCCAGCAGGGCCCCCATCCCTCCTCGTGGTGGAGGACAAAGAAAGAAAGGTGTATCAGCTAGGGGCTGGGACCACGACCAGGACCAGGACCAGGGCTGGTGTCAAGCCGGCTGGGAACCCCTGGGGTTGGCGTTTACTGCAACACCGGGCCCTCAGAACGCTGCGGCGGACTTAGACTCCAATGAGCCGGCCGATTACCTAGACCTGTTTGTGACAGATGAGCTGCTGCAGCATATTCGCGCTCAGACCAACTTGTATGCTCGTCAGTACTTTGAAGCCAACCCTGAGGCGCTACCACACAGCAGAGGTAATGCCTGGAAGCCAGTGTCAGTCCCAGAACTAAAAACATTCTTTGCACTGAGTTTCCTCACTGGCTACATCAAAAAGCCAAGCCTTGACTTATACTGGAGTGTAGAGGAAATAGATGCAACACCATATTTCAGCCAGACAATGTCCAGGAACAGATTTCAAATTATATGGCGGTTCCTCCATTTCAATAACAATGCCACACAAAATACTGCTGATAAAATGTACAAAGTCCGCCCAGTGTTAGATTATCTTGTTGGGAAATGCAAAGAACTGTACCAGCCAGGAAAAAACATTTGCATTGATGAGGGCATGATGCAGTGGCGGGGGCGCCTATCGTTCCGAGTGTATAACCCACAAAAGCCGGTGAAGTATGGTATAAAATTGTACATTCTGTGTGACTCTGCGACAGGGCACTGCTTCAACTTGCGGCCTTATGTGGGTGAAGGTAGTACTCTGCCAGAGATAGTGTTCTCTCTGCTTGATCGTCTCCAGGGTCATGGTTATACTGTCTACATGGACAATTTCTATAATTCTGTGTCCCTGTGCGAACGCTTACTGAGAGCACAGACAAACGTCTGTGGAACCCTCAGGAAAAACAGGGGAGAGCCATTGATCATCCGGGATATCAAAAAGTCTGACCTGGGGGCAGGGGAACGAATTGTGCGGCACAATGGGCGCATGATGGTGGTAGCTTGGCAGGACAAACGAATCGTGAAGATGGTGACAACCTGCCACCAAGACAGAATGGAAGGGGTTGATGTGTGGCAGAGGGGGCAGAGACATAAAGTGACCCAGTTTAAACCAGTGTGTGTGATCGCCTACAACTCCAACATGAATGGCGTGGATAAACTGGACCAGAATGTGGCCTACTACCCCTTCATAAGGAGGTCCCTAAACTGGTCAAAGAAGTTTGTGGCTTACATGTTCCAAATTGCCATGTTTAACGCATATGTTCTTTATAGGGCCAGAAATCCACAACAATGTAAGTCACTTTTGGAGTTCACACGCAGGGTCGTGAGGATGTGGTCAGGGAAGCAGCATGGGGTGCTGGAGGCGGAGACGGCCCAGGCAGACGAAGCACACAATCCCAGAGCACCGTACAACATGGACCCTGAAAGTAGGCTGGATGGCAACATGGCGAGGCACAGGTTGGAAAAGCTGATGCCCACCCCCAACAAGACCAGGCCAACACGGAGGTGTCGTGTCTGTGCGCGCAGCGGCCGCCGCAGTGAGACCAGGATGTGGTGTGTTTCCTGCCGTGTGGCGTTACATGCAGGACATTGTTTTACAGCATATCACACACAGAGAAATAGTACACTGACTAGGGCATGTTTATGAATAAATGACTGTTTTTCTATCAAACACCTTGTTTTATGTGTTGTTTTTGTTGTTTCATAGAAGTCTACACTTTCTGTGTTCATAAAGTCATAAAACTCAATATTCTTTGGTTCTAAAAAAATCACTCAAGATTCTCCAAAACTGCTGGCACTGTGAGGCTGGCTGTTCAGAAAATAGCTGGCAGTGAATGAGTTAATCTGACTATTGTGGATTTTACCATACTAGATACATACATAGATAATATTTGTTGTGTTTTATATGAACAAAAACATTGACTAAGCGACTTGAATAATAGAAATAATAGACTCATGCAACACTTTGTTCCCCTTCGTTACTATGTTTGTTTGTTTGTTTGTTTGTTTTGGAGAGTCCTGGTCGGCCAGCTCTAAATGTAAAGTGTTCTGAGACAACTTCTTTTGTATAAATTGCAAGATTGTTTTTAACAAAACCTTCACATTTTCCATTTGCCATTATTAAAGGAATGTAAATTAAAAAAAAAAAATCCTGTAAAGTTTGAAGTCATCATTTTTCCATCTGTATTCTGATGGATAAAATACACAATATATTTAATGCACGACTGGACTGGTTTGACAATTCACAAATATTTATTTTATGCACAACTCCAGACAAATACTCACAGGTATCCAATCTGTGGACACTAATGTAGAGTTGAAAAACAAAGATTTGATCCAATTTAAGTTGAAAGTGTTGTTTGAAGTGGTGAAATCTATGACGTTCAACCACCCTTTTCATATGTGTTCATAACAGTTGTTTTCTTTAAATGATGTTTTCTATTTTTCCAGACAAAGTTGAGAAGAAGCCTATCAATGTCACTAAGCACTTTATTATCCACATGCAACGCCAGCGCAGCGATGCATATGACAGATTCCCTCTGCTTTGGTGAATAGAATTCTACCTCTTAATGATAAATGTGTCAAAGGTCATTGGTTAAGTTTTCTACCTGTTTTATCTATGATAGGGTTCAAGTTTGAACTGACTGTTATTTTCATCTTTATTGATTAGAATACCTAGATATGGAACTGGACTTTTTACTGGGATACTGTAGATGGAGGAATCAACACAGTTATTGATGGACATTATTTATTTATTTCACTTTTATTTTAGCAGGAATACACAATAATACTAGGTTAATTTTAGATTTGTTAGACTGGAATGACTTAATTGACGATGGTTTAATTTTATTTCTTGATTTTTATAAAGCCTTGGACCAAGTAGAACACTCTTTTATTTGGAAAACATTAGAACACTTTGGCTTTGGGCAGAAATGTATTAAGTTGATCAATATGATGTATACCGACATAAGCAGCTCAGTGTCATTACCGGAGAGAGGAAGTGAAAGATTCCAGATAAAAAGAGGGGTCAAACAAGGCTTCCCATGTTCTCCTTTGCTCTTCATTTTAGTTGCAGAAATGTTATCAATTTTCATCAAAAATAGTGCAGAGTTAAAACCATTAAACGTTCTTGGAAATAATCTTATCATTACTCAGTTGGCAGATGATACAACATTGTTCCTAAAAAATGCAAACCAAATTCCTACTGCAATCAAGAAAATAGAAACATTGTCAAAGGCATCAGGACTACAACTAAAGCTTAAAAAATGTGAAATGATGACGATTAAGGAACATCATCTCTCTGATAAACATGGAATCCCTGTCAAAAGTCAAGTCAAATACTTAGGTATATTATTATCAAAAAACTGGAAAAATAGAGAAGCTTTAAATATTGAAAACAATATTGCAAAAATTCGTCCCATCTTAAACTCATGGTTACAACCAGATCTATCAATTTGTGGTAGAATCCTAATTACGAAAAGTGAAGCTTTATCAAGATTTATCTACCTGGTGTTTTCCCTTGCTATCCCTGCTCCCTTAATTAAAGTAATTAACACAACTATTTTTAATTTCACATGGAGAAATAAACATCATTACATTAGGAAAAATGACTGTGTTAAAGCTATTGTAGATGGTGGTTTAAATATTATAGACTTTGAAGCTATGAATGGAACTATTAAATTAAAATGGCTACAACATTTGATCAACAATAGAAGCAACTTTTGGTTTCATATTCTGACCAAGATCTTTGCTGTCTGTGGTGGTATTGAATATTTATTAGCCTGTGATTTCTCAATTGTCAGATTGCCCCTAAAATTATCCAAATTTCATCAACAAGCTCTCTTGAATTGGAAAATAGCTTCCAAACACAATTTTACTCCACATAACACACCCATTTGGAACAATCCATGTATATTGTCCAAAAGGAAGTCCATATATTATGACGACTGGGTAAAAAAAGGAATTTGGTCTATTACACACTTAATGGATTGGAACGGAAATATACTAAACTCAATATTTCAAGGAGAAATATAATGTAAATAATACATTGAATCAATACAACCAGGTCATTAAAGCTGTTCCACAGGAGTTTATCAACACTGTGAGAGGATTATTAATGTATGATTCAATAGAGCCAACATTTCCTTTACTTATAATAAATGAAATTGATTTTAAAAACAAAAAATGTTCCAACAAAATGATCAGAAATACACTTACAAATAATATTTTTCCACTTACTCTAAAAAGAAATGACATTATTAAAGAGATTCCAATTGAAATACAAACTAAAATTAGGACTAAATATTTTAAACTTCCAATTTCTCCAAAAGTAAAAGAAACACATTTTACAATTTTGAATGACATTTATCCCTGCAATGAATTTTTGACGTTTTAATTTAAATTTGAACCTGTGCACATTCTGCAAAAAACACAGAAACAGTGGAACATTTATTTTATGAATGTAATCATTCTTTTAATTTATGGACTTCCTTTCGATACTGGACATCTACATTTGACAGTGAGACGCCACATTTGAGTTTCACTGACATCAAATTTGTTTTGTCTTTCAAAGATTTAAAAAGAGAACATTTTTACAACACACATATTTTACTAATTAAGCAATTCATTCACAAATGTAAATGTATGAAGGTCAAACCTGTATTCCCTGCCTATTTAAATGAATTTTAATTATTTAAAAAAACATTATACCATATCAAAAGCAAAACAGCTACAAGCCTTATTCAATTTTTACAGTCAGTCCCTTAAACCTCTACTTTCTTTTTATTTTTTATGTATTTTTTGTTTGTTTTAAGTTTTGTTTGCCTCCTACATACTTGTGTTAACCTACTTTATACAGTTCAAACATTTTCAATCCTGTAGGAAAAAGATTTTCTGCTTTCAACCTGTAATTTTTTTTGAAAATGTTGTAAAAAAAAAAAAAAAAACATGACAATTTAAAAATAAATAAATAAAATAAGGCCATAGGTGTGAATGTGAGAGTGATTGTTTGTCTATATATGTTCAGCCCTGCGATGAACTGGCGTCTCATCCAGGGTGTACCCCGCCTTCGCCCATTGTAGCTGGATTAGGCCCCCAGTGACCCCCGTGACCCGAGTGTGGATAAAGCGGGTTCAGATAATGAATGAATGAATAAATAAAATAAATAAATAAATAAAGCTACTATCCTGCATGTTTTAGACCTATCCTCCTTCCAACACACCTGATTCAAATGATAAAGAGCTGATAATGAGCGCCAGGTGTGTTGGAAGGATACATCTAAAACATGCAGGATAGTAGCTCTCGTGGACCAGGGTTGAGCACCCCTGCATTAGCTCATTGTTTGTCAAATTGTTGTGGAATTATTTCAGTTTAGTTAAGAACGAAGCTGGAATCAGAATAATATTTAGAAAAATAATTGTAATGAGTTTTCATTGTCATTTAAAATGGTGGTCACTGCATGTGTGACGAGAAGAGTCAATTTGGACCATCCCACTATGTCATGTGAGCAAATTACAGCCCTATCAACAGCTGCCACAGCTCGCAAACAGGCGGGAAAACCTGCAGTGACTGGGTCAAATTTGCTGAGAAATAAACTATTAGACTAGTTGAAATACGACTACTATTAGAAATAAACTATTATAAGTTTGTCACCATGATTTTTTCTCAAGTGGACAGAGGTCATGCAGTCCCCCACTTCATCCGCTTTCCGCACAAAGGGCAGCATTGGATCACGAAGGCCCAGAGTAGGAGGAGATTGTAAAACCATGGTTCTATGGTTCTATGCATCGGCACATGGCCCAGAAAGATGACTTTCTGGAACACAAACTGTAGTTTGGAGCTGCTGGCCTTGTGCTCTTCCACAGCTAGATGTGTTAAAAGTACTACATTGTCTCGTCGACACTGCTCCTCAGAGGGTGACACTTCTAAAACATCATCCACAAACTATAAGAGGGCAGTGCCTCGAGATAAGTCAAGCTTATCTAATGAGTCTTTTAGAGCCGCATTATAAATGGTGGGGCTTCCAGTGTAGCCCTTAGCTAGATCTGTGAACGTGTAGTCCTTGCCATCAAAGTGGAATGCAAACCAAACCTAAGAGTCAGGGTGGACACAGTACGCTAAAGAAGGCGCTGGTTAGCTCCACCACTGAAAACCATGTGGCCACTGGAGATATTTGGGTCAAAATGGTGTGCGGATCCGGGACACATGGTATCATGTAGCAGCCAATGAAATGAGACAAGTCATGAGTGGGGCCTGGGCAATCATCCTAATATGGCATTTCTGTTTAAAAAAATTTTTACAACCACACTATATCATAAAAATATAGAAAAATATATATTCTAATTTTGATATGTATATTGTTAATGTATATTTAAATTTTAATAAACACTGGCTATAAGGAAAAAAATGTAACTGCCAGTTCTCTTAGTTTGCTTACGTCATGTCAATATTATTGGTGAATGTCAGTGATAGCATTAATAACGCTCAGACCGTCGAACCAAGATGGAGAGAGAAACATCTGGCTTTCAGTTCAGAAGGAGAGAAAAGGAGGCAGAGAGGAGAGCAATAGATGCAAGTAGGCCTAAATTACACAAAGGTACTTTGCAAACATGGCAAGTGTCGAGTGTGAATGTGATGATGACCCTGAAGCTAATAAGGTCAACAAAAGGCAAAAACAAGCCCAAATCCTAAACAAATGTGCTCCAGACACAACTGGGTTATTTTAATAAACTATTGACCTGCTAACCAACAAAGGCTTTATTAATACAACGTTACACTGTTACACATTAGACAAGTCTGGACTAGTCTAAGAGATCATTAAGGCCTAACGTTACACATGATTATCTAGCCTCCCCTGTGCCACATTAATAATATAAATAAAACCACTATTACCATTTAAGGAGTTTTTCCCCATCTTTTAATCATTTTTCCATTGCTGGTTAGTGGGCTGTAGAGATACTTCTGTGTTTCACAGGATTGCTAATAAACCCAAATGAATTGATCATAATGGGCCCATATGGGGATTTGGTGCCATCTTTGGTCAGTTGGTGAGTCCACAAATAGGTTAAGGAAATGAGACAGTGAGTCCATGGTTTAAGAAAGTTTATAAAGTGATTAACTAAAAAGTAAATAAATAAATAAATGGGACGTGTGCTGTTAAATGTGTTTACTTTTTTAAATCTCTATATTCCTTCATATATATTTACTGACATATTTATTACAAGGATGTAATTGAGGATTTTGCATCAAAGAAGGCAAGAAAGGTCCAGTTTTAGATGGTATCTTTACAGCTGCTGCTGCTGCACCTTTACTTTTACTGCTAGTTTGTTTGTTTGTTGTGGTGAACCCTAAGGGAAAAGCCAAAAGGAAAAGGGAAGTCATTTGCACTCATTTTATTATTACTTAATTATAGTTAACATTGGTTTTGCTTCTTGAAAAGGTTTGTGCAATTTGCAATGTTATTATGTTTACATTTGTGTGCAATTTTAGAATATTTATATTTACAAATTTCTCAATTTTATTTATTTATTTTTATCACAATTTTTACTTTGTATTTTTAAAATTGTAATTAAAAATAAGCATTGTTATGTACATTGGTGTTTGTCGTATAATCTGTCTTTGAAGGATATGGTTCCGTGTGTGTGTGTGTGTGTGGGGGGGGGGCATGTCTCGCCCAGGGTGCCAATCAGGCCAGGTCCGGCCCTGATCAGGCGTCTGCTTAATAAATTTATTGGACAATTACTAGAGATCAAGAAAAGATGGCAAAATGAATGTTTTTCACCTGGGAAATTGCATGAAAGTGGCATCGAAACAGGTTCTGGCGTCTTGCGTCCATCTGCACTCAAAGAATACAGGACGTCAGAGGTTAACTGTGCATGAGGCATGTCAGTGTGACAGACTACAGAGTGTGTGACTTCTGAATTTACTAAAAACATTAGCTTTCGCCGTAAGACTGTACGGCCAATGTGTGGCAGCCTATGTAGAATTGCGTTATTGTTGTATTTAGCATATGTGTGTACGAGCTCGTTTTCTGTGTAAGTGTGTTTGTGTTTGGCTTGATACTCATCTGGTTCTGGTGCTGGGGTGCCGCTGCTGGTGTCCGGCTCTCTCACTCCTCCCATTCTCAGTCAATCTGACTGAGGATGACTTTGATGACCTTTGGGCGGACTTCTTCCTGGGACAGTCTTTAGCCCAATTGTCAGGAGCCTGGCAGATGTGACACAGTCTGTCCAGAGACAGCTGTCCCAACAGTTGACATCCACTTGATCTTGCTGGGGCGTTGGTGTCACAGAAGTGATGGGGTGGCTGTGGGTGCTGTGGCATTTGGAGCTGGGCCTGCAGCCTGGTGTCCTTCCGCTTATCCTCCTGCTTCCTTTTCTCCTCTTTGAAGATCTTATTTTTTTTTATTTGTTTTCCAGGTTTTCCAGCAAGTAGCATCTCAGGAACATCTGGAAAGGGCTCTCATACTTGCCAGTCTCTGTGATGCCAGAGTTTTCTATAAAAGACTTGGTTATTCTGACAACAAATTCTTCCACAGACTCATCTGTCTGTTGCAACGAAAAGGACAGTCATCTTTAATCCTCTGAAGCAGTTCATGTACACCCTGTCTGTAAGACGCATCATTTCTGTTATGGTCAGGGTTGATCATCTTTGGTAATTTAAAGTCTTTGAATAACGTGTTATAATCATGTCCCTGTAAGTTACCGCTCTGTGCGCCCCTAGGTGAAAGTCTTTCCTTGCTGTCTTCTTCTCCCTTCTTGGTGTGGTCAGTAGGAGAGGGGAGGAGGGGGAGGAACCCATGCAGCCTGTTGTTGATAGACAGGCGGAGGAGGGGCATCTGTTGTAGGCGTTTATGGTGCTGAGACATACCAAGGGGGTTGACCATCTTCTGGTGAGAGAGACAATGGACCAGCACGTACCTCCAGCACCTGGAAGAGATGGCTACAAAACAGCCTTTCCTTTCCCTCTTTCATTATCACTTTCCTGTTCCTTCAATGCAACAAAACATTCATTCTCCCTTTCAAACAATGCATCTTTCTGCCTATTCTTTCCCTAATTTTCTCATACCATATGACTTAACACTCTTTTCATACTTTTAATTATTTATTTTTTCTTTTAACCTGGAGTTGTAATATTTGGCGTGCACTTTGAGATCCCCTACTGGTATTTTTTTTTTTTTTAACCATATTCCTTTAACATGGGCAGACCATGCTAAAGGAATAATGAGACTTGGAATCCTTATTTTCTACCGGTCTGCTTTTACTCGTCCCCATTTTTTCTTTTTTTTCATTTCTTTTTTTTTATTTTCTGTGTTAGCCATCCAGTTTGTATGCACAGAGGTCGAGCAACTAACCCTATCACTTCAAATGAAGTGAGACACTGTTTTACCAATTGTGCACTGAAACACTGACAACATCAATCACCTTTAATTACTCAACCTTATTGGTATCTTGTAATTAAAACCTACTAACATACTCGTTTCTTGTGAGTACTCACTCAACTTTCCAGCCAATGGGACCCACCAATGCCAATCTGTAAGACCCATTAACCTACTTGTTTCTTGTAAATATATCCACTCAACCTTCCAGTTTAACAAAACCCAATAACGTACTCGTTTCTTGTGAATAAATTCACTCAACATTCCAATTAATAGGACTTATCAACGTACTCGTTTCTTGCAAACATGTGCTTAACGTTCCAGTTAATGTAATTTATTAACGTATTTGTTTCTTGCAAACATATGTGCTCAACGTTCCAGTTAATAAGTAACTCAGATTACTCAACGTTCATTCAAAACTACTTATTTCTTGTAATCCTATACCAGGCCTGAACCAGTATTGAACAAACTCATTTAATCAGATTCCATAAAAATGCTTCCTTATTTTTTAAAAAGTGGAAAAATACATCTCACCATTTAGTTTGTTGGTTGATGTGATTCATTTGGATCCCGGCACTGGTAATCAGCGCCCCTGAGCTGGTCCTCGTCACTCAGTCCTTTTTGTGCGAGGTTTGAGGATGAATTTTAAATGATTCAGGATGGCACCTTTTCCCCAGAATCAGGACACTGAAGACCAGCAGCAGGATCCCATCCTCGTCGCCAAATTGTTGTGGAATTATTTCAATTTAATTAAGAACAAAGCTGGAATCAGAATAATATTTAGAAAAATAATTGTAATGAGTTCTGTTCAAGACAGAACACACACATGGCAGCATATGTGTGGAGAGATCTCTGCCAGACCAAGGAGACACAGGTAGTTATACAGATACAACTGGCCAATCACAGGAAATACAAGGATTTGGGTAGGTGTCATAACCTGACCCCCAACTTGCAACGAAAGGAGACACAGAGTCTGGGTAGGTGCGATGACTAGACCCCCAACTGGTTACAGCTTACAGCATGTGTCCTGGCTTAAGCGTAGATATGATTTACAATGACAAAGTAATAATACCAAGAATAAAGGAAATAATACAATGTTAAGACACAATATAATTCCATTACAACCTCTACTTATGAAATGATTTGTTACAGAAGTGTTTTCGTACCGTGAATTTTTCATAAATAGTCTCATTTTACATGTAAAAGTTTTAATTCGTTCCAAGGTTAAAAATTATTTAAAAAAGTATACAGATTTTGTATGAAATATGTGTTAAAAGAAAATGTAGATTTAGATTTTAGCCCGTCCAGGCTAATGTGGGTGTCCGAGACAGAAGAGTTGAGCCACGTCTCAGTGAGAATGAGGATGCATCAGTCTGGTGGATCATGTTTGGTGTTTAAATCTTCAAGTAGTCCACTTTGTTTTCCAGTGAGCGTACGCTGGTGAGCAGGACTGATGGAAGCAGCGGTCAGAACGGGTTAGCTCTTAGCTTAGCTGTAAATCCACCGTGAAAGCTGCGGTTCTGTTTCTCACAGTGCCTCCGATGTCTCTGGAGGCGGAGCCTCTGTGGGGGAGACTCTGCTGTAGGACGCTGGATCTGAGCGGCGTAGCAGACCCAGGTTCTGTAGAACGGTCCATGTTTTTAACAATTTTCCTTAAACTGATGATAGTCTGTGGGTCATATACTCTTCTTGCACCGTTGGACTGAACTTTTGATCCTAAAAGCGCTGGTCTAGGTGGAGAAATGAGCGTTAAATTGTCTGTGTTACCATGGAGACACAGCAGCTGCAGACAAACACGGCGACACCATCGACCTGTTTACTGTCATTTTATAATACGTACTGTAATAAAGTTTAAATGAACACACTGGGAAAAACTGAGGAAACAACAGGAACTCTGGGATGAATGAGGTCAAAGGTCACCAAAAGCATCATGGGTAGCTCCCTCAGAGCTAATGGGATGATATGTACAGTACGTATGTGACGTCTTTACGTATATTACATAGTTACATATATGTACTGTATTTATGTCTGTGAGGTGTCAGTTTCCTTTTGTAAAGAGAATTTTCTTTCGTATTCAGAGACAAAAATTGGGTCAAAGGTTTTTCGTTACTTGGATCATTCGTTAGCTGGGTCTGTGGTAAGAAGAGGTACCACTGTATTCTATTATTATTAAATTAATAATAAAAATAATACATAGATGTCAGTAGAGTAGAAAACAAAGAAAGCGAAGTAAATATACAACAACATTAGTCAAATGTGTTCATGTCATATTTTTAATCAGTTTATTCCATTAAAAAGGTGTAATTAAATTTTCTCCTTTTCATCTGTGGTTTTAAATGTTTCCACTAAAATGTTTGTTCAAATGTATCACTAGTGTTAAATAACAGAACAGTCATTCCTCTGGTTTTTATGGATCTATTTCCAAAAGGAAGGGATTTGTCTGTTACATGTTAGAGTGCAGTCACTGCAGTAGTTTAGATCAAACGCACTGAAATGAACCAACACATGAATCAGTTAGAAACACTATGGAGTCAGTTCACATCCACCATCATGAACACATGAGTTTGATGAAGGTGTGAGGTCAACTGGACTGAACCACACAATACTACACACACACACACACACACACACACACACACACACACACACACTACTACACATCACACACATATACAGAGGATCCCACTGAAGAGAGGTTAAATCCAGCAAACAGTGGTTCAGTGAATGTGGTTGTGAAGGTGTGGAGGTGGATCAGTTCGTCAGAGGAGACTTTGTAGAAGGACACAGATCCAGCAGGACAGTCCACATACACTGAGACTGTACCAGAGGAGGAGGAGGACTGAGGGAGGTCTATGTGTTTCTTTTCATGCCAGACTCTGTATCCACCTCCACCACACCACAGACTCCAGGACTGATCATTCCCTCCAAACATACAGTCTAAACTCTCTCCTTTCCTTCTGATTCCTCTGTAACTCACTGCTATATAAACAGATCCACTCCACTGGACCTCCCAGTAACAGCGACCAGTCAGACCAGTTGAACTCATCAGCTGAGGATCAAACTGAAATCTGTCCTGATGATCAGGATATGGCTGAACCTCCTCCACTACTTCCACCTTCTTGTTGTTTTCAGACAGTTTGAGGCGTTCGTACGCTGTGTTTGGATCCAGGGTGAGTTTACAGAAATCTGATGGACAGAAGAAAACACAATCCAGCTGCAGTTATTGATCAGTGATCAGCTCATTGACTGACAGTCTGATCACATGACTGGGTTCAGCTCAACTATTATTGATGAATGGATCATGAGTGATCAATACTGATCAATAACAGATCAATCCATTGGTTTATAAATGGATCTGTTGTTTCTGAGCACATTTTCACAGACATTAAATAAACATAGAATAGAGATTTGGTTTAGATTTTCCTGATCAGAAACAGCAGATTTTGGATTTTCATTGTTTGTTAAATAAAATCAAATGTATTGAACATATTTTCTGTTATTAACACAAACACAGACTGAGACAAATGTTGTATTTCAGCACCAAGTTTTGTTTAATTCTATATGTGAATCATTAAATAAAGTTTTCAAACGTATTGTAGTATTGTTATTATACTGTTATTATAGTGGTATTGTCGTCTACTCACCAAGGCTGGGGTGTCATTTTTAATCTGTAAATTGACACTTAAGTGTTTCCATGGTAACACTGCAATGAATGGACAGTGAACATTATGTATGTGTTTATATATGTACATGTGTGCTTTTTATTATTATTATTTGATGTATTTTTTCTCAGGTTAACTTATATTTGGTTTTTCAGTGTAAATACAGTTGAATGACTTTATATAATCTCTGTAGGTCTATTTGTACATTGTTCTGTTTTGAAGTGTATAAATAGGTGAAAGTATTGAAATGTTATTTTGTTCAGTTGCTGCTGAGAACTCAGGGTGGGATTAAATCACTTTTTCTTCTTCTCACTCCTTCTCAATCATGGACAAACTCATTTGATTTGTGGCTCTTGCATGTATTGTGTCTTTGTGTTGTATAAAAGTTCTTTGTGTTCATATATTTGATCAGAGCATCATCCAAACAGTCCAGACAGAGGCTGGATGGAGCTCACACCCAAAACCATTCTCAGGTTTATGACCATCAATCACATCTTCTATCAACTTCCATCCAACACTGTGGGAAACTACTTCTACATTATTACCTGAGCCCATAAATGACTATTTGGTTTATTACTGTCTTTATTCAAATTATTTACATTGTATTAACTTGTGTGATTGATGTTTGGATGCAGATCATACGACCACATGGAGGCGCTCTGACAGGTAGTAGATGAAGTAAAGGACTTGGTCAGTTCAACATCCTGAACAATGAAAAGACCAAAGTAGTGCAGTAAAAGTAGCATCATTAAACAGTGTTTAAACTCCACTGTGCTGCAGTCACACAGCACATTCATAAATACACATTTATCAATTCTACACCTCATCCATCTTCTATAGTTTTGACATTTGAATGGACAGTTGTATCAGGTCAGATAAACACTATTTCATTTCTCTCTATGTTCTTTGTATCTAGTGAATTAACAACAAAGAAAAATCATCTTTGAATCAGTAAATACAGTTGAACCTCACAGTATGAATGTCATTCGTTCCATCATTTTGCTCATTTTGCGATTTACTTTTTCAAAAATCTGTTCCCATTGAAATTAATTGAAATATAATGAATCCATTTCAGCCCCCCCCCCAAACCATCCCCAAATCCTAATTTGTTGCATAATTTTGCAATTTACTGATTTAATGACTCTGTTGTACCATTTCACACCCCCAAACCATCCCCAAATCCTTATTTAAGGATTTTAAAACTGGAAAAAGTGTTTTTCCAGTCAGCTCACACCTCATCCTTCCACTAAACCATGAGTCTGCAACAGGTGTTGAACTACAGACCAGTTTAGTGCAGGGGTCTGCAACTGCGGTCCTCAAGAGCCACTATCTGGCATGTTTTAGATGTTTCCCTCTTCCAGCACACCTGACAGTCGTTATGAGACTTCTGTAGAGCTTAATGACAGGATGATCATTTGAAATCAGGGGTGTTGGAAGAGAGATACATCTAAAACATGCAGGACAGCGGCTCTCTAAGACCACAGTTACAGACCCCTGCACTAAACTGACTGTCTTCATGAACACTTCAGATGTTTATCATGTGGAACCAGGTCCCAGTTTGGGTTCAGGTTGGTTTGAATGAATGAAAATCACACTTACGTCTCCATGGACCTGGTTTCAACCATCGGACTCCAGCAGGTTCCAACCTGAAAGGAGGAGGAGGGTCAGAGCAGCTGGAAACATGGACATTCAGTCTGATCCACTGAAGCTTTTCTGTTCACATCCACTAAATGGTTCCTTGTGAGTCACTGCTTGAGTGTCTTTGTCTTTGAACATGGGCTGTACCTTCAGACAGGATGTATCCCAGCTCTGACAGATACTTCCTGTCAGCTCTACCTGTTCTATCTGTCATTATCTGTGGATGCATCAGCTCAGTCCATACCTGACAGTGTCCAGTGTCCAGTGTGGATCCTCCACTAGAGCACACAGCTCCTGTCCTGAGGCTCCTGGATGGTTGTAGCTCAGGTCTAACAGTCTGAGATGGGACGGGTTGGACTTTAGGGCTGAGACCAGAGAAGAACATCCTTCCTCTGTGATCAGACACCCTGACAATCTGCAACAAAACACATGACAAACATCAACTGAGGATGGAGATGAGTGGAGTTGGAGTCATTGAACAGTCTGTGAGTGGATCTGATTTCACCAACATGACTTCAATGTGTAAAGTCTATGAGTTACAGACTCTGAACACAGTTGAAGATCAGTAGAACTGGTCTGGAGTTCAACACATACAACTACTGACAAGTTACATGGATCCAACAATTGGAGACAAACATTTCAGTCATGTGTTACTTGTTGAACCCTGACCTGAGAGTCTCCAGTCTGCATCCTGGACTCTTCAGTCCATCTGACAGTATCTTCACTCCTGAATCCTTCAGGTCATTGTTGGTTAGATCCAGATGTTTGAGACTACAGGACTGGGATGTGAGAACTGAGGACAGAGCTTCACAGCTTCTCTCTGACAGGTTACAGTTACTGAGTCTGGACAAAACAAAAGGGATGAGTGTGAAGTTATTGATCGTGTTAAAATCATAGATATATATTTGAGATGTTTGATCAGACTGACAGACTCACAGAGTTTTGTTGGAAGCTTTGACCACTGGCAGCAGCCTCAGAAGACCCTCCTCTGAACCACAGTATTCCTTCAGGTCAAACACATCCAGGTCTTTTTCTGATGACAGTAAGATGAAGACCAGAGCTGACCACTGAGCAGGAGACAGTTGTTCTGTGGAGACACGTCCTGATCTCAGGTACTGTTGGATCTGATCCACCAGAGATCGATGGTTCAGTTCATTCAGACAGTGGAACAGGTTGATGCTTTTCTCTACAGACACATTCTTATTGATCTTCTTCTGGATGTACTCAACTGTTTTCTGATTTTTCTTTGAGCTGCTTCCTGTTGGTTCCACCAGACCCATTAGGAGCCTGTGATTGGTTGACAGTGATAGACCCAGGAGGAAGCGGAGGAACAGGTCCAGGTGTCCATTTGGACTCTGTAAGGCCTGGTCCACAGCGCTCTGGTAGAACTGGACAGGTTTGACCTTTGATCGTTTAGACCAAACAGATGTTTGTTTTTCTGACAGCAGATCCACTCCAGTGTTGATGAAGGTCTGATGGACATGAAGAGCAGCCACAAACTCGTGGACACTCAGATGGATGAAGCTGAACCTCTTGTCCTGGTACAGTCCACTCTCCTCTATAAAGACCTGCGTGAACACTCCTGAGTACACTGAGGCTGAGCTGATATCAATGCCACACTCTGTCAGGTCAGATTCATAGAAGACCAGGTTTCCTTTCTTCAGCTGCTCAAAGGCCAGTTTTCCCAGAGACTGGATCATCTTCCTGGTCTCTGGACTCCAGTGTGGATCTGTCTCAGATCTTGCGTCATACTTGACGTTCTTCAGTTTGGCCTGAACCACCAGGAAGTGGATGTACATGTCAGTCAGGGTCTTGGGCAGTTGTCTTCTGTCTGTGGTCTTCAACACGTCCTCCAGAACCTCAGCAGTGATCCAGCAGAAGACTGGGATGTGACACATGATGTGGATGCTTCGGGACTTCTTAATGTGGGAGAGGATTGTGTTGGTCTGTTCTTCATCTGTGAACCTCTTCCTGAAGTACTCGTCCTTCTGTGGGTCTGTGAACCCTCTGACCTCTGTCACCATGTCGACATACTGAGCAGGGATCTGATTGGCTGCTGCAGGTCGTGTGGTTATCCAGAGGCGAGCAGAGGGAAGCAGGTTCCCCCTGATGAGGTTCACCAGCAGCACATCCACTGAGGCCGACTCTGTCACATCAGCCACAGTCTGAGTGTTGTTGAAGTCCAGAGGAGGTCGACACTCGTCCAGACCGTCTAAGATGAAGACCACCTGGAGGTCTTCAAAGATCCAGATTCCTGCTTCTTTGGTTTCAGTGAAGAAGTGATGAACCAGTTCCATCAAACTGAACTTCTTCTGCTTCAGCACATTCAGCTCTCTGAAGGTGAATGGAAATATGAAGTGGATGTCCTGGTGAGCTTTGTCTTCAGTCCAGTCCAGACCCAGCTTCTGTGTTAAGACTGTTTTCCCGATGCCGGCCACGCCCTTTGTCAGCATTATTCTGATTGGCTGATGTCTGTCAGCTGGTGTTTTAAAGATGTCTTCACATGTGATGGTTGTTTGTGGTGTGTGTGGGTTCCTGGATGCTCTTTGAATCTGTCTGACCTCATGCTCCTGGTTGACCTCTGTAGCCCCTCCCTCTGTGATGTAGAGCTCTGTGTAGATCTGCTTCAGGAGGGTTTTGGGGTTTCCTGCTTTAGCGATGCCCTCAAACACACACTCAAACTTCTGCTGAATGTTACGTTTCAGTTTCCGCTGACAAACTCCAGACCGACTTCCTGAATGTAGATGCAGATAAAACCATCAGTCTCACATAGGGCTGGACGATATGACCTCAAATCAATATCACCATAAACTGGGCAGTTTGACCTTGATAATGATAAACATACAATAAATGAGGGGGTTCAGCCACACACGCAGTGTGTGTGTGTGTGTGTGTTTCAGGCTGTAGTCGTCAATGATGCGCCAGCTGACCTGAAGTGAGCAGGCGCTTGCGGTCATCCAAAGTGTCAGGTCATTACCTCCGCCAAGGAGGTTATGTTTTTGTCAGTGTTGGTTGGTTTGCATGTTTGTTTGTGTACAAGATAACTCAAAAACGTATGGATGGATTTTGATGACATTTTCAGAGTAGGTTGGTAATGGGGAGATCTAGAAATGATTAGATTTTGGTGGTGGGGTGGGGGTGTGTACCTTGGCAGAGGTCTGCGCTCTCAGGGGGCTTTTCTAGTTCAAATATATTTTTTAATGATATTGGGGTTGTGGTTGGTTGGGTCGTTTGTTGTTTGTGATAATTAGTCAAATAACCTGGTAAGTCGTCGTAATTTAAATATTAGGTAGAATTTTCTATTATTAATACATACACTTTATTAAAAGAATTTGTAGGTGATGTAAAATGTTCTGCACTTATATAGTTCTTTTCCACCTTCATGGTGCTCATAGTGCTTTACATTAACCTCACATTCACCCATTCACACACACTCATACACCAGTAGGTTTATAAGGTTCTGTCAGTCCTACTGGGAGACTAAGTCAAGGTTCAGTGTCTTTCCCAAGGACATTTCAACATGTAGACAGCCAGAGCTGGGACGCAAACCGCCAATCCTTCAGTCAGTGACTGAAGAGTTGACTCTACCAACTGTACTAAATGTCAGTAACAGTACATTTTGGGTTTATGGCCCAGGCTTAGTCTGTTCATTCTGTACAGAATCATCTTACTGCGGTGCAGACGCTCAGCCACATCCTCCTACTTCAGCCTCCTCAGGAAGTTCAGTGTGATCCTCAGAAAAGCCTCTGAGCTCTTCCTCTGCTCTTCATCCTCATCTCTCAGACTCTCTAAGCATTCTGGGTAATCTGTACTCAGAACCTGCTGGAACTTCTTCAGTTGGTTCTTGACAAAAGTGCAGATGTTCTCCTCCAGCAGCTGGAACACAAAACATGATGAAAAACACAAAGTCCAACATGGACCAAAGCTCAGGTCCATGTTGGACACAGTGACGTCCACTGGTCTGAAAACAGCAGATGATTGGACAGAACAGATGGACCAGTAGATGTTGGACATGTACACACCTGAAATATGTGGTCCAGCTGAGTCTGATCCTGTAGACCAGTGGGAACATCTGAGCTCTGCTGCTCCACTCTGTGGACCACCCATCAACAATCAGCTCACATTATGTCTGTCCACACTAACAGGTGGACACACCTGGATGTCAACATCAGCCACATGACCCCCTGTAGTGGGACAGGTGTCCTGGTCCTGCTGATCCCACTGAGAACCAACATGTGAGTGAGTTTGGAACTTCACACTCAGTGTTTGAGTTGATCAACAGGTTTAGTTCAGTTCATCAGGATCCACATCAGTGACCTCATGGCTGCAGGACTGAACTCACTTTAGTTCCATAGAAATATCATTTCACACACTGAAGAACATTTACTGAACAGTCTGTTCACACTAAACAAAGGGACACCTGTCAGCCAATCACAATTCAGAAGGGTCATTCCCCCCCTGCAGTTTTTGGTGCATTTCGCGATTTAGAGAACAATATGTCAGTAAGTTTTCTAGCTAAATGCATGACATTTTCAGAAAAGGAAGTTATTATCACTGTTATTATCAATAACAGTGTCTTTATTGGGACTGTGGTTTGACCTTGTGAAATCTAGAGAATAAACTGGAAACATTCCTCCTCAATTCAAAGGCTGCTCCACCATCTTGGATTTGCTTCAAATTTTGACCATGTGACCAAGAAAACTAGCCCAGACCAAATTTCAGACCGAAATATCAAATATATCCAAAGCCACCCCCTTGTGAAGTCTGGAAAATAAACTGCCAACTTTTACCAACCTCTATATTTATTGACCAATTAAACACAAACCAAATATGATATATACTCATGAAACCTTTTTGAGAATAAATGAGTCCATTTACATTAATGCTATGATCATGATCATGACTGTGGAGTTATCAGATTATTAAAGTGATCTTGTAAACAGGCTCATCTGATTTATCAGATAACCACTGGATTATGAAAAATCTGATTAAATCAACTGAATTTCTTGTTAATACTTCAATGTCTTCCTACATTTATACAGTTTAATCAGATTTATTTCATTCTTTTCCATCTGCACATGTGTAAAAGTTACATAGTCAAACATAAGCAGAAGACAATAACAGGAAGTTTGATTCTATCATCACTGTGTGTATGTACTCAAAGAAATCTGATAATGGACTCCAGTGTCTGAAGCAGAGTTTTTAATAATCACACTTTTTAAGTGAATGTAAATGCATCAGATCTAATTCTAATTATCTGATTATCCTGGGAACGTACGTGTCACAGGACCTTACATGGAGCACAAACACCAATGCCCTCGTTAAAAAGGCACAGCAGCGCCTGTACTTTTTAAGGTCACTGTGAAGGGTCAACGTGTCCCAGGACCTGCTGTTGTCCTTCTATAGATGTTCTGTAGAGGGTTAGCTCTCAGGCTGACAAGAAGGCTCTGGAAAGGGTCAGGGAGTCAGCACAGAGCATCATAGGAGTCCAGCTGTCCACTCTGTCAGAAATCTACAACACCAGATGTCGGCGCAGGGCCACCAGCATCGCCCGTGACGGTTCACACCCCGGGCACAGCCTGTTCTCACTGCTGCCCTCAGGGAAGAGGTACGGGTCCATCAAGGCCCGCACTTCGAGATTCCTGAACACTTTTTATCTCAGTGCAATCAGGGTACTGAACACTAGCGGGACACAATAGCTACCTCAGCCATTGCCCACTGTGCAATATATTTATATAGTTGTTTATATATTTTGATATTTATTCACGCTACCATGTTCTCTAATGCACTTTTACATTGCCTCCTGTAAATGTTTTTATACATCATACTTTTATTCTATTTTAATCTCCTTCTTTAATTTTATGCCACCACAGTTGTCTTTTAAATTTCATTATGCATGTGTATGTGTATGATGACAATAAAAGGATTCTATTCTATGATTACTCTGTTATCAGATTTTTATGGTCATGTAAACACACTCAATAATGTAAAGAATCTGAGCTGAAAATAAACACGTTATAAACTAAAGTCAGTGTTTGATAAATGTTTTATAAACAGTCGTCGCCTCTGACATTTACATTAAACTTACGTTTCAGAAAACGCTGGTGGGTGCTCCATGGAGTCGTCACTCCTGAAGGACACAGAACTGGATCCAGGACCAGGTCCAGAGGACTCTGGTCTGTGATGGATCCTGTTCATCAGGAAAACAGAGAGTTTAGTTTTCAAACAAAGTGTTAGAAAATGATCAAGACACTGAACATCAATAAAGTCTGAAGTTCTGATTAAAAAAAACAACAAACTCAGGTGAAAGTAAAACAAAATCACATCAGAATCATTTAGTTTCACAATAGTAGAAAAAGTTTTCACACACCCTTAAGATTTTATAGTTTAAAATATTTGCAGAAAAATATTTTTTGTTTCAAAAGATGTGGTTGCATCAGACAAACAGATGCAAATATTGTTTTTGTTTATTGTTTACAAGAAAAAAGTAAATTATTGAGAGTTTGAACATGTCATGTCCTGGATGTTTTTTCTGCTGAAACATCCAGTTTGGACCTGGACAGAACTGAGCATGTGCAGAAGGAGCATGTGGGTTTACCTACTGTAAAACAGGGAAATAAAATGGAACTAAAATGTGTTGAGTCAGAAAAACAGGAGTTGTTTTAGAAATGTAAAACCTAAAGGTGAAATATAAATGTGTCTTACAAGGTTGAAAAGGTAATGGATAATGTTATTTACTGAAATTATTAACATTGTTAAAAGAATTGATGGACATTAAAAGTGTCAAATAAAAGTCTGAATTATATAGCAGATAAATTAATGTTATTTTTATCATTTTTGTTGCATTATTGAACAGGTATAGAGGAGTTAAATAAGGTAACACTATGTTATGATAGCTATCAGTTGATTGGATTTCTATTAATCAAATCTACAGGGTACAGGTTAATTTGGTCTGAATCGGGTTGGAAAACTCAATGCAACCCATGGTACGAGACTGACCTAAAGGGTGTGACCACTGGTCACCTGACATGCATGAAGGGGTAAAGCAAATGGATAAAAGTATCTGAGGAGGACACCTCAAGGACTGGGACCACATGGGGACATTATATTGAAACAAAGTGAAAAACAGAGACAATGAAAGACTTTGAAAAAGTCAAACTGCTGAAAATGATCCTGTGTTGAAGGTGTGTATTCATATAAATGTAAAGAGTATAAAGTACAGATATTTATATAAATGTAAAGAGCATAAAGCACAGATATTTATATAAATGTAAAGAGTATAAAGTACAGATATTTATATAAATGTGAAGAGTATAAAGTACAAATATTTATATAAATGTAAAGAGTATAAAGTACATATATTTATATAAAAATATAGGGAGTAAAAGTACTTTTACACAGTTACACACACACACACACACACACACACACACACACACACATACACACATATATATATATATATATATATATATATATATATATATATATATATATATATATATATATATATATATATATATTAATCTATTTTGGACATTTCCATGTAGTTGATAATAGTTTTTTTACTTCATCAATGATAAGAACAATTAAATATGAAACAAAATCAGATAATTTCAACACTTTTGGTTGTAAAAATAATGAGTTAGTGTGATCCCTAAAGCCCACATTATGAATAATCCTAATCAGTCTTTTTTGAAAACACACTAAGGTATAGATTGTGGTTTTATAATTGTTCCCTCAGACCTCAGCACAATAAGTCAAATAATGACTGTTCATAATGTTTTTGAAACAAGATTGTTTTTTTAACTATAACATATATATTTATAAAAGTTTGATAAAAGCTTTATAAGGAAGTGTTCTTCACATTCCAGTACAAACATGTTCTAGGATATGACAGAATATGACATTAATAATTCAAATCTATCTCCACATTTCATAGTTTTTCCATTGAATTTCATCCATAAAGAATAAATGTATATTTAAACATCCACCTACCTTTTATATACGTCCAGTGCATAGAGCAGGTGACTTTATAGACATTTCTGCACAACCACTGTTTCCTGGAAACTTTATCAAAACACTTGACATGTCTATACAAATATAGTTTTATTTTTTTTACTTTTCTAGCCAATCAGAGGTGACTTTAGCAGATGCTCCTCCCTCCACAACTAACAGTAGAACATGTAGAACCAGAACCTCCAGAAGCTGGGCTACATGTCCAGCCACGCCTTCCCACAGGCCGCAGCGATCTGTACTTGACAAAACACGTCCTGATCTGACATGGTTTATAATAAAGTTTGTGTGTGGGTACATGTGTGTCAAAGTCATTTGTGTTACTAAAATACACTCAGACACAACTAGACACAGTAATAATAATAATCTATATCCACCTTTAACCTGCACTTCACATAATCAACTCAACCTGTCATACAGAGGTGTGATGCTCTGGAACACTTTACTTTGACACTTTTCTCTAACGTCCCTCTCACTCTTTAAAAAGCAGCTCAAAAAACATCTAGTGCACATTTAGTCACTTCCTGTGACTAACTGTCACAGGAAGTGTGACAGGAAGTCACAGGAAGTGACAGTTAGTCACAGGAAGTGACTAAATACTACTTTATTTGCTTCTTCTTCATCTGTATATCTTGCATATCTTGAATTATGAATGTTTTTTCTTCTTTTATTTTCTACTTTGTCTCCTGATTTTCAAAGTTTATTTGTTAACTTTATTCATCTAAGTTGATTATAATTTGTGTTAAGGGTGGAACTCCTGTACAAGCCCATTGGGCTTTGTTCCATCCCTGCACCATTGAGCTACTGATATGTGCTAAATGAATAAATGAAAGTACATTAAAATAAAATGAACACATGGAAATATGCATGACTTAGATTTCAAGGTTTTTATTTAAGAAGTGCAAACCATTTCTTTTCTTCGTTATCACCTCTCCAGTTTTGGGGAAAACCCTCTTTCACATGGTACACTTGTCACATGAATGCAAAGGAATTTATTTGAAAGTTTATGCAGATGTGGAAAGACCACTGCCCTTTCCTTCCAATCAGAGGTGGAAAAAGTACTGAAAAAATGTCATTGAATAAAAGTATCTTTACTTTGTGTAAATTCTACTCAGAGTAAAAGTACACATCTAAAATCCATGGTGCTATACACACCATGGATCAGCCATAAAAATGACATATATAATATGAACTGCAATATTATATATAGGTTGTACTGTGTATTATTATTACTATGGACTCTTTTCCTTCTGCACAAGGTTTTTTATATTAATCTGAAATCACAGCCATAGTCTATATATTATATATGTCATTTTTATGCCTGATCCATGGTGTGTATCGAACACAATGAGGAGTCAATACTCTATTCCACTGGTGACATTGTCTGTCTAATATTGTAGCTCTATGTATATATCTGTACTGTATAGTTATTAAACTAAGAGAATAATAATAATAATAATAATAATAATAATAATAATAATAATAATAATAATAATAATAATAATAATAATATAAACCACACATATACAGTATTGTCTTAGTGATTTATATAAAGCACTATTAAGGACTTAGAAGTCATTTGTTCACTGTGGAGGGTGTTTAGCAGAACTTTTCGACTAATGAATCACACAAGATGTAAAAAATCGGCAACTCCATTGATCCAGAATGATCATGTGATGTCCCGGAAGTCCTTTTGTGACTCCGCTCTTTCTGCAACAAACACATCCATGTTCCTCTGATACCTCCTTCTGGAGGAGTCAGTGAGGAGACAAGGTGTTCAGTCATGGTTCCAACAAATCTGCAGGTGTTGTGATTTGTTTTAATAGATGTCCTGGAAATGTAATCACACAGAAAAGTGATGAAAATGCTCATTGGTTGGCAGTTGTTTTAAACATTGAAGGTTTGTTGATTATTCTAGTTAACATTTATGGCTATAGTTCCTTCAATCCAAATAAACTTATGTTTTCAGAAATGTCTGATATTGTCACTGAATACAGAAGTGTTTACAGCACAAACCTGATTTAGTTTGGTGCTGATTTTAATTTATCTCCTGATGACTGGCTGGATAGATGTCCATATAAATTCAATAATAATCATTATAATACAACTCTACTTGGTTTCTGTAAAACTCATGCACTTATTGACATATGGAGAAGTAGGAATATGAACATTAGTCAATTTTCATGGATAAAAACAAATGGAAATGTCAGATCTCTAATTGATTTATGGTTATTAACACTGGAACTAGTAGATTTAGTTTCAGATGTATGGATGTCAAGTGCACCCCTAACTGATCATTGCCTTTTATCTCTTGTGTTACAATCTTCACTACACAATAACAAAAGAAAAACACACTGGAAATTTAATGGAGATCTTCTGAAATGTGACAAATATTGTCATTTAATTAAAGATACAATTCGATTCAACAATCGGTAGCTATTGTAATAGGTGGGAGTTTTCTAAGTACAGGGTCAGACAAATATCAATCCAATTTGGGAAAAAAAAGAAGCAAAGCTTTCAGAGAACAGGAAGTTAAGATAGTACAAGATATTGATAATTGCTGTAAAAAGTCACTTATGTCAGAGTCAGACAAAAATATATTAAATAAGATCCAGAGCCAAATGGTTAGAAGAGGGGGAGAAAAATACTGCATACTTCTGTGGTTTAGAGAAAAAAAGACAAGAAAGAAATGCAGTTAATGTGCTTATGATAAATGATGTTGAATGTACAGACCCTAAACAGCTGTCTAATGAAGTCCATAGATTTGATTAAATGTTATTTTCCTCGTCTCATTCTAAAGAGAAATCTGATGAAAGTATTAAACATCACATCCCCAAAATCAGTTGTGATTTTAAGGAACTATGTGATGCTGAAATTGAAATGTATGAATTGGATAATACGATCAAAAAACTTAGTTTAGGGAAAGCACCTGGACAGGATGGATTATCATCCAGTTTTTATCAATTCTTTTGGAATGAAATAAAAGAATAGTTCTTTTTGTCTATATGTGAATGCTTCATGAATAAGTCCTTAATGCCCACAATGAAACAAGGTTAATAACACTTATTCCCAAACCGGGCAAGGATAAAAAGTACTTGGAGAATCTCAGACCTATTACACTACTTAATATTGATTATAAATTGGTTGCTCATATTGTGGCTAATAGATTAAAAGAAGGTATGGCACAAATGATCAGTGAAACCCAATGTGGGTTCCTTAAAGAACGCTCCATCCATAACAATGTCAGGCTAGTGTTGGATTTGCTGGATTATAGTGATAGAATTGAAGATGATGCTTTCATTTTATTTGGAGATTTTTGCAAAGCATTGGATAGTGTGGAATAGCCTTTTATTTTGGACACTTTGGTTTTGGTGATGGCTTCAGAGAGATCATCAATATACTTTATAATGACATCAATAGTTCAATATCATTACCATTCGGTACCTGTAGTAGATTTGAGGTGAGGAGGGGTATTCGTCAAGGTGGTCCTGCCTCTCCTCTTATCTTTATTATTATCTATTATGTTCAAAAATAGTGAGGGTGTCATTCAGCTAAATGTTATGGGGTGTCCCTTAATTGTAAGTCAACTGGCAGATGATACAAGTTTATTTGGAAGAAATGCTGCTCAAATACCAAAAGATCTAAAAATTATTTCCTCCTTCTCAGAAGCTTCTGGTCTTAAGTTGAATCTAAATAAATGTGAATTGATGGTGATTCATGATCAACCTCTAACATCTATTGAAGGTATTCCAATCAAAAAACAAGTCAAATATTTAGGAATTACAGTGTGTAAGGATTTGAACAAATAGAGAGAAGGCTAACTTTGAGAACACTCTGAAAAAAAGTCAAATGATTTTGAATATATGGTTACAAAGGGACCTGCAGTGTTGGGAAAGTTCACCTTGATTAGGAACTAGTTCAAAGTTCACTTCAAGTTACTCAATATGAATTAGTTCAGTTCATCGTTCATTCTTCCAAATTATCAACTAGAAGTTCATGGATCCCAAAATGAACTTTTTTTCCTTCTTTTTTTGTGTTATTATTGTAAACTTATTATTAACCATTTCTGACGTTATCCTGACCGTAGTCAGGAAATCAGGGGAAAATGCCGTCCTTGTCCAGGGCAGAAGTAAGTACCTTACCCCGGGGTTCACTTCCCTCTGCAGGTTCTTAGAACACAAGGAGCGGTTTCAGTCACTTTAGTTTTCAATGTTTATTTACAAGAACGGGACAACACCTGCTCTGGTAACACTCTGTACATTTAACTCTTTTTCTCCACTCCCAAAAACTCTCTGCACCTCTCTCTCCCTCTCTGTCTCTCTCTCCCCCCCCCCCCCCCCCCCCCTCTCTCCAACATCTCTCTCTCTCCCTCTCTCTCTCTCTCTCTTCCTCCCTCTCTCTCCATCACCCCCCCCCCCCCTCTCTCTATTCCACAACATTATGTTGCCAACATTAGTTCAGAATAATACAAAAATGACATCTATGATAATGCTGTGTTTTGATCCCATTTTATTTCTTATAGGACTCAATAATTACAACGTGATAAGAACAAAATGTGAACTACATAAGAACGCAGTTCAATAAATGCCAGAATAACCGCGTTCACAACTTCCCGTTCATTTGACAAAAGTGAACGAGTCGTTCACGTTGGTCAAAAATTCATTGAACGATCGTTCAATGAACTCGTTCAGGTACAACACAGGGGACCTGTCTATTTTTGGATGAATTTTACTATCAAAAATGAAAGGTCTATCAAGATTAATTTACCAACATACGCTTTGAACATCCCTCAGTGTATAATTAAGATTATTAATATAAACAATTGTAATTTTATTTGTAAAAATACACATCATTATATTAGGAAGAATGATGTTATTAAATGTTTGGAGGAAGGAGGTTTGAATGTGATTGATTTTGATCATATGAATGGTTCATTAAAGCTGAAGTGGCTGCAGAACTTTATCAAAAACTATGAACTTTTTTGGTTTAATTTTCCTACAAAGTTCTTTATGGATTTTGGGGGTGTAGAATTTTAGTTGAAATGTGATTTTGAAATAAGTAAACTGCCAGTCAAACTTTCCAAATTTCACCAACAGGTCCTCCATTATTGGAAAATAATATTAAACATAATTGTAGAGGCTAAGCCAAATACTTGAAGCCCCTGAGGGGTTGTTAGACTAGCACCTATTTGATGTGCTTAACTTTAGCCACTGAGTACGTGTCTATGTAAATAAGTAACAACGACGACGTCTTATATGTCGGTACATTTATTGTAGCTCACCAATAATCCAGTGCATGTTGTATAACTCATAATACAGCATACATCTCACATGAAAGAAGCTGTAGAAGCTAGGAATCACAAAGTTTGTAAACAGGTGGTTTATGGGTGGTGCCCACGGAAGTAGGTGTGTACACATTAGTGTATAAAGGTGAGCCTTCAGCAGGGGGTCCGGTAAGGAGAGAATGAGGGTTGGCGGCCGCAATTTTTGTTGACCGCTTTACAGCTTTAACGCTTTACAGCTTTAACGCTTTGCCGCTTTAAAGCCTTTTTTCACTTTGTCTTTTCTTTATTTAATGCAATCAGCACTTTTATTACAGTCAAGTCTCCTGGTTATCCATTCCGTCATATATGCCCTGTAATTGCTCTGATCATGTTCAACAAAATAAAACCAAAGAAGCATCAAGAATCTCAGCCTTTGTTTCATCCACTAAAGCATTACAGCGCGTCACAAATAGCCACAGAAAGAAACCAACCTCATACTCTCAGGCGGCAATAGGAACAAGTTGGAAGCCGCATTAATTGTCAACAAAAACTATAGGCGTTCTGTGAAAATCATCAAGCTGCACCAGAAGGAGCCAAGTCACCACGCACCGACCACTAAGGAGCCACAGCTAAGTGACACGTCACGCAACCCACTCACCTGGGACAGGTAGGACAGAACCTGCAAATGTTTGTGGAATCCGCCTGGATTTGAATGCATTGTACCGAAATGAAGACTATGTATTAATGGATGTTGCTGAATGTAATTGCGCATTGAGAGTGGCGCAACGTTTTCTGTGCTTTATTGGATGGTGATGTCGGGACGTTGTGGCATAAATAATCAGCAGCTGATGTTGTCAAAAGCCTTGTTGAAATGTTTGGAAAGCATTTGCTCTGTCAATGAATAAAATGCAATGTCGATGGATGAATTTTAAATGTGTTCGCTCTTGAATGAAATGTGATCGTGTTGCCTCATAAAATACAACCTAAAGGAAATGAGTCAAAGAAACGTTGTTGATGAATGTCCAAATATGGAAAAGGAAAAAAGACAAATAAAACTGACGGCCAAAGCACTGGAAAATAAAATCGAACGATTGCAACATGAGCGTAAAAGTGCCGTTAATAAAATCAAAGCGCTTATTCCACAAATGAAAGCGCATATGAAATCAAAGGAAAACGCAAACGAAATTTCCTCACAACTGAATAACTTAAATACTCTGAGTACAAGGGTTACTGAACTGCACAATGAATTAATACCACTACTTCCTGATGATGAAGGTAAAAAACAAAACGAATGGTATTCTAGCATTATGGATTATAGTGATGCGTTCAAGGAACAAGTGGAAACTTGGATAAAGGAAAATCCGCATAAAACCCCAAATAAATCACCACTTCAAATAAGTGCATCTGAGCAACGAAAGGAAATGAAACACGTGGAACAAGTTCCTGATGAAGAGGGTGAAGATTTGTCTGTTTGCCCTCGCCTATCTGTTCCAGATCCTCAGAATAAACTACAGCCTAGTGACAGTGTCTCAAATGCAACCAAAAGATCACACTCACATTTATCATTGTCCTCAGCCTCACGTTCATCTGCTTGCTTAAAAATGGAAGCAAACCTTGCAATGTTGGCAGTACAACAAAAAACATTAAAGGAAAAGAATGCATTGGATGAAGAGGAGTTAAAGCTACGCAAAAGAAGAGAAAAGCTTTTATTGGAAACTGAAATTGCTGAGGAAATGGCAAAACTAAGTGTTATAAAATCAAAGGGCAGCATTGTCAGTAAATCAAGGTCAAAGGCTTCAGATGGGATGAACTCGTATTGTGAAAAGACACATTTAAAACAAGAACTTAATGTCAACGCCACAGAATTTGCCCCATCAATTCCAGTTGAACCAAAATCCAAGGCAAATGAAACCTCACAAATGGCTGTGAGGCCAAAGGTCACTCACTTTCCTGATGAAGAAAATATCCCAGGTCCATCATATATGCTCCAACGTTACCTAATAGCTCCTGAAGATCCTGCGACTGTTATACAAACTGACTCATCACAGAATGACAGTGTGCTTGACATAATGAGAAAACAAAATGAAATTACAACAATGTTAATGCAACAACAATGCCTCTCAGCCCTCCCAAAAAGAGAAATTCCCATTTTCGATGGCAATCCACTCAAATACCATTCATTCATAAAAGCATTTGAAAATGGAGTTGAGCGAAACACTCATAACAACTGTGATAGACTTTATTTCCTGGAACAGTACACCAAAGGCCATGCAAAGGAGCTGGTGAGGAGCTGCCAGCACATCGAGTCAACCAGAGGATACCAGAGGGCGAAGGCTCTACTGAAAGAACATTATGGTAATGAACACAAAGTGGCAGCAGCATACATGGAGAGAGCATTGGCATGGCCTCCTATCAGAGTTGAGGATGGGAAGGCCCTACAGGAGTACAGCCTCTTTCTACGTGGATGCTGCAATGCTATGGATGACGTGCAGTATTTAACTGATCTGGACACCCCAACGAACATGGTAGAAATCATCAGAAAACTGCCGTACAAATTCCGAGAAGGTTGGAGGAGACATGCATGTGAACTACAAGAAAACCACAATAGGAGAGCACGGTTTGTAGACATTGCCAATTATATTGAAAAAGAAGCAAAAATCTTAACAGACCCCGTGTTTGGCAATATTCAGGACACCACTGGATTCACCCAACAAATCAAACACAAACCTCATCATCGCTCCAGCATCAGGGGAGCCAGCTTCGCTACCACCGTGGATTCTGTTGAGAGAACAGTTCAATCTGTGACTTAAGCTATGGACACAAAACCATCAGCCAAACGACTCTGTCCTTGCTGCACTGCAGAACACACATTGGATGTGTGTGCACGGTTGGGAAAAATGACGCACAAAGAGAAGATTAACTTCCTGAAGGAGAATGGCGCTTGTTTTCGCTGTTTGTGTATAGGGCACATTAGCAAATATTGCCAAAGGAAGATCTCTTGCGCAAGGTGTGGGCAAAGACACCCGACTGTGCTCCATAGGGATAGTGCATCAACTACAGAGAGAAGCGTTCAAGTTACAGTGGACGGCACTCTAGTTTCCAGTGGACTTACAGGGGCTGGTGAGATGGAATGCAAGCTTCCTATTGTGCCAGTCCAAGTGAAAGCTAAGAAGGGAAATAAAATCATCCTTACGTATGCCTTTCTGGATCCAGGAAGCACAGCAGTCTTCTGTACTGAGAGCCTGAAGCAGAAGCTCAATTTGTCAGGAAAGAGAGCTAACATTCTTCTCAGGACCATGGGGCAGGAAAAGATGGTCAGTAGCCACATCATGCCAAAGCTGGAGGTGGCAGCGCTTGAAGACGACCATTTTATTGAATTACCAAAGGCATACACTCAACTGTCTATGCCGGTACACAAAACAAACATACCCACAAATAAGGATCTGACAAGGTGGCCATATTTAAAACACATCTCATTACCACAGATTGAGGCTGGAATTGATTTGCTGATTGGAACAAATGTCCCACAAGCCATGGAACCACTGGAAGTCATCCGCAGTGAGCACAATGGACCTTATGCTGTAAGGACGGCGTTGGGCTGGACAGTAAATGGACCACTAACAGGAAATGGTGGACAGGCCAATTACTGTGAGCAGGCAGTGACTGTGAATCATGTGTCCATTGTAAATTTGGATGAACTATGGCATCAGCAATTTAAGATGGATTTTCCAGAATCTGCTGTAGAGGAACAAGTGGGTCCATCCAGAGAAGACCTGAGGTTCATGGACATGGTGACAAACTCAGCCAGAAACATCAATGGTCATTATCAGGTAGCCCTGCCTTTGAAAAATCCGAACCTCAGCATGCCAAATAACAGGAAAGCAGTTGAACAACGTCAAAGCCATTTGAAAAGGAGGCTCCAGAGGGATCCAGTGTTTTATAAAGAGTATAATACCTTTATTAATTATCTGCTGGACAAAGGTTATGCTGAAAGAGTTCCTGATGCGGAGCTTGACAGAAGTGATGGCAAGGTTTGGTACATACCACATCATGGTGTTTACCACCCAACAAAGAAAAAACTCAGAGTTGTGTTTGATTGTGGTGCCAGTTATAGAGGACAATCTCTGAATGACGAGTTGTTGCAAGGGCCTGACCTGACCAGCTCACTGATTGGGGTGGTGACCAGGTTCCCCAGAAGAAGAAGGCTCTGGACGAGCAGCTGGCCCAGGTTCCCCAGGAGAAGAAGGCGCTGGACGAGCAGCTGGCCCAGGTTCCCCAGGAGAAGAAGGCTCTGCACGAGCAGCTGGCCCAGGTTCCCCAGGAGAAAAAGGCTCTGGACAAGCAGCTGGCCCAGGTTCCCCAGGAGAAAAAGGTTCTGGACAAGCAGCTGGCCCAGGTTCCCCAGGAGAAGAAGGCGCTGGACGAGCAGCTGGCCCAGGTTCCCCAGGAGAAGAAGGCGCTGGACGAGCAGCTGGCCCAGGTTCCCCAGGAGAAGAAGGCGCTGGCCCTTTCTTGAATAAAACTCACTCCTACTTGGAAAAAAAAAAAAAAAGACAAAGACTAGTTGCTTGGACAGACCCATATCCAAGGTGTGTTTGTTGCTGGAAGAGGTGGCATGAGGACGTTGTTGACCTCTACAGGGACTTAATTTTTTATTTTTTTTTGGACTTATCTGAACTGTCCTCTATTGGTTGTGTAGATGACCAGAAGAAGGAATACTTTTCTACTTTTGCCGGACATTTTTTTGCATTGTTGAAATTGAAATGATTTGTCTCTCCCTTGGTATCATGTTTTGAAATGTGAATTATTATGTAAGACCTAATAATTAGGGGCTGGTGTGTAGAAGCTAGGAATCACAAAGTTTGTAAACAGGTGGTTTATGGGTGGTGCCCACGGAAGTAGGTGTGTACACATTAGTGTATAAAGGTGAGCCTTCAGCAGGGGGTCCGGTAAGGAGAGAATGAGGGTTGGCGGCCGCAATTTTTGTTGACCGCTTTACAGCTTTAACGCTTTACAGCTTTAACGCTTTGCCGCTTTAAAGCCTTTTTTCACTTTGTCTTTTCTTTATTTAATGCAATCAGCACTTTTATTACAGTCAAGTCTCCTGGTTATCCATTCCGTCATATATGCCCTGTAATTGCTCTGATCATGTTCAACAAAATAAAACCAAAGAAGCATCAAGAATCTCAGCCTTTGTTTCATCCACTAAAGCATTACAGCGCGTCACAAATAGCCACAGAAAGAAACCAACCTCATACTCTCAGGCGGCAATAGGAACAAGTTGGAAGCCGCAATAGAAGCATACAGAGTAGCCTTATCGTAAGCGGTCAAAAACTGTGTGTGCTCCCCTCCGTCGAGCAACACCTGTTACCAGAACAACAGTTCCCACCTATATTGGTATAGTACCAATTAGACCAGAGTGCCACCTAGTGGGCATACACAAAACTACAAAGAGGAGCCCAAATGGCCCCTACAATAATTTATCTCCTCACAATACACTGATTTGGAATAATAGATCTATTTGAATAAATAAGAAGTGTTTTTACTTTAAAGAATGGTCAGACCAGGGTATCTGGTCCATCCTACACTTATTGGATGACAGAGGCAATATATTAGAATTGACAGAATTTAGGAACAAGTATAATTGAAACTGTAGCAGAGAATTATTTAATGAAGTGGTTAAAGCAAAACCTCAAACTCTTATAGCTACAATCAAAGGATATTTAGTTTATGAATCAACAATACCCTGAATGTACCCTTTATTTATTAAAATAACTGTGTTCACGTACACTGTGAAACTATTTTACTATACCCCATGTGCAATATCAATAATACTGTATATATATTTAACTGAGGTGAAGTGTAGGTGCAATATATCAATCTTTAAATCTGGTGTGTTAATGCTCACGTGCAATATCAATTTTTTCAAAAACCATATGCAATATATTTTGTAGCACTACCATTTCTTACATTTCCCATTCCTTCTTACATTCAGCTGCTAGTTTCTGTTTCTGCACTTAACCGCCCAACTGTTCATAGTGTTCATAGTTTTTGTATATTACCGTTTATATTACTTGTTTATATTGTTTATTGATATTTAATGTATATTGTTTCTTTTTACTGATGCCCTCTTCTGCTGCTGTAACATGTGAATTTCCCCACTGCGGGACGAATAAAGGAAATCTTATCTTATCTTATCTTATTCAAGATTGTCTTTTTTATGTGATAAATGGAGCAGGAATAAAATTCTAAGATCATTACTTTCCAAAGAATGTTTCCCATCACCCTTAAAAAGACGATATATAATAAAAAGATACACGACTGATGCATCTACTGTTAAGAGGCTTAGATGGAATTATGTGGAATGTTCTATTCACTGAAAGTTAAAGTGACTTTAAGACAATAAATGATATTTATCTGTGTAAAGAATTATTGTGCTTTAGATTTAATGTAGATGTTAATGAATGTACATTTTACAAAAAGAATATTGAAACTTAGGAACAGCTTTTTTTCTCATGTAACATCGCTGATAGATTCTGGAAAACTCTTTATCAATGGTTATTGGAAAATAATTTGTCTTTGTCTCCCTTAAGTTATGATAATATTCAATTTGGTGTTGTGTTGGAGGATAAAAAAACTGAATTTCAAGTCAACAATATTATTATACTTGTAAAATACTTCATTCATAAATGTAAATTCATGTCTGTCACACCTCATTTCCAGGTTTTGTTGAAGGAACTTTGGGAAAAGTCAAATCTAAGAATGCTGTACACCTTTATAGTTTGTTTTCTGCTTTGTCTTTTAATCTGAGCCCAGGAAGTAATAATTGAATTATTTTATTTCCTTATTTTGTTGTTATTTTTTTATTATTAATGTGTTTTTTATGCATTAACTTTATGGATTGTATTTGTTGTCCTGTTTTGTAGATGTTTGTTTATGTTACATAAATAAAAAAAAAACACATAAAACCTAACGTCACCTTTGCTGTCCACAAAAAACAGGTGAGCTGCCGATGCCACATCAAACATTTCTTATTAACAGTTATCATAAGTGAATTTCAGAACACTTATCAAACAGAATCAGAATTTAGTTTGACTCACTCCATTCACTCCAATTAAATTTATTTTGGCGAGTTAAGTACCCATGGACCGGAAGTAGAAGGGCGTGCCTTAGCCTCCCCATTGGCCCAGCCTTTTATATGATTCTGACCAGCACGGGATCTTACACGCATGCGCAGTCTTGATCTCAATCGATGTTTCTCTTCTCAACAACTAATGCCTGTGGATGCGGTGATGACGTATGTTGACAGTTGAGTCGTAGTCATGCCAAAGAAAGGCTACTTGGGATTATTTGATTTCACAGTGGATTTAAGATAATCAGCTCTATGCACCATGTGAGTGGACGTTCAAAATCGATTAAACAACAACAGCAACAAAATAGAAAACGTATTTTGATTCGGAAAAATAACATTCTACAACACACAAGTGAATCAATACATGTAAGAAGAATTAAATAATAATAAACATTTCCGAGTACGTGTTTTATGACTAACCACTACCCTGCATGTATTGGCCATGAATTTGTATTTTGAAATTCTTTACCGGAAATTGTTGTATAATGTAACCGTGCTGCAGTTCTACAATATGACCACAAGAGGGCACCACACCTCTGTTTACGCTGTAAAATTGTACTTTCCACTTATTTGATCACGTCAGTACTATTTGGAAACACGATTTATAGCTGTTAATCTGACTATTGTGGATTTTACCATACTAGATACATACATAGATAATGTTTGTTGTGTTTTATATGAACAAAAACATTGACTAAGTGACTTGAATAATAGAAATAATAGACTCATGCAACACTTTGTTCCCCTTCGTTACTATGTTTGTTTGTTTTGGAGAGTCCTGGTCGGCCAGCTCTAAATGTAAAGTGTTCTGAGACAACTTCTTTTGTATGAATTGCAAGATTGTTTTTAACAAAACCTTCACATTTTCCATTTGCCATTATTAAAGGAATGTAAATTTAAAAAAAAAATCCTGTAAAGTTTGAAGTCATCATTTTTCCATCCGTATTCTGATGGATAAAATACACAGTATATTTAATGCACGACTGGACTGGTTTGACAATTAACAAATATTTATTTTATGCACAACTCCAGACAAATACTCACAGGTATCCAATCTGTGGACACTAATGTAGAGTTGAAAAACAAAGATTTGATCCAATTTAACTTGAAAGTGTTGTTTGAAGTGGTGAAATCTATGACGTTCAACCACCCTTTTCATATGTGTTCATAACAGTTGTTTTCTTTAAATGATGTTTTCTATTTTTCCAGACAAAGTTGAGAAGAAGCCTATCAATATCACTAAGCACTTTATTATCCACATGCAACGCCAGCGCAGCGCTGCATATGACAGATTCCCTCTGCTTTGGTGAATAGAATTCTACTTCTTAATGATAAATGTGTCAAAGGTCATTGGTTAAGTTTTCTACCTGTTTTATCTATGATAGGGTTCAAGTTTGAACTGACTGTTATTTTCATCTTTATTGATTAGAATACCTAGATATGGAACTGGACTTTTTACTGGGATACTGTAGATGGAGGAATCATTACAGTTATTGATGGATATTATTTATTTATTTCACTTTTATTTAAGCAGGAAAACATCATTGAGATTAAAAATCTCTTTTCCAAGAGTGTCCTGGCCAAGATGGGCAGCAATACAATAGTTACAGTTACAGTTCAGGGAAGATATTGTCAAGTGATGATCAGGTAAGAAGTGTTACCCCCATATAAAGATGGCACTGATTAAACTGAAACATTCATTCTAATTGACAGAGATAGTTAATGTAATGTGTTCTATATCTGTGACCCCATGACATGAAGATAAACATTTTTAAATGAAGACACTGAAAGGTTTCCATTAAACAAAGTTTCCTTGTGGGAAACAAGGAAACTTTGTTTAATGGGAAGAAAATGTAAATGAGTCCATATTTAATGAACATATTTAACACTGAGTAAATATCAACACAATATTATAAATAAAATAGGAGAATGTAGAAATGTAAACTAAGGATCAGGGTTAGAATAGTTTGGATTTTTCATTCTAGTTTTGTTTTAGTTAGTTTGGACTTTTTCCTCTAATTCACTTAGTTTTAATGTGTCTTTTGAGCAGGTTTGATAGTTTTTTTTCTGAATGTTTGGTTTTAGTTTTTTCATATATTTTATCTTCCTCACCATCCTATTCAAAGAAAAGTGAGGTGTGGATCAGCTGGGTCAGGTGGAGGTGGGTTATTGACTGAGCAGAGACATAAACATATAGACAGTATGATGGATAAACTCCCTATAGCCACGCCCCCTCTCCACAGATGATTCAAACCCTGTTGTCAGAAATGGACAAGAGGGTTTAACATGTAAAGCAACAGAGTTCTAACCTGATTTGTCATGTGGCTGCGTTAGGCTATGCTCACCAACAGTCAGGGTAACAGAGTTAAACATCTAGTAAATAATGTGTGTGAACTGTCCCCATGAGCACCTGCACACTACACACTATTATGACAATGCACTTATGCACAACAATACAACTATTTTTAACACTAATCAACCTTTACAAACATGGAACTTTCATTTATTAGTAATAAAGGGGTAGGAAGATATTCATTGTAGACAGGACATGGCAAAGTTAAAAACCTACCAAAAACAACTTTTATAACCCATAACTTCACACACAGGTCACATTTCCTACCATGAAAGAGGACGTAAATATACATAACACAGTTGTTCAGTGCAGAAATCAGCACAGATACAACTATACTAGTACTGTACTCATTCTTACCTGAATGATTATCCAATCAAACAGATAATTTTAGATCAAAAATGACCAAGCCTACATGGTGGTTGTTCACAATGTCCAGTTGTGACAAAATTAGATCAATGATGGTGAAGGTGGTTTTTATAGTTGTCCACAGACCAGGGAACACTACTATTGACTTTAATTGTTCACTAATTGTAATGGCACAGGCCTACCTTCACATCTTACTGTCACTCATCTGCAGTGGAACCACCATCAAATGTCCATTTGTCAAAACAATCAGAAAAGGCTGTAAGTAGAAGGATTTGATTGGTTTAGACAAATCACATGGTGACATGACAGTTCTCCACTAAGCTAGGAGAACTCTGAGGATGCACACATTTGTCATTATGCATTTTTTTCTTTTTTTGAAGGAAGCAACCAGGGGGTGCTGAGCATATTTTTAGGGGGGCTGAAGCCCCCCTAAACTATTTTTAGGGGGGCTGAAGCCCCCCTAAAAATAGCCTAAACTCTCCTCTGGAGAAAATAAAAACACACGCGGGCCAAAGATGACGGCGCGCACCGTCACAGTATTTTAAAATAATAATAATCTTTTTGCTCACAAGTTGGTGTGGGCCAGTCTGTGTCCTCTCGTGGGTCGGAGTTGGCCCGCGGGCCGCCTATTGGCGAACCATGGTCTAGCATGTCTGGTGTTTGTTACAAACATTTATTTATGACTTTAATAAACACATTATTCGTCTATGGAAGTAATGAACTGTAGGAGCGAGTGGCACTGATCCAAGATGGCCGCCCTGCAGGGACGCTGCTCCGGTGGACGACTGCAGCCAATGAGGCGTCTACGTTTATATCACATAGTATAATAATCTACATGTGTCTTTGGGTTAAGTTCCATTTACGGTTTATTCATTTTTGCTTCAGAATAAAACAGGAAACGACCGTTATCCTTTTTTTCCCTATTAATAATTTAAAGACAAGAAGGAAAAATGAAAAAACCCATCATTATCTGTATTTTCATTTTGTTTTGGAAACATAACGAAGAAACAAGTTGTTTTTTCATTGTCTTATTTCTGGTTTTATTTTGAAAAACGAATGAACGACTGATACACAGATAATCAGCTCTGTATGTAGTGTCACGAGATTAACTTAGTTATGATTTAGGGCAGTTTTATTGAATGATGCAAACTAAAATAATAATAATAATAATAATAATAATGACTCATGTGTTTCTGAATGATCAAAATATCAAATTGTTGTCCACGTATACACACCTACACACACACACACACACACACACACACACACACACACACACACGTACTTGTACACACCTTTATACACACACACTGCAGCAGACAGGAGCAGAGAGCTTTTCTGATGCAGTTTCAGTTCCATTACTGTGAAAACACACACACACACACACACACACGCACACACACACACACACACACACACACACACACACACACACACACACACACACACAGTTTGTACCAGAGGAGGAAACGTCTGCATTCAGTGATGAACCTGCTGTCAGAGGAACCACCTTCAATCACACCATGATATGTAAGAGAATTTTATTTCATTTTTATCATATATGTTAGAAATAACTTCTGTAGGTTTGTCATGTTTCTGAAGTAACACACGACTGTGTTATTTATGTTTAGTTTTTTCATTCAAATTTACAGTATTTACCATCAGTGACTTTAAATGGAACTGGACTTTTCTGTGTTTATGTTAAAGACAATTATTAGATCAAATAAACAGAAAAATACTTTATTTATCCCCTCAGAGAAATTCAGTATCACGTAGCTCAGACCAAATAATATACACACAATAGAAGAATAAATAAACAAGTAAATAAAAAGGACCATTATTCACTAACCGTAATAATCATAACACTAATTAATAACTGCAGGTGATAAAAGTACTGACAATCTGTACTGCAGTAAAAGTACAGCTACTGGTGTGAAAAATACCCTGGTAAAAGTAGAAGTACTGATTCAACTACTAAAAGTAAAAAAGAAAGAAAGTACAACTTCTCAACTGTAATAAAGTAAAAAATTAAAACTGCTTTTTTTTCCCACGAATGAAATATTTATTTTATAAGTTATTATATATATATATATATATATATATATATATATATATATATATATATATATATATATATATATATATACAGAGCCGCTGCTAAGGTTTTGGAGGCCCTAAGCATAACTGGTCAGGGAGGCCCCCCACCACCACCTCAAAATACAAACGTGGACATGCCCCCCTACCCCCCCCAAACACACACACACACACACACAAAAAACAAAAAGTTATACTGAAGCTGTTACCATTTATTACATTGCATATTTTAAAACTGAACATTGACAATATTAGAATAAATAAGGCTAATAACAGCAGTAAACAGTAAAGAACAATATGTATAATTTTTTTTTAACATTTTCTGAAGAGCAGCATTACAATTAAATGAAATGAAAGGCCACTGTAGGTTCCAAACAATGAACAAAATAATTATGCTGATAAATAAAGAAGGCTCTACAATAAAAAATAAATAAAAATAGCTGCATGTTGAAAACAATGACCAATGAAATTCTGCACATCAATTAAGAAGAAGACAGCTTTATAAAGGTGCACGGCGAGCTTTCCTGGCAGCAAAATCACTGATCAGGTCATCCAAAGACAGTGTATGTGCAACGTCAGCATTGATGCTGATGACGGCAAGGCCACCTAACCGCTCTTGTCCCATTGTTGACCGTAGATATGTTTTTATCAGTTTCAGTTTGGAGAAACTACGTTCAGCAGAGGCAACTGTGACTGTGAGAGTCAGGGCAATTCTAAGAGCAATCCACAGATTTGGATACACTTCTTGTAGGTCATTTTCATGCAGATAGGTGAGCATCTCCAAGGCAGTTGTCTGTGACGGAAGTAAGGGAGATTGATCATCTCCTGCATCATCTCCAGACCATGAATATCAGCTTCATCTTTATCTGTCAGAGTTTTCTCCACATCCATACAGTGTTTATGCAGGTCCTGCTTGGATATCCCATGTAATTTCTGAAAATCAAGTAGTACTCCGAATGTGTCTCTCACTTGGCTCATGGTCTCGAAGCGCTCCTGCAGCGATGTCAGAGCAGAGTCCACAACATGGTTGAAAAATTCCACCTCTAGTCTCCTTTGTGCATCATTGAAGGGCTCATCAGGAGCTTCATAACCAAACTGCCTTTTAGTGCTCCTCAACCTCTTCTTTTTGAGCTCAGGTTCGATGTTAAGAGCTTCACACAACTCCTTGGCAGTGTCTATGGCCTCAGAAAACCCAGACTGCCTGTACTTGGTGAGGGAGGCTTTTGCAGTCTCAATCAGACTGGCAGCAACATCAAGCTGCATTGAGGATGACTGCAGCAGTTTGTTCACATGGGTAGTGATGGAAAGAACTTCAGCCCAAACAACTGTGCAGATCAGAAATCTGAATGAGCCAACCTCTTCTGCCAGGCCTTGAGCCTCTGACCTTGCTACAGGTTCAGTGACAGCTTCTTTTGCTTCCAAGAGAGCTTCTCTCACTTCTTTAATCTGACTTCGGACAGCGACGACGCTCTGAAGTCTGCTCTCCCATCTCACATCAGACCATGATTTCAGAGTCAGTTTGACATGTTTAAGTAAGATGTTCCACCTCTGTGTGGCTGCTGAGAAAAAACAAAACAGTCTCTGAAGGTATCCAAAATAACCAGTTGCATCTGTAGAGGACTTGGCAGCATCTGATATGACCAGATTCATTGTATGTGCAGCACAAGGGACAAACACTGCCCTTGGATTTAGCTGTAGCAGTCTGGCCTGCAGTCCTTGCCTCTTCCCTTTCATATTGGCTCCATTATCATAGGCCTGTCCTCTGCAATCATCAAATGGAATACCAAGTTCCTTAACCTTTTCCAGAACAACTTTTGACAGATTGAGCCCTGTTGTTTCAATCACGTTCATGTATCCGAGGAAATACTCTTTGATGTGTGGCTTGGGCACCAATTCTACAATGCGCACAATAAGAGACATTTGTTCCTTGTGGCTGATGTCAGGGGTGCAGTCAAGGATGATGGCATAATATTTAGCTGCTTGGATTTTTGCCACAATGGTGTGTATTGTTTGGGAGGAGATTATCTCTATTATTTCATTTTGCGTTTGTTGTCCAAGATAGTGCGTTCTGGAAGCCTCATCTTTAATTTTGGCCACATGCCCCTCTGTAACTGGATCAAATTGAGCCAGCAGCTCTACCTCTTTCAAAAAATTGCCATTGTCTTGTGCGTACAATCTTTGCGAAGAGCCCCTAAAAGGCAAATTTCTGGTGGCCAGAGACAAGGTTATTGAGAACAAGCGCTTCAGAACATCTTGCCATCTCTTCCTCTCCGCCTCCAATAAGGACAGCTCCTGCTGGTCTACAGCTAGTTTCTTCCTCAGCCGCATATCCAGCTCTCTCCATTTCAACATGCACTTGGTATGGTCTAGGCTACCTTCATGGACTCGCAAGCAGGTGTTAATGTTGGACCAGTCACCATAGCCTGTTTCTGTCAACTTTATACTCTTTGATCCAAACAGCTTGCATGGAAAACAGAATACAGCATTGTTCTTTGGAGAGTAGACAAGCCAGCTTCTTTGAATTTTCTCTCTATTGGGAAGGGATTTATATTGGAGACTTGTGTGAAATGCCCTTCCATCTGTGCCTTTTGGAAAAGAAAATGTGTGAGGGACCTTAAATGGTCCTCTTCTCACAATATCAACTCTGTCTTTGTCTGAAACTTTTTCAGGCCAAAAGGCAGGATCTGTTGGTGGTGGCAGATCTATCTCAGTACAATTCGTTGCATGTTCTGAGGTTATGGATGGTTGCTGTCGCTCAGTTTGCTGTTCTGGTAGTTGTGGCTGAGTTTGCTGTCTACTTGTTGATGGTTCATCATCTGACTCGTCATCTTGCTTGCTTGGTGCTCCTTGCATATATTTAAGCATTGACCCTGTGGAAAATATTTTAAGTTACCATTAGAATGATAAACAAAAATACCAAAACATGAAAAAATATCACACGCCTCAGTTTGGCATCTCTGTTTAACTTTAAAACACTTCATTATAATGCTATCTAGTTGCCAGTGTATTCCATAATGATATCAAAACGACATGAAATGTAATTTATAAAATTGTAACATATAACACTAGCGAAACATAGACGCTTGCTGTAAAACTACACTTTATGCAAAACAGTGGTGACATTTAGTGAATGACCAAATGTGAAATCATACAACAACAACAAATTCAAAACTTTACCAGCAGGTGTCACCCTTGTCTAAGCCTTGGCTGTATGATCCCGTTGTCGGGCAGAATATATTTGGATTGAAGTAGTGAACTGACGCACAATAAGAACCACCCACTAAAGTAGTGTACAGACGGATAACTACGACTTTCACGACTTATAAGACACTCAAAATCTACTGTCAAATATTTTCAAACATGCCACGTGCTGTGTAAATTCTAATTAGTTTCTATAATTTAGTGTTTACCTCAATTTGGCAAAGCTAACGCAACCTAGCCTGAAGTAAACATTAGTTATAAAACAAGCAACAACGCTGAACAATTTAAATCTTTACCAAATACTTACCAACGAGAGATGCACGGGAATCATCTTTTTGTTTCTTCTTCTTCCGTTTTTCTGCTCCAGATTCATGCTGCCGTTTCATTGTACAATTGTGGCTGAATATTGTTGTAAATATCGGGCGCTAGCAACATAGACATATGACAGGTGCAAACTGGGCTGTACCATTTCAGGGAGGGTAGGGGGAGGGACTTTGTATTAAGTACAAACATAAAACATTTAATTTGCACGAATTGAGTGATGGAGTACGCCATATTTAAAGATAACGCAATTTACCTACTAATACACAATTCATATTTTTCTAAATGTAAAATATAATAATTTTCATCATGACATTTTCAGTCAATTTCAATGACAGTGGAGGCCCCTGCAAACTTTTGCGGCCCTACGCGCATTGCGTACTCTGCGTATGTGAAGCGGCGGGCCTGTATATATATATATATATATATATATATATATATCCCTGTCCTGCTCACTGGTCCCTGCCTGCTTTAAAGCAGCCACAATCGCCCCACTGCCAAAACAGTCCAACGTCACAGGTCTGAATGACTACAAACTAGAGCTGGGCAAAAAATCGATTTAGATTTAAAATCGAGTTTTATGGCAAAATCTATTCATATTTTAGGAAAATCGTGCAACCCCCCCCCCCCCCCCCCACACACACACACACACACACACACACATTTTTTCCTCTCAAAAAAATGTGTTTAGTGTTTTAGTGTTTATTTTAGTGAAAATAGTGTTTCACCCCAGGCCCCGCCTACGATCCCCCTTTTTAGGGTGTGACGAAGCCCAGGTACTGCCTGGTTGTCAGCTGTGTCTTCAGACTGTTGTTGTTGAAGGTAGCAGTACGACCAATCTGTTCATCAAACACTGACTGAAAGCTTTTCTCGCGGCACACCTTATCAGAGTCCTGCACGGTTCTGATTTTGACATACCGCGACCGCCCGTACCCGTCATGTTTAAACTCGTATCCGACCCGTTTTCCGACGAAAAAAAAATTAAATCCGCACCCGAACCGACCCGCTATAAATGAACCCGATATCCGACCTGAACCCGGAAGAAAACTTAAATACAAACATTTATTGCCACGAATATACTGAACAGTGACATATCCAAGGCAGAGCCAAATAAAAATGTTATTAACCTTTTAGCCTATGAACCGCAAATTAGACCCGCGATCACCCACGTCTGCACCGAACCCGTATCCGACACAGCCCAACATTTTTCACCCGTTTCGTGAAAATTTGCGGTTCACCCACGGGTACCCGAACCCGTGCAGGACTCTGCACTTTATACTTATACTTTATACACTTTGTACTTCAAAATGTTCAACAAACACTGACTGAAAGCTTTTCTCGCGGCACAACTTATGATAAAAATGGAGCACGATGGGGAGCGATAACAAATGCAATAACATCATATATCCAAAATATTGGTAACATGTTCAGGTTTATTGAAGTAGCTTGATTGATAAGGTTTTGTTTTATTTTGTCCTTACATAGTAAAAATGTTACTAGTTTTCTTACTTTTGCACTACTACGTTTTTTGCAATGTTTTTCATATAATATGAGTATTAATGTATATTGTTTTAGTTAAAATATTTTAAGCTTTATTTTTTCCAACAAATGTATCTTTTACACTATCTCAGGTTGCAGTTGCACCTTTTGCACAACTGATTTATTATTTACAGTTATTTGTAGAAGTATTTTTGTTTTACATTTTATTTAATTAAAAAAAAGAAGACGAAAGAAATCACGTTTCTAGTGTTTTCATTTAGCCCGCGTGGGAAAAAAATCGTATCGTGAATCGTGAATCGAGTTTTTTGGGAAAAAAATGGGAGATTTTTTTAAAAGAGAAAATCGCCCAGCCCTACTACAAACCTGTGGCCCTCACCTCCATCCCCGCCAAATGCTTGGAGAGACTGGTCATCAAGCACATCAAAGCTGCAATACCGCCTTCACTGGACCCACACCAATTTGCCTACAGAGAGAACCGTTCAACTGAGGATGCCATCGCCACAGTGTTGCACACACTGCTGATGCACCTGGAGTATAAGAACACCTATGCACGGCTCCTCCTCGTGGACTACAGTTCGGCGTTTAACACCATCCGGTAGTGATGCGCGGGCTACCCGCTGGCCCGCGGATATCCGCGGGTGACCCGCGGGTCGGGCGGGTTGGGTCGCAGTTTTTAATACATATTGCGGGTTGGGTCGCAGTATTTAATATATATTGCGGATGCGGGTGGGGTGGGTCAGGGACGATCAATACCCGCATTTTTCCATACGACATTCCCAAAAATGGCACAATATGGAAAGACTGAAGGTATACAATATTTCAACTTAAAATAACCTCAGTAAGAATAATCAACGACATATAAAAAATATGATGATGAAAGACAACTCAATTGACATCGGCAGTTTCATTCCACGAGAGGCGGCACGCTCCAGTCAGAATGAATGGGTAACAGCCACGTTATTTTCACATCCTTTGCATTGCCATCTACAGGAAAGGGTTGCCTTCATATCTTTACAGACCATGTTAAGACCGATGAGGGAGGATAGAGAGGTGTGTGCGTGCATGGAGCAGTCTCCACAGCCGTGTTATGAAACGGAAAGGAGCCCCGCTAACCTACAGTAGCATCCTCGTCTCTCCTCTCCTTCCAATTGCTCGTACACTTAATTCTCCTATGACCCGCGAGTCGGGCGGGGTGGGTCGCAGTATTAATACATATTGCGGATGCGGGTGGGGCGGGTCAGGGATGATCAATACCTGCTGAAGTGTGTGTGTGTGTGTGTGTGTGTGCGTGCATGCATGCGTGCTCGGCTCGCGCATGTGCAAGCCCGTCAGTTCCTGTTTTGAATGGTTTTTTATCCTAACTTTTTGTTTTTGTTGTCATAATGCTGGACACTTACTTGGACTGTAACAGTTGGAGCTAGTGGTGAAACACACCATTTTACTATGTCCTGTAGGCGCAGTCTGAGTCTTCATTTTGATTAATTCAGACATTCAGACAAAGGAAAGTGAGCGGACTCAGCCACAGGTGGGACTCAGCCGCAGGTAGCACGGCCGTCGTGGTAGAAAAGCTCCCCAGGGTCATGCGGGTTTCTCCGGTTGGTGGTCGGAGCACCGCGTCGGAGCAGTAACAACCGGAGACACCGAAAGCCAACGGCGAACACAGCGCACCCAGAACAGCCACCCATTGTGTCCGAGTAGCGAGCAGCGGGCTCCCGGTCCGGAGGGAGAGAAGAGCCACCATGTCCTGGAGGAAGCAGAGCAAACCCCGGCAGATAAAGCAGGAACCATATTGATCTGATCCTCTTCAGCGTCACTGGTGAGTACTAGCATCTGTTAGCATCTGAGAGCACACGGTGACCAGCAACATAGCTTTAAGCCTCCCAAAGCATATTTTCTGTAAAAAAGGCGTAAAACATGGCGACAACAACTAAAAAGTTGGCAGAAGAATTGGAAGAGATTAAAAAAACACTCAATTTCATGTCTGAGGAGATCAGCAAAGTGGTAAAGCAGCAAGCCAGCCTGATGGGCCTAGTGGAAGAAGTCCGTGAGCTGAAGGCCACAATCCAACTTAAAGACCAGAAGATCCATCTGCTTGAAGAAAGGATTGATGACTTGGAGCAACACTCCAGGGGAAATGATGTGATCATCACTGGGCTGGACACTAGACATCGCAGCTATGCCAGGGCTGCAGCCAGTGACCAGCAAGGTGAGGACGCACCACCTGAAGAACGGCTCGCACTAGAGACACAAGTTGTGAACTTTTTGAGCAGTAAAAACATTGATCTGGACAGTGAGAATATCTCAGCTTGCCACAGCCTCCCACGCAAAGATAAAAATGCCAGACCAACCATTGTTGTTCAGCTTACCAACAAAAAGTATAAGATTAACTTATTGCGACAAGCAAAAAAACTAAGGGGCACAGAGGTGTACATAAATGAACATTTGACAAAGAAAAATGCTGAAATAGCTCGGCATAGCCGAATACTCAGAAAACAAAATAAAATTCAAGCAACATGGACAAGGAATGGGAAAACATTTATCAAGTTAAATGGACCACCAGAGCAGGCAAAGGTGATTGTTGTGAGGGATCTGAGAGACCTGGAACCATACAAGTGACAATGGAGGCAGCTTGGTAAATGGTACACTCTGTGGGGATTGGAACAGGTTTGTTTGGTTTATTGGAATACGAAGCAAGATAAAGAGTTTTGTTGGTATTTGCTTTTTAGTTACGATATGACAGATAAAAATATCTCTTTTTCTTTAGAACAGGAGTTTGAGGATTTCTATGAGAATGAAAACTATTTAGTTGAGTCTTGTTTCAACAGAAAATATGAAGAGTCTCATTTAGGTTTTTTTAAGACAGAGGAACATAAACCATTTAGCTTTGGGAATGACATCGATCCAGATGTAAATTTATACAAAGATTGGAGCTCTGGGTCCAAGTACTACACGGAAAATCAGTTTAATAAACTCAGTCTGAGTGGACTTTCAATTATACACTTTAATAGTCGAAGCCTCTATGCAAATTTTGAACAAATCAAAGAAACATGATTCCATGTTTCTGAGATAGAGTAATATGCACAATTATGATAGTGATAATTCATCTTCGTCGGAGGATATTTCTGACATGGATTTAAATTTTCCTCCGTTGTCTGAATATAAAGTTCATAATAGGATGAATGACATGGATCCAGACAATATTCTCAAAAATACCTTCAATAATTGTGCGTATTATACCGATGTAACATTTAATGAAACATTGACATTGGGTAACAAGTTATCACTAATTCACTTTAATAGCAGGAGTCTATATAGTAATTTTGAATGCATCAAGGATTACTTGTCTCTCTTTAAAGCATCTTTTAATATTATAGCTGTCTCAGAGACATGGATAAATGAGGACAGAGGTACTGACTTTAAAATGAATGGTTATGAAATGTTCTGCATGAACAGACATCATAAGAATGGAGGGGGTGTCGCATTATATATTGATAAAAATATGGATTGTAAAATTATAGAAAACATGTCAATAGCTGTGGAAGAGATATTCGAATGTATAACTGTGGAAATAATGTTGCAAAAAAGGAGGAACATTTTAATAAGCTGTGTTTACAGAGCTCCAGGATCCGATATGAATTTATTTAAAGACTGGATGGAAAGGTTATTTTCTTTAAAAACAAAAAAAGATATTATTGTGTGCGGCGATTATAATATAGACTTACTAAATGTAAATAAACATAAAAATACTGAAGATTTCACTGATACAATGTTCAGTATTAATCTGTACCCAATAATCACAAAACCAACTAGAATAACAGCATATAGTACGACTTTAATTGACAATATATTTACCAACATTTTGGATAATAATATAGTTAGTGGTCTATTATTAAACGACATCAGTGATCATCTTCCTGTTTTTATGGTGTATGATGTGAACTATAAAATACGTAAAGACGGTAACAGCTCTAGCTACTGTAGGATCAAAACGGAACAGTCAATGACAAACTTAAAAAATGACTTATTAGCTTATAATTGGGAATGTATTATTATGGAGACAGATGTAAACACAGCTTTCAACTCCTTTATGGGAAAATTTATTGCACTTTTTGATAAAAATTGTCCAATTAGGAAATGTCAAAAAATAACTGTTTTGAATACTCCTTGGATAACGAAAGGACTATTAAACGCATGCAAAAAGAAAAATTATTTACATAAACAATTTCTTAAATACAGGACGAGTGAGATGGAGATTAAATATAAGAAATATAAAAATAAATTAACAAGTATTTTAAGAGAAAGTAAAAGAGATTACTATACCAATTTACTTAATAGTAAAAGAAACAATATAAAAAGTATATGGAAAACACTGAATACCATAATGGGCTGTAGTTCTAATGGTCCTTGTTATCCGGAGTATTTTGAGGTGAATGGGAAGGTTATTGGTGACAAGCAGGAAATTGTAGAAAAATTTAATAGATTTTTTGTAAATATTGGACCTGAACTAGCGGAAAAAATTCCAACTAATAATGAACCAATGTGTAGTTTAATTGAGAATAATCCAAATTCAATGTTTCTCACTCCTACAGATGAGATCGAGGTGTTGGAGACCATAATGAAATGTAGTAATAAAACATCACAGGATATCAATGACATAGACATGAAAACAATTAGGAATGTTGCAGAAGCAATTGTCAAACCATTTACACATATCTGTAATTTATCATTTCAACAGGGACAGTTTCCCTCCAAAATGAAAATAGCCAAAATAATCCCTTTATTTAAAGCAAGAGATAAACACTGTTTTACAAACTACCGTCCAGTCTCCCTCTTGCCACAGTTTTCCAAAATATTAGAAAAATTATTTAATTCCAGATTACACAATTTTATTGAAAACAATAATTTACTATCCAACAGTCAATATGGTTTTAGACAAGGAAGATCAACATCACTGGCTCTAATTGACTTAGTTGAAGAAATTACAAATTGTATTGAAAAGAACAAATTTAGTATTGGAATTTTTATCGATTTGCAAAAAGCATTCGATACCATAGATCACTGTATTTTATTGAATAAATTGGAAAAATATGGCATTAGAGGGATACCACACAACTGGTTGGAAAGTTATTTGTGGGATAGACTACAGTTTGTGCAGATTGACCAACATAAATCTACATTTAGGAAAATTATGTGCGGGGTACCTCAAGGATCTATTCTCGGGCCAACTCTGTTCTTATTATATATTAATGATATTTGTAAAATATCTAAAATCATGAAACTCATACTCTTTGCGGATGACACAAATATTTTATGTTCAGGTGAGGATTTGGAAAAGCTTTTGAATGAAACAACACAAGAAATGTATAAACTAAAAAATTGGTTTAATATAAATAAACTATCATTAAATTTAAAAAAGACAAAATTCATGGCCTTTGGGAACCAGAAAAAGGATATTTCAATACAACTAATAATTAATAACTCCATAATTGAAAGAGTGCAGCAAAACGTGTTTTTGGGTGTAATCATAGATGAAAAACTCTGTTGGAAACCTCATATAAAATATTTGTGTTCAAAAGTTGCTAAATGTGTTGGAGTGATGAAACGGTGTAGTCCTGTACTTGATCAAAAAGCACTGTTTATTTTGTATCACTCATTCATAATGTCATATTTAAGTTACTGTATAGAAGTTTGGGGAAACTGCTACAAGACAAATTTATTACCTTTAGTGACTCTTCAGAAACGTGCCATCAGGACTGTTCACAAAGTACAGTACAATGAACACACCAATCCACTATTCCTAAAGTCATTTAATTTAAAATTAGATGACTTGGTAAAATTTAAAACGGTCCAAATTATGTACAGGGCATCAAAAAACTCATTGCCTGGTAACATCCAAAAATTGTTCCTGGACCGAGATGCTCATCATAAATATAATTTAAGAGGAAATGATAAACTATATGTGCCAAAAGTAAGAACAACATTAAAATCTATGTGTATTTCGGTGAAGGGAGTTCGATTATGGAATGATTTAACAGAGGAAATAATAACTTGCAAAAATCTTGGTCAATTCAAAATAATGTTCAAAAGATATGTGATGAGTCGGTACAAGGAGGAGATGAGAGACTGATGCCCTCAAGAACAGGCAACTACACATTTCAGGTGTACGTGCCTGGATCTGAAATTATTAATGTGAATTTATTGAAATAATAACAATGAAAACTGAGAGTTTACTGCATGTATAGGGATTTACTGTATGTATGTGCTGTGCATAACTGTGAGCTGTAAAGGGGGGTAGACCTTAAACAATTGCTTTGGTCTAACCCCTTTGGTGGATTTTGTTGCTTTCAATGTTTATTTATGAGTGTGTGTGTCTGTGTATATGTATGTATATGTGTGTGTATACATGTATGTATGTATATATATATATATATATTTATTATTATCATTATTATTATTATTATTATTATTATTATTATTGTGGGGGAGAGGGGTGTAGGATCAGAGTATGTTTGGGCCTGTCTTGTCTTTGTCTACTCTTTATGTCGATTGTCATTAAATGTTGTATTGTATTATGGTGGGTGGGGTTGAGTGGGGGCTGGAATCATAAAAGCTTAGCTTCTTCCATCCCCTTTTCAGATCATGTATTGTGAATGTTTATTTTATTTGTACTCGCACATGGTGTGAATATACATGTTTGAAATAAATAAAATCAATCAATCAATCAATTATTTGTTATTAGCGCCAAATCTCCCTGAACACTCAGAGATAAGAGTGAAAATGTCGGACTTGATCAGGGAGAAGATTAAAACAGGCGATGCGAAGGTTGTACAGAAACGTTGTATGTGTTCGCTTTATAGAGTGATGATGTGGGTGGAGTCTATTTTATGTGCTGGAGTGCATATTGAGACGTTAGAAAGGAGGCAAAAATTATGCTTCATGACTTTTAACATTAGAAGCACAAGGTAAAGATGCTGCGAATGTACTATGTGAGTTTAGAGCCAAATTTAAGCTCGCGGGTTGATAGCGTGCAGGTTGGGTTTATCGATACTTGATAGCGGGCGGGTTGGGTTTATCAATACGTGACATCATGCGGGTTGGGCGGGGCGGGCCGAGCCACGTCTTGGGTTTGGGCGGGGCGGGTTTCTGTAAAACCCCCTAACCATGCATCACTACCATCCGGCCGTTCAAACTCCGGTCCAAACTACACCAACTGGGACAGCACCAGGGCCCCTCAAGGGTGTGTTCTGAGTCCCCTGCTCTACACCCTGTATACCCATGACTGCTCCACCTCCTCTGCATCTAACCTCATCGTCAAATTTGCCGACGACACCACAGTGCTCGGACTAATTTCCAACGACGATGAGACCAGCTATAGGAGAGAGGTGCAAGGAGGTGAAGGACTGGTTTCACATATGACACACTTACGTAACTTTCACCTGACAGTGCATCTGTAAATTCTTGCAGAGGCTGTAGTGCCTGGTTGACAGAATCAAGTATATCCAGATCCTGCCAGGTGGGAATCAAATGCCTTGATTTTTTGTCTGCTGACAGGACATCGGATAAGGCCCGCTGCTGCTCTAGGACTCTCTCTATTGTTTTTTGTCTGGACCCCCACCTTGTTGGACATTCAGTGATGAGCGAGTGTTCAGGGAGGTTGTGCTCCTGCTGTGCCTTTCTCAGTGCTACCTTCTCTTTCCAGCTATGGGAGCAGGGCTTTACAGTGCGCCCATTTCACTCGCATTTGCGAGCAAATATTTCAAAGTGCGAACGAGGAAAACAAAAAACTGGCACATGTGCGAGTGCTTGTTGCAGCACACAATAAGACACACACACAGACCTGAGGAGTTAATGAAAACCTACTAGAAATGAATTAAAACTGTGTGAACAGCTCCGCATAGTCGAGACGAACACGGCACATATTGAAAGATTAACCCTTTAACTCCTGATGCGTCAGCGCTGACACGTTCTGAGTGGATGGTTTAGTTTAAAAATTCAGACAAATTCAAGTGTTTTTTAACTGTTATTTTACTGAGAATTTTTTTCATGGAACTGATGTACAGGTGTCGAAAAGCCCAAACTAAAACTACTGGAACCAAATTACAACACTAGTTATTTATTCCTTTTTTTTTTTACTTCATTTTGGGTTTTGTGGGTTTTTGTTTTTTGCCTTTTTTCCCACGTTATTTCTTATTTTGTGAATATATATTAGTTTCTGTTGATGTTGCTTATTTTGTTTATTTTTCTGGGTTTTTTTTATTTTATTATTTTTCTTTAATTGTGTTCTGTTAGTGTCTTACTTTGTTCATGTTACATATTATTTTGTTGGTTCATTATTCATTTTTGTTCATTTTACTGATCACTTTGACTGTTTTTTGTTCATTGTGTTGCTTATTTTCTCTTATTTTATTTTTTACTGTGTCTCAGTCTCAGGAGTTAAAGGGTTAATCATTCTAAAATGTATCTAATAACAAGGCAGCCAATACAACGTTCTAAAATGTATCAAAGGACAAAGCATCCCATAATACAAAGTTATGTTATGGTCTGCTCTAAATTAACACAAATGACAGCAGTCATACAGCAGTCATTCAAGAATGTTGGTATCTGTGCGTAAGTACTGCACTGTAAATAAATAAACATTTAAAACTAAAACCTACTTGTGCCCCTATTTTTTTTTTGTGTGCTCCTAAATTTTTTAACTATGGGGCACGTGTGCTCCTGGAAAAAAAAGTTAGCATAGAGCCCTGTAGTGTCCAACCAACTTTTTGCAGAGGCCACCAGCTCTAGTAATTCGGTCATCATGTTTAACAGCATTTTCTAGGGACTGGGGAGAACACAAAACAAGTATTTATAATTCAAACTTACTGGAGAAAAGACTAACTCAACCAAATTGTAGTAACTAGGATAGCCTACAATAGTTACAGACTAGGCCAGGAGTAGCCTACTAGCAGCATTCAAATCACTGCTACCATAGCCTAATTGCATGAATTTAAAATGCTTAATTGACTGAACAAATAATTAGATGCATTAAAACACAAAATAAGACTGAAATAGAGAACGATTACAATGACTAGCTGATGAATTTATTTCCTCTGTCATCTCAACACTTACCGATTGCAAGATGCAGCCTGTGGCCAAAACATTGAAGTCTGACCCAGTTATTGAGTTCGGTGGCTTTCACGACATTGGAGCCGTTATCCGTAGTGATACACACTTGCCAGTCTTCATGCAAATCCCAGTTGACCAACACTTCACGTAATCCAAGAGCTATGTTTTCACCAGTGTGTGAGTCCGGAAAATACACAGTCTCTAGACAATGCGATTTTAGCTCGAAGTTGTCAGTGATGAAATGCACGGTGAAACTCAGGTAGGGCTCCGTGGTGCGGTTAGACCAAAGATAGGTAGTACTTGCAAAGTGCACAACTTCACTCAGTTCAGATTGAACTCTCCTGCGACAGGTGTCATACATCTGTGGGATGGCGACTTGGGAAAAATAAGTCTGTGATGGCATCTGGTATCTGCGGTCCAGTATATTGATCAGACTCACAAAACCCGTTCTGCTAACTGTATTTATAGACATCATATCCTTAGCAATACAACGTGAAATGGCCTCCATTACTTCTTTGTGGCGCTTTGAAGATTTCTCATAAGGAGTTACACTTGCAAAACTCTGTTGAATGGATGACTGTTGTCGGACTGCTTTGGAGCTCCCACTTGACGTGGGCCTAACATCTGTAGTCATGCTTTTGCTAGCGCTAGCTTGGAGCTCCTTGTACAAATCTAAGTGGTTGTGTTGAAGGTGACTGCGGAGATTAGTTGTGTTTCCTTTGCTGGTTGCTACAACTTTTTGGCATGACTTATACAGTACCTGTGTAAGTCAGTACTCTGTGTAACCGAAATACTTCCAAATAACAGACAAACTGTTTTTTTAGGCACGAGTTCTTCTTCCTCCTGACACGACTCGACTAATTCACGTCTCTATGCTCTTCTCTCACTGCTTTGCATGCGTTAAATTAGGGGTGGGATCTGCTAAGCAGTTAAGGCTACGCTCGCATTTACTTGGGGGCGGGGCGGGATCTAGGCAGCACGTCTGCATCTGATTGGGCAAATACGACATGAAGAGTTATTTGGAAGAAAATAAATAAAAACATTTATCGCAGTTCAGGCAGTCTTTTGTGATATGCATATCGCGCATGTTGATATCGCGATTAAATTTACGATATATCGTGCAGCCCTAATATATATATATATATATATATATATATATATATATATATATATATATGCAAGTGCAAAAATACCAACAAACCAGGAAAAAGAAAAAATTGTTACAAGAGATCTGAAAACACGATAAAATAAAGTTGGTCTCTTTTGCCATTCAGCACTAAAAAAAACCCAGATTTCAGCCACACTCTTACTTTAACTCCAAATCTGTCTAAATCTACAGAATTTATCTCCAACTACACCCCCCACACTACTGGGAAACACTCCCCTTTATTTACCCCTAAGCTCCACCCATGGACATACCAATTATCACATTATTTAATTAACACACAATCTACAATATTTACATGGAGCAAACATCAAACTGAAATCATATTAACTCATAAACAATGGCACCAATTATCCTCCATACATAAACACAAACAGAAGAAAAACCCAAAACAATGAATGAATGAATCTGTGTCCTGTTCTATGAATTATGAGTATATTAGCCTAGGATCTAGTCTGTCCCCAGTGGCCGCAAATGGTATTTGCTACGGGGAGACAGACTAGATAGCCTAGGATCTGAAAATCCAAAATGGGTCGGACCAATCAAATCGCGAGGGGCGGGATTGGAGCCCGCCCTGCCTCATGACGACACAAATACGACGTAATGTTGTAGTCGCAGAGACGTAGCAGCTAGCACACCAAAGAGAAGAAGAAGGCGTAGCTGCTAGCTAGCACACATTGCCGTAACACCAGTTGCTAGCTGCTAGACAACATGGCTCATCACCAGGAACAACCATTCGAGCTGGCTTTGGCAGCAACGCTAGGTGATTTAAAATTACAGTTTTCCCTGCGAGAGGAGCAGAAAACGGCACTTAAGCTGTTTTTGGAAAAAAGGGATGTTGTCGGAGTTTTGCCCACCGGGTATGGCAAAAGTTTGATTTATCCAACAGCGCGTTGTGTAAAGAGAAAACTTGACAGACAGCGGTTATCCCGCCCACAAATTCGCCTAGACTTTCTAGACTATCCCCGTAGCAAATGCAGTTTGCGGCCACTGGGGAGAGTCTAGATCCTAGGCTATGAGTTTATAACAGTGGTCCGGTTCTGCAGCAGGTGTGTGTGTGTGTGTGTGTGTGCGTGCGCGCACCTCCAGACGTCCACCACATAGAGAAAAGGCTGTAGTGAGGCAAGGTCCAGATGACAATGTCCAGTTTAAACATATGTCGCAGGAGCCGTGCTTCACACACTCCAAAAAAGACGAGAGAAAGAAAAAACACACGCGCGGCAGAGATGATGGCGCTAATGTCTCACCGCCACAATATTTCAAAAAAAGAATCTTTTTCTCACAAGTTGGTGTGGGCCAGTCTGTGTCTTGCCCGCGGGCCGCCTATTGGGGAACGCTGAGGTAGACTATTTCCATGTACAGGCTACATGGAGGCAGAAGAAGGTGAAAGTTTGGTCAGCTTTGCTCTCACAGTGACATTGCTTTGAACAGAAATATCAAGGTGATGTGATAACGTAAAGTAACAGTTTACTTACAGCTGTTGCTCTTTGAAAAAAACACATGATCGTTTTCTGCTTTTTAGCTCGCCTTATTATTCCATGCCGTGTTGGGGTCCTCCTGAACGTGCGGGGTGTGGCTGTCCAAGTGATGCCTGTCAGACTATTTGTTTGTAACCATGGCAACCAAAGTCAACGACGATGCCGTCTGCACAGCGCAATAAGCGAGTTGTTATTATGTTAATTCATATTTTGGTTTCCTCATGATGCTTGACTCAGTACGAAGACAGTAAGAAGTAAGTAGTAAAAGTAAAAAAAAAAGTAAAAAGAAGAAGTAACATGTTTTTTTTTCTTAAATAAAAGTGGGTGGGATGGATCTAAGGGCATTCAAAACTGGGTGTGTCATGACACACCTGACACACCCACTACTTGCGCGCCTGGTATTAGGTGTTTGCTTGTCGTTCGCGTTTTGGCAGCTCACATGTATTTTGTCCTACCTGCCACTCCGTAGATATAGAGGCGTTGACAGCAGACAGACTGTTGTAGGAGAATATGCAAACTGTTTTTTTTTTACTCTAAAGTCCAGCCTGAAAAACTAATCTCTTCCGAATCTGTGGGACGTTTGTGACTTCCCGGATCTGACACTTGAAATTGGAGCCGTTTGAGTAACAGGAGCCGGTAGGTGTTTATGTCAGTTTAGGACCGTGTTAGGTGTTAGCATGTTAGCCCAAACTGCTGTCTCTGAGCATTTCGCACTCGCAGCACCTCTGGAATCCTTTAGACTGAAAAACATGTACCTTTAAATGTGTCTGACCTCCGTTCAACAACGTCTCTAAATTAAAGAGCTAAAGAAATGAGCTGTAGTTACCTGTTAGCTGTGTTAGCTCTGTGTGCAACGGTAGCTCTACAGTAGCATAGAGCCTATTTATAACTTTAACTCATAAAGACCCACACTGCAACCAAAGCCATTTACTGAAATATAATCCTATTCATACGTGTAAATAATTGGTGCAAAATGCAGTTTGTCGTCTTTTTAGTTACTCGGAATTTGATAAATGACAGTGGATGTAGATGCTTGTCTTTTATGTGTAGGTATTAGTATGTTGGCTGAGAATGTCTCTTTTCCCCCCTTTTATTTCTATTTATTTATGAAGTTACAGGTCATTGTGAATTGGTATTAGTTACAAAGAACAAGATGCATCAGTTTTAGCAGGGACACTTATTTCCATCTGTTTCCCTGAACAACCAATGAGACAAACAACACATTATTAACAATTGGCTTCAGAAGATAGCAATGGGATTATTCATGTTTACTGAATGGAGCATATATGTTTTAATAGAATACAGTTTCACAGCTACTTTGTAAAAATGTGGACACTCTTTCTGAGTCTGCCTAACCCTAACCCTAAACCTAATACCTTTTGATATTTCTTGCTGTCATGTTTTGTCTACATCTTCAAAGATTATACTGAGTTGTATGAATACGGCAAAACCCTATATCTTTTTTTTATTTATTTGTTTGTTTTTATTATGTCCTTGTTTTTATTTTATCCAGTACTGTTATTATAGTGTCTGTCTCTGTCACTATTATTTATCTATTTTGTAGTCGTCCTGTGACTCCTTCCTGTCTCTGTTTGATCTATGTTGAATAAAGTAATACTATTTTTTTTTTTTTAAGTTTTAAAAGAAAAGTGTTCAGAAATGACATCGAAAAGCCTGTCCAGGCCGAACAATCAGAAATTAAATAGATGATAAAGATGTTATTTTTTTGATGTGAACATCTTATTATCCACATTAAAATAACACGTATCTAAACTCTGTTGAGATTGAGATGTTGAGATTTTACCAGTTTATGACCCTAGATGAGCAACACAACATTTCATGAAGAAAAAAAAAGATAACCAGTCATTTCATTAAAACAAAAACTTATATGGGTCAAATTGACCCTTAAGATAATATGAGAGTTAACAGTATCATCATATATGATGGTCCTATTGTTGTGGTTTGTTTGGTATCAGCAGATTGTTGCTTAAACACATGTGTTGTTGTATTTCTTAGTTTGTATGTACCAGTGGACTTCAGAGGAACCATGAGTTCTAAAGGGGGGGGCACGACCCTGACACGTAGGAACTACAGACTGGCTTCAGACACGGACAAACCCAAAACCACAGGTAAATTGTCTGTTTTTATTATTCAAATAAACCTAAACACTAGGGCTGAGCAATTTTAAGAAACAACTTTAATTGCAATTTTCCTGGCAGATATTGGGTGGGGGGGGGGTACCATTTGATGGCTGGCCCCATACCAAGCCACAGCCCTGTTAGAACAGCCTCACCATTAAGTCACAGCTCCTTTAAAAAACATTAAAAAAAAAAAACTTTCTAGCACATGTAGTCTCCCCGTAGGACTGAAAGAACCTTCGAAACCTACTGGTGTATGAGTGTGTGTGAATGGGTGAATATGAGGCTAATGTAAAGAGCTTTGAGCACCATGAAGGTGGAAAAGTGCTAAAGTGCAGTCCATTTACTTACCTGTATCAGCTGTAGCTCTGCTCTAGGACAAAAAAGCTTGTTGCCGTAAAGTGGTATCTCCGGCTGCAAAGTGTGCAAAATCATCAACACTTTAAATCCCTTTTTCTGTGTGGAGTTTGCATGTCCTCCCCGTGTCCGCGTGGGTTTTCGCCGGGCACTCCGGTTTCCTCCCACTAGTGATGCGCGGTTAGGGGGTTTTACAGAAACCCGCCCCGCCCAAACCCAAGACGTGGCTCGGCCCGCCCCGCCCAACCCGCATGATGTCATGTATCGATAAACCCAACCCGCCCGCTATCAACCCGCGAGCTTAAATTTGTCTCTAAACTCACATAGTACATTCGCAGCATCTTTACCTTGTGCTTCTAATGTTAAAAGTCATGAAGCATAATTTTTGCCTCCTTTCTAACGTCTCAATATGCACTCCAGCACATAAAATAGACTCCACCCACTCTATAAAGCCAACACATACAACGTTTCCGTACAACCTTCGCATCGCCTGGTTTAATCTTCTCCCTGATCAAGTCCGACATTTTCACTCTTATCTCTGAGTGTTCAGGGAGATTTGGCGCTAATAACAAATAACAAAAAGTTGGGATAAAACAGCATTCAAAACAGGAACTGACGGGCTTGCACATGCGCGAGCCGAGCACGCACGCACGCACACACACACACACACACACACACACACACACACACACACAACACACACTTCAGCGGGTATTGATCATCCCTGACCCGCCCCACTCGCATCCGCAATATGTATTAATACTGCGACCCACCCCGCCCGACTCGCGGGTCATAGGAGAATTAAGTGTACGAGCATTTGGAAGGAGAGGAGAGACGAGGATGCTACTGTAGGTTAGCGGGGCTCCTTTCCGTTTCATAACACGGCTGTGGAGACTGCTCCATGCACGCACACACCTCTCTATCCTCCCTCATCGGTCTTAACATGGTCTGTAAAGATATGAAGGCAACCCTTTCCTGTAGATGGCAATGCAAAGGATGTGAAAATAACGTGGCTGTTACCCATTCATTCTGACTGGAGCGTGCCGCCTCTCGTGGAATGAAACTGCCGATGTCAATTGAGTTGTCTTTCATCATCATATTTTTTATATGTCGTTGATTATTCTTACTGAGGTTATTTTAAGTTGAAATATTGTATACCTTCAGTCTATCCATATTGTGCCATTTTTGGGAATGTCGTATGGAAAAATGCGGGTATTGATCGTCCCTGACCCGCCCCGCCCGCATCCGCAATATATATTAAATATAACCCGCCCAACCCGCAATATGTATTAAAAACTGCGACCCAACCCGCCCGCCCCGCGGGTCACCCGCGGATATCCGCGGGCCAGCGGGTAGCCCGCGCATCACTACCTCCCACCATCCAAACACATGCACTGATAGGTTAATTGATTAATCTAAAATTGTCCATAGGTGTGAATGTGAGAGTGATTGTTTGTCTATATATGTTCAGCCCTGCGATGAACTGGCGTCTCATACAGGGTGTACCCCGCCTTCGCCCATTGTAGCTGGATTAGGCCCCCAGTGACCCCCGTGACCCTAGTGATGATAAAGCGGGTTCAGATAATCAATGAATGAATAATTGTGTCCCGGTACTTTTTGGGGTATCGCTCGATAGGACTCCATTCATTTTGCACTCCAAAAATCAAGTGCCCCATGTGGAAAAAGAAGGAACTGCAACCAAACCCGAATGGCGCTTCTGGCTATAGTTAATGTTCTGCACATGTATAATTGTTGTCCACCTTCATGGTGCTCAAAGTGCTCGACATTAGTCTCACATTCAAAACGCTTTACCAACTGAGCCACAGCCGACATTAGACATCTATTAGACGTTCTGTGATATCACCTGCTTTGACCCTGCACTGGACTCAGAACTACCCCTTTACACTAATGATATATTACATTTTATACATCACTTGGCTCGCTTGGGTTCAATGAGTTAACTATGAAAAGGAACACACTGCTCATGTCGCATACGTTGCATTCCCATGTCAACTGAACAAGACTGAGACGGACATGTTTAGATGTGCGGAGACATTTTTTTCCTCAAAGGGTTGGTCACATTGGTGCGACCTCAGATTTTTTATTTTATTTGGCACAACAGTCACAAATTTCATCACATGTGCAACATGTACTGGTCGCACACTTGAACCCTGACTCAACCTGGCAGAGGGCACACTGTCTCTAACCTGACTTACATTATCTAGCTGCATTACGCTACGCTCACACAACCATCTGAGTAGCACAGGGATCAAATCCATTTCAAATCGCCAGGATTTCAGCCTCAGTTTTTCTTTCTGCCATCAGTCCATTGTGATGTTAGCAGCATCTCAACGCTGATTAGATTTCATAGCACGGTGTCATGCGAATTTGCCTGAAAAGTTAAATATTTTCAACTCCAGCGTTTACATGGATTTGCGGCAAAATGTGCGGCTGGACACCCGGACCCTCCAACGCACTACAAAAACTCCTCCATCGCGCAGAGGAATGCTTCCAACGCACCGCCCGGGGGTAATACATTATTCGTAAACACATCCCAAAAATGATAAACACATCCCTAAATAAATAAATACAACTTTAACATATGTGACCCACCACCAGTAAACCAGGCATAAGTGTGTGTAAATCCAAACAGAGTTATCTGTGTAGATTGGTAGAGTGGAAACTAAGGTTTAAGATGGTGAAAAAATGATGTTTCTATCACAAGTAGAACCAAAGTTATGGTCATTTTAATATCCACATTTGGACATATTTTGCAATTTGCATATTTTTAGATATTGTCCGTTAAAGTTTTGGACTGTTTTGGGGTAGGAACTCCTTAGCAATGCATAATAATTTGTATCCGATTGACACAAATTGTTCACAGATGTTAAAGGACACTCTGATGGACATGTCACAGAAGTTTTATATATTATAATAATAGGACAGAAGTGTGACGTATTATAATCATTTGGCTTACACCATTGGACAGAACATTCAATATAGGCTTTTACCTTGTACCAAACACTTGGGTGTTTACCCACGGAACGGAGATCGGTTTGTTCGGCGAAAAGAGGTGGAAGACGGCTTTGTCTTTGCTCCGCAATCCCTGAACTTTTGTTGCCGCTTAAATAATTGACTCAATAAACACCTTTATTGATTGGATTTCAATGTAATGACCACAGGAACTGAACATAGAGGTGTTAAGGTACCGTTTTTTGATAAGGTGTAAACACAAATAAGAAATCGCCTTCCAGCCTAAATTTGGCTGTAGCTCTGAACGGGTCAGCGCGACTTATGCCTGGTTTCGTGATGGCGGGTCACATATGGTATACCATGGATTTTCATGTTTCTTTTTTAAATGCATGTACATTTGGTAACTCCCTCAGCTTTTTTTGGGAAACTTGTTCCAGAGTTCTGAAGACCTGAATAAAACAGGTAATTAATGGCCAGATCAGCGCAGCGCTGCAAACAAACCTGGTAGAATATGAGTGCGACTGGTTTACATATCCAATACTTTCAAACATTGAAAAATTATTTTCTTTAAAAATATTAATAAGTTATACTGTAATTTATATTGGAGTATAGGCCAAGATAACGTATAATTCATTTTTCTTAACGCTTATAGAATAGATACATTTCAGCACTAGGCGAGCGGCCTAGTGCTGAAAGCGGTTATTCAACAGCGGACCATATAATGGAACAATTCAAGATGTGATATCATAAGGGACTCAACTACAGGTGATGGCCTGATTGTCAGCGCAGTTGTCAAAGAAGAATTGACAGGCTTCCTCTATAACTTTCCAGGCACCACACACACATGCACAGGAGCCAGAGGTGGAAGGAACTAAATACAAGTACTTCCTTAACTGTACTTCAGTAAATTTTTTAGGTATCTGTACTTTTTAATTAATTAATTAAACGTTATTGCACACGCAGGTCCATATCACACACACCACAATATAAACAGTATAAATAAGAATAAAAAAACACATTAATGGAGTATTTCTTTTTATGGCAACTTTTTTTACATTTACTCCCTACATTTTTTAAATAAATATCTGTACTTCATACTCTTTATGTTCTCAGAATTGACTCATTACTAGCCAAATGTGACAGTATGAAAAATAATTCCGAAATTGTGACTCACTATATCATAATTTTGACTTTTTTTTATCTCGTAATTCAAAATGTTTTGTCATAATTTTTTACTTTATCTCCCAATTTAGATCGGTTTATGTCATTATTAATTATGGTTTTTTTAAAAAATCTCCTATTTATGAATTTTTCCTCAATGTCCTGTCCATACCCACTTAACCGAGTACCATAACCCAATACAACACATCATCTACACAGTAACTCACTTTTAAAGGATTAATTTTTGGATATTTGTGACATTTATCTGTTTTTTCATGCTTAAATAAGTATATTTCATCCATCGCAAAAAAAAAGACTGTTTTACCTTATTGCAATTGAGAAGTTGTGCTTTTTTTTTTTTTTTTTTTACTTCAGTAAATGAGTTGAATCAGTACTTCTACTTTTTTCCATAGTATTTTTCACATCATTAACTGTACTTCTACTGCAGTACAGAATGGGAGTACTTTGACCACCTTTAACAGGAGCAGTGAGTGACAGAAATCCGGCAGATAAAAAAAAGCTATAATAAATCCACTATTTATTGGCTGATACTGATTAATCTGTGAGACCCTATAATCGGCCGATTAATTGGTCACCCCATTAATCTGTTGGAATTGCAATTGTCATGTTTATTCAGCACATACAAATAAACAATTGTTCCATTGAATTGTGTTAAACATTTTAAACATGATGATGAATTAATGTGTGTTAATTTGGACAGACCTCGTTCTTATTTGTGTGGTTAAATCCATGTGTTGTTCACCGTTTTTCAGATGTCAACTCTTAAGTTTGATCATAGACTTTTCCAGCCGGTTATTCAATTCAATTCAATTCAATTCAATTTTATTTATAAAGCCCTAAATCACAACAAAGTACTCTCAGACGGCTTTACAAAAACACAATCAACTACAGAAATACATGAAAAGTCCCAAGCATCCCCTGTCCTTAGACCCTCCCCCTGTCCTTAGACCCTCCTTCTCGGCAAGAAAAAAGCCAGGTGACTAGTCATGAACAGACTTGGTATGAAAGATAGGTTATAAAAATGACAGAAACAGGTGTGAGAGAGAGAAAGAGAAGAAAGAACTCAGTGTCTGTACTTCCCCCAGCATTCTAACTCATAGGGCAGCCTAGACTGAACTGTGACTATATGAACTATATGAGTCACATAATTTTTAACTAACCTGACCATAGTCTTTCTCAAACAGGAATGTTTTCAGCCTAATTTTAAATGTAGAGTTATGTTTCCTGTATTTTTGTGTATAAATAAATATCAAACTGATTCTGGATTCTTCTGTCAGGTATCATCAGTGAGAAGTTGCTGAGTGATTACCTGCACCATGTGTTTCCTTCCACCAAACAGGGATCTGCTGTGGCTTCACTCAGGTACAAACACATTCACCCCTGTTTGTGGTTTGATTCTGTGGACAACAGGACGCTTTCAGCCCTCTGTTTGACTCAGAAGGAGCTAATGAGGAAGAGGAGGGGCTAATGTGGAGTAGGAGGAGGAAGTAATGAAGGGGGTGGGGGGTGCGGGGGGTAAATTACAAGGAGCCTCTGACCTTTTGTGGTTTCATGTTTTCGTTTGCAGTTCTAAACTTAGACACACACAAACACACACTCCACTCCCAGTGCATGCTGGGTAAACTATGTCTTCCTTTACTTTTACTGAGGATTGTGTTTACTCATGAGTAGGTTATATTTACACACGGGCAGGAGGGGGGGGCTGTTCTATCAGTGTGTGTGTGGGGGTCAGGGCAGCTACGAGACTCTCGGGGGGGGTGAATGTAAATGTCAAAGGCTTGTTTTAAAGCAGTTTTCATCAGTTTGAGCCAACAACTCTTTATTTTAAAACGTAATATGTGACCCACCACCACGAAACCAGGCATAAGTCGCGCTGAGCCGTTCAGAGCTACAGCCAAATTTAGGCTGGAAGGCGATTTGTTATTTGTGTTTACACCTTATCAAAAAACGGTACCTTAACACCTCTATGTTCAGTTCCTGTGGTCATTACATTGAAATCCAATCAATAAAGGTGTTTATTGAGTCAATTATTTAAGCGGCGACAAAAGTTCATGGATTGCTGAGCAAAGACAAAGACGACTTCCACCTCTTTTCGCCGAACAAACCGATCTCCGTTCTGTGGGTAAACACCCAAGTGTTTGGTACGAGGTAAAAGCTTATATTGAATGTTCTGTCCAATGGTGTAAGCCAAATGATTATAATACGTCACACTTCTGTCCTATTATTATAATATATAAAACTTCTGTGACATGTCCATCAGAGTGTCCTTTAACATCTGTCAACAATTTGTGTCAATTGGATACAAATTATTATGCGTTGCTAAGGACTTCCTACCCCAAAACAGTCCAAAACTTTAACGGACAATATCTAAAAATATGCAAATTGCAAAATATGTCCAAATGTGGATATTAAAATGACCATAACTTTGGTTCTACTTGTGATAGAAACATCATTTTTTCACCATCTTAAACCTTAGTTTCCACTCTACCAAGCTACACAGATAACTCTGTTTGGATTTACACACACTTATGCCTGGTTTACTGGTGGTGGGTCACATATTAGTTTGTTAATGTGTTTTTTCTGTCAAAACTTGGTTTATTTGATATTTTCTGACACTTTTCCATATATTTAAACCCATATGTCACATATTTACAAGCCCAAGATGGAGCTAATGATGAGCTCAAGATTAATCTACTAAAAATAAAACAAAATTGGACTGAAGCAAGCAAAAGAAGAACCGGGTTCTGCTTTTACATCAGCTTCAGATTTCAACATTAAAATAATCTGTGTTCTGTTGTTTTCTTCTGTAGGAAACCTCTTGGTTTTCAGGATTTGTCTTCTCACCTGGAAAAACTCCTATCTGAAGGAGAACCCATAGAAGATGCCAAAGGTACGGATAGAAACTGTTTAAATTAATGTTGTACACAAATACAGTACAAATTATTACAAATACTAGAAAAGCACTCTGAGATCGCAAACCTCCGCTAAGGCAGACCCCCCCCCCCTTCCGAATGAAGAGAGGTCCACCAAGGAGGTTATGTTTTTGTTTGTCTGTCTGTTAGTTTGCAAGATAACTCAAAAAGCTATGGACGGATCTTGATGAAAATTCACAATGTGTTGGGGGTGTCACAAAGAACAAATGACTTGACTTTGGTGATGGTCTGGAAGAGATCCTGGATTCTGGATCACTTTGAACTCTATTCTCTATTTATCTCAACGTAAAATTTCAAAGTGATCCAGAATTTGGGATCTCTTTCAGATCATTACCAAAATCGAATCATTTGTTCCTGTTTGTTCATTTGTAATAGTGTCCCTTTGGGAGAACATATTACTGGATTTAGTGTAAACAAAGTCCATCTCCCCACCCACAGGTGGAGCTTGAGTTACTCCTGTTTGTGGTTGGTTCCACTTGTGTCTTCGTTTGTGTCAGCGCTCAGTTCTATTTGTTTACATTTTATCCCAAAACATTTTCGGAGTCTGGCTCATGGATCATCCCCCCAGCCAACTTTATCTTATTATTCTGCTATGTGGCCTTGCTGCTTGATTCTTGCCACAATACCACAGACTGGCTTCTTGCTCGGCTGACCACTTGAGATATCTTACATTTGTCAGTTTTATTTTTCAAGTTTTAGAGCTGTTTTTTACAAAGGGAAACAATTATTGGGCTGTTCATAAACTGTTCAGAAAGGGGAACTTACGTCGTGTTTCCACTAGTACCAGATTAGCTTGAGTCGGTAGTTTCTCCATGACAGGATAGTGACTTTACACGACCTAGTTGTCATGTCATTCTATCACCAGTCTGTCACCATGGTGTAGTGTTATGGTCTGTCACCATGGTGTAATGTTATGGTCTGTCACTATGGTGTAATATTATGGTCTGTCACCATGGTGTAGTGTTATGGTCTGTCACTATGGTGTAGTGTTATGGTCTGTCACCATGGTGTAGTGTTATGGTCTGTCACTATGGTGTAATATTATGGTCTGTCACCATGGTGTAATGTTATGGTCTGTCACTATGGTGTAATATTATGGTCTGTCACCATGGTGTAGTATTATGGTCTGTCACCATGGTGTAGTGTTATAGTCTGTCACTATGGTGTAATATTATGGTCTGTCACCATGGTGTAGTATTATGGTCTGTTACTATGGTGTAGTATTATGGTTTGTCACTATGGTGTAGTATTATGTTCTGTCACTATGGTGTAATATTATGGTCTGTCACCATGGTGTAGTATTATGGTCTGTCACCATGGTGTAGTATTATGGTCTGTCACCATGGTGTAGTATTATGGTCGGTCACCATGGTGTAGTATTATGGTCTGTCACCATGGTGTAGTATTATGGTCTGTCACCATGGTGTAGTATTATGGTCTGTCACCATGGTGTAGTATTATGGTCGGTCACCATGGTGTAGTATTATGGTCTGTCACCATGGTGTAGTATTATGGTCTGTCACCATGGTGTAGTATTATGGTCTGTCACCATGGTGTAGTATTATGGTCGGTCACCATGGTGTAGTATTATGGTCGGTCACCATGGTGTAGTATTATGGTCTGTCACCATGGTGTAGTGTTATGGTCTGTCACCATGGTGTAGTGTTATGGTCTGTCACCATGGTGTAGTATTATGGTCTGTCACCATGGTGTAGTATTATGGTCTGTCACCATGGTGTAGTATTATGGTCTGTCACCATGGTGTAAAGATAAACGAATTTGTATCAGTTATCGGTCTGTATTCTACCAGATCCGAGTGAATCGGTCTACAGAGCCTGAATCGGTAAAACTGCCTACAAACGGTCCGATACCCCAGATTTACGGCCGTGAATCGGTTTCCTGAGATCCAACCACCGATCTGTAATTATGTTCTTTATATCTGTGATCAAGTAGCTTAAGAATGACATAGCATTTATTTTCAGAAATGTATACACATTAAAACTTCCAACCGGATGTTTATGTCCTATTTTTGTTTTTTGGTACAAATAGAGGTAAAGTTAAAGGAAATGCGGGTAGCGGACAGGAAGTGACAAAATAAAAGCATATTTTGTCATAGCATAGTGGACGAAACCGTGGATCCGTGGTTGATCCACACAGCCAAGTGGTTTTATTGTGAAGGGAGCTTTATATCCGCCCACATATTTCCAAATCACATGATGACTTTACTGCTAAAACGTAAGATGTGACTCGGATGTACAAGGTTTTACTCTGTAAGTAACTCATCAGTACATTAATCCACATGATGACAGCCCATAGCTGTCATCATGTGGATTAATGTACTGATGGATAGAATAAAATAGGATAATTTATTGTTATTGTGAAACACGATGAAACAAAATTTTGGCAAAATATCTTTCTTTCCTGTCAACTTCCACATGTGTATTCTGAAAAGGGGTGGAGTCACAGAGACAACTGTCTGCAAGGTTTATACACCACCTTTCAGCATCATTGGAAACCTGGGTGGAGGAATACAAAAAAATAGTACTGCTAACCGGTTCCAGGTTGTTTTGGGGGATGCAAACACACCAAAATGAGTGGAGTGGACACCAGTGGACTATTAGTCTGACAGACCAGTGTAAAGAACGGTGATCAAATGGAGATGGGGATTTTATTCTTTAAAAATCCTCATATAATTTTTTCCTGTATATCCCACCAATATTACAAATGATACCACAGTGCTAACGGTGTGAAACTGTTTGTTTTCAGATTTTGCTGTTGAAGGACGTTTAGGTCCTCAGCCTGTGGTTCTGGATCACACCAGTGGCTTTGAAGGACTACTGTTTGTAGATGATGACCTGTTGGGGGTAACTGAAGTGATTCATCACCATTTTAGTCTTTTATCATGCTCTTGTATGTTTAAATGAAAATCTGGTATTTTCCGATTTGATTTATTGATCATGTAGATTTCCGTAAAATTTTGTATTAAAGTTTAGGATTATTTAAAAAAAAAAACAGACAACTGAATAAAAAGGGCCTGTTTCTAGTTTTTCAATGTATCATGAAAAAAACACAGACTAAGTGTATCCATCCACTGTCCATTGTTCCAGCAGTTTTTTTGTAGAAAGCTGCTTATACACAGACCAACAAATACACACACAAGCTGACTCAAAAACACTATCTCTCTCCCCTTTGGGGGGTGGGGTTAAATAAATAAATAAACGATTTAACATTTTTGCCATATGAGTATTGCAACCTGCGTTATTGCAATAACAATATTTTTTGTGATACATTGTGAAGCGCTAATACACACACATGCACACACTAATTGTACTTTTTTTTTTTATTTCCAGGTCATAGGTCACAGTAACTTCAGTTCCATCAGAGCCACAACGTGTGTTTACAAAGGTAGAGTTTATTATTATATTATTATGGTGTCACATTACCTGTTTACTTGTTAGGATTCTGTTATGTGATATTGTGTGTTTGTGTGTGTTTAGGGAAATGGGCCTATGAGGTGCTGATCTCCTCTCAAGGTCTGATGCAGATCGGATGGTGTACACTGAACTGTCGCTTTAACCAGGAGGTACACACACACACACACAAATGAATAAATAAATAAATAAATGTTATTGATCATAAACAGTGGTTGTTCAGTCCTAACTCCTGTGTGAATCATGTGACTTAAAAGCAGACAGAAAATGGGGAATGAATGAAACCCTTTATCGCTAAAATATGTTCAGTGGATACAACCCCTATCCGCTGTTTTTAACATCATCATCATAATTGTCCAAATGAATGGACAAACTTTAGTTGAACCAGACTTTAAAATGAACAAACTGTACTAAACAGTGGGGGGCCTTCAAACATTAGAGTTAACTCTGTTTGTTTTCCTGTAGGAGGGTGTGGGGGATACTCCAGACTCGTACGCTTATGATGGAAACAGAGTGAGAAAATGGAACGTAACCACCACCAACTATGGAAAGGTAAGAATAAGGCTTCGTCCCATTACTACCACTTCCATTGGCTTTTACCCCCAACACTGGCTTTTACCCCCAACACTGGCTTTTACCCCCAACACTGGCTTTTACCCCTAATACTGGCTTTTACCCCTAATACTGGCTTTTACCCCTAATACTGGCTTTTACCCCTAATACTGGCTTCTACCCCTAATACTGGCTTTTACCCCTAATACTGGCTTTTACCCCTAATACTGGCTTCTACCCCTAATACTGGCTTTTACCCCTAATCCTGGCTTCTACCCCTAATCCTGGCTTCTACCCCTAATCCTGGCTTCTACCCCTAATACTGGCTTCTACCCCTAATACTGGCTTCTACCCCTAATACTGGCTTCTACCCCTAATACTGGCTTCTACCCCTAATACTGGCTTTTACCCCTAATACTGGCTTCTACCCCTAATACTGGCTTTTACCCCTAATACTGGCTTCTACCCCTAATACTGGCTTTTACCCCTAATACTGGCTTTTACCCCTAATATTGGCTTCTACCCCTAATACTGGCTTCTACCCCTAATACTGGCTTCTACCCCTAATACTGGCTTTTACCCCTAATACTGGCTTTTACCCCTAATACTGGCTTTTACCCCTAATACTGGCTTTTACCCCTAATACTGGCTTTTACCCCTAATACTGGCTTCTACCCCTAATACTGGCTTCTACCCCTAATACTGGCTTCTACCCCTAATACTGGCTTCTACCCCTAATACTGGCTTTTACCCCTAATACTGGCTTTTACCCCTAATACTGGCTTCTACCCCTAATACTGGCTTCTGCCCCTAATACTGGCTTTTACCCCTAATACTGGCTTTTACCCCTAATACTGGCTTTTCCACGTTCACATGAAAAGTGTAGTTTGTCCCATTATGTTCAAGGATGAGTCAAAGTTCTAAAAATCACTTCAAAGTTCCCCTTCGTACTGAGTGGGGATGGGACCCCGACTATGAACAGAGCAGAAGATAATATTACCCAGAATACTGGGTGAACCCGGCAAAAACAAAAAGACTTGAGAGCGAGGACTGAGGTCAAACAGTCAGACATGACTGAGAGAACATTTAGATAAACACCAATAGAAGCACTGATTTCTATGTTTCTGTCACATAATCATTGTCTTTACGTTTTCACTGTGAATCACATCATTAACACTCTATGGGACTTATTAAGGAAATTCATTAAAAAAAAAAGAATGACCTTTTGATTTTAAGTGTATTTAGGCCTAAAATAAATGTCCTATGCTCACTTTACAGAATTACCATTGACCTTTATTTTGGGGTACCGTGATTTATAAATGACTTTGTCCCATTAGGGTATATATTTTTTAGATTTTTTTTATGAATTCTTCATGTAGAAAACAATTGATAAAAGAACATATTTTATTGAAAAACTGAACATTATTTTCAGAATGATTCTAAAATCATAAAAATATTCATGTTGGTTATGAATTCTGAAAAGTTGATGAACATTTTTAAACTGTTTTAAAGAAGGATTTGAAGATTTCTTCACATGAAGTGAATAACAGTTTAGGCTATTGAGTAATATTTTGAAATTGGTGATTTATGTGTGTTTATAGTTTAAAAATGGACTCACAATGACACTACTCATGCAACATGTGCTCTTGTCTCCTGTACACATCACATGACATCATGATTTTAAATAATCATTGATTTTATTGGTTAGACATTATTTTAAGTCACAAATTAGATATTGTTAGGGTTATTTTTTTAAAGCTGTTTTTTTTAAGCATCATTTATAAATTACATAGTCCCATAGAGGGTTAACAACAAAATAAGTAGGACGTTGTTTGCTGTTTTATCCAAGACATTTAATAACTTGTAATTATGCTTCAGGGACTAAAAATAAACTAATAGCCAAACCTGGGTGGATGCGCTCAGGGTGAGAAAGCTGGGGACGTTTCTTCTTTTCCCTGTACTCCTTTTTGATTTGAATGCTTTATTTCGAACATGTGCAGAATGCAACAATAATCAATACAACAATAATAATAATAATAATAATAATACACAATGACATGTCCGAAAAGGAGTAGGATGAAGCACAAGCTTATTTAATCCTGAATTCATCTTATAGCAACAGAGTGCATAGTACAAAAATGATGATGATAACAAAAATAATAACAATAATAATAATAAATAATTGAAGTACTAAACATATACATATATACAAAAAAAACCCAAAACAGTAAAAAAAACAACAACAAATGAGCAGATAGGAAAGTAGGTAACAAATAGAATTTTTTTGTTTTGTTTAATAGGTGAAAATGAATTCTTAAATTAGAACATGAAACGGGCCTTAAAAGTCAGACCCACACTGGCCCGATTCAAATGTTTCAAAATAATGCCCAAAACCACCAGGTCCGTCCCGTCGGGTTCAGCCAAATATTCCCAGCTCTATATTAAACCCAACATAAGTGGTAGCATTACGTCCGCTAACTGCATTTTCATACACTGTAACATCTGCAACTGGAACTGTACATTGCAGAAAGTTGTGCTTGTGTTTTTTTTTGTTTTTTTTTCACCATAGTGTGTCCCAATCTGCAGGGAAAGTTTAGACTTCTTAGACGTGAACTCTACGTGTAGATGTCACTGCATTAGACTGAAAGAAACTGTAGGAAAACCCTCTTAAAGTTGTTCTTCATTCTTGGTTTGTCAGTCGTGGGCGGCAGGAGACATCGTCAGCTGTCTGATCGATCTGGACGATGGAACCATCACCTTCTGCCTGTAAGGAATTATCTGCTGCCTTTTTTATAACATCACCTACTTTAACCCTTGGCTTTCCTTTCCACACAGGCTCCTCCCACACTGGCCCCAACTAGGTACCAAGTGTGCATAAAAAGCACTCTTGTAGAATAATATTTAAAAAAAAAAAAACCAATTTTATAGTTTGTTTTTCACTGTTTGACATTTTTTTTCCTATTACATCAACTGGAGCTGTAAATAAAAATACTAAATACTCAATAATCGTCACGTTTTTTTATCCTTGAACCCTCAGGTATTCCCTCCAGAAAGGTCCTTAGTAGCTACAAAGTGTGTGGAAAATGTACACTTGTGGAATAATGTCTAAAAATGTATACAGTTTTAAAAAATTTTTTCATTTATTTTATCAACAACTAATATTTAATTTTTACCAATTTAAATGCAGTGTTTAGAAACAAACCAAGTTTTTCTGGATTAAAAAAAGACAATTTTTTTTTCAATATACTCCATAAAAATTGCATTGCATATGAGTTATTTTTTAAAGTCTTGCATATGTCAGTGATTCAAACCAACATTGGTTAATTTGCATTATTTATGTTTGGTTCTGGGTCAAATTTTGTCATAAATATGTCTCTAAATGTGTGTAAAATGCACACCTATTAAATGTTATATATAGTTTTATTTTTCTGTTTTGAATTCTATTTTATTTTGTAAATCCAGCTCAGCCCTAATCATACATATCAAATAAACATTCAGTTTACATTTATAACTCTTTAAATCATCTCTGTTTGTCATGATGTCACTACAGTTTTTGATGACCCCGACCCCCCCCCACACACACACACACACACACACACAAATACACACACACACACAAATCACTTTATTATTTTGAAATTTATTTTCATGATTTCTGCCTCAATGTCTTATGGATGAAAAACAGTGGTTATAATGGCAGTAATAGTTTTGTTTTATTCACAATTTACAGCAGAGGTGGAAAGTAACTAAGATGAAGTACTTCATATATCTGTACTTTACTGAAGGATTTATTTTTCTCGTAGCTTTTTACCTTCTTTTTTATAAATATCTCTTTATATTTATATAAATATCTGTACTTTATACTCTTTACATTTATATAAATATCTGTACTTTATACTCTTTACATTTATATAAATATATGTACTTTATACTCTTTACATTTATATAAATATCTTTACTTTATACTCCTTATATTTATATAAAAACCTGTACTTTATATTCCTTATATTTATATAAATATCTGTACTTTATACTCCTTATATTTATATAAATATCTGTACTTTATACTCTTTACATTTATATAAATATCTGTACTTTATACTCCTTATATTTATATGAATACCTGTACTTTATACTCTTTACATTTATATAAATATCTGTACTTTATACTCTTTACATTTATATAAATATCTGTACTTTATACTCCTTATATTTATATAAATATCTGTACTTTATACTCCTTATATTTATATATTTATACTCTTTACATTCTCAGAATGGACTCATTACTTTTTCAAAGTAAACAGCTGTGACCATATAAAAGTCACTTCAGGGGGAAAGTCAATGGAGAGAAACTGACTTTCTATATTATATTTATATGACTTATCTCACAATTGTGACTTTTTATCTCGTAATTTTGTCCTAACTTTTTTACTTATTTCACAAGTTTGACTAGTTAATTTCATAATTTTGACTTTTAATGTCACAATTTTTTAAAAATTCTCTTAAAAATATAATTTTTAAAAAATCTCATACTTTTTTCAAACTTTTTTTTAATGTCATGATGACTTTTTTTCTCCATTGTTCCTAAATTTCCTGCCCATACCCACAAAATTGAGTAACTGTTACCTGATCAAACACATCATCTACACAGTAACTGACATTTAAAGCCTTTATTTTAGATACTTTTGAAACTTTTCAGAATTTTCCTGGTTAAATAAGTATTATTGTGTTCATGGCAAAAAAAAGGTTTTAATTTTAACTTTTGTCCTTTATTACAAATGAGAAGTTGTACTTGTTTGTTTGTTTTTTTTACTTCAGTAAAGGAGTTGAATCACTACTTCTACTTTTACCAGAATATTTTTTTTCACACTGGTAGCTGTACTTCTATTAAGTACAGAATGTGAATACTTTTACCAGTGGGAGACAGATGCTAGTCTTGTAATTTCCTTTTGATTACAATGTGTACATTTTACTTATTAGGGCAGTTGTCCAATGACTGAAAGGTTGGTGGTTTGCGTCCTGACTCTGGGTCCTTGTACAAGACACTGAACTCTGACTCAGGCTCCCAGTAGGACTGACAGAACCTTAGAAACATACTGGTGTATGAATGTGAGGCTAATGTAACGCACTCTGAGCACCATGAAGGTGGAAATGCGCTATATAAATACAGTCCATTTACACTTTACTTGGTGTCCAGAATTTTAAAAAATCATGTAAAAGTGTAGAACTTTTGAACTCAGACCTTATTTACATTCTGAAAAAACGTGATTTCTTTTTTTTTTTACAGGAAATGCCAAGTGTGTGTAGAAGGCACAGCTGGGTAGCAGAGGGTTAATATCGTCACTGTAATTGTTGCTTTCACTATGTGTTTTCCAGCTGTTGTTCTCATGGTGGTGTTTGTTGTGTTCTCTCAGGAACGGTCAGTCTCTGGGAACAGCTTTCACAAACATTAAAAGCGGTCCAGGCGTGGCCTACTTTCCCGCCATCAGCCTTTCCTTTAAAGAGTCTGTGGCCTTCAACTTCGGCAGCAGACCCCTCAGATATCCTTTCAAATCAGTAAGGGACACTGTTAAGGTTTTTTTTCTTATTCACAAAGATGTTTTTACTATAGCTATAAAATGATTAACTTTTTAAAATTCATTAATTAGAAGGTTGAGTAAATATACATTTTGAATCTATATTAACCCTCAGGTATTCACTCCAGAAAGGTCTTTAGTAGCTAACAGTGTTGCATGGGTCGATCTCTCTCTCTCTCTCTCTCTCTCTCTCTCTCTCTCTCTCTCACTCTCTTTCTCTCTCAATGCGCTTTTTTGGAGAGAGATCTCTGATGTCGTTCATGGTATCTGCTGGAGCTATTCTTCCAGCTTGGCAGTCTCTACACAGCCTACACCTGGGGTCTTGTTTGGTGTGGTATGGTAGACCCCGGCCTTTGAAATGCTACCATCGGGTCATAGATTTAGAGTCCCAAGGGCGAGCCGCAATATATATAAAAAATCTTTTATACCACATGCCATACAAGCTCTGAACGCCATCTGAACAGAATATGACTGTACAAGGTGATCCCCTCAGAAGGCTACTGTATTTACATCCACCGGTGCCGTCTTTTTGCCTGTTTGCACAATGTTTTTTTCTTTTTTTTTCTTTCTCTGTGTATGTTGTGGAGTTTCCAAATGTGTTTTATGTAAACTGACGTCTTGAGAGGCCGAAGGCAAATTTCCACCATGGTAGATAATAAAGTTTTTCTTATCTTATCTTATTGCTGTGGTGTTCAGGGCTTGTTCTTGTGCAGCCATCTGTGTTGTCCTTCAGTCTGGCCTTTTCCAGACACTGCTATGTCTTTTCGATATCGGCCACTTCCTCATTTTGCCAATGGTGCATACCGTGTAAGGGTTTGTCCTTCCATGATAGCCCCTCTGGTTTTTTGTCTTTAGTTGGCTTTTGTTGCCTGAGGCATTCCCTTAGCAGTTGGCCATTGGGGGCCATTTTCTTTATATATTCCTGGAGATTCGCCATTTTCTCCTGGATAGTAGTTGTGACACTTTCTATTCCTCAGCCCCCTTCCTTCCAATCTGTGTTTGTCTCCCCTGGTGTTGTTGCCTATTCCTTTCTGTGCTCTGTTCATGTATTGCTCCATGTGTCATCTTAGCCACTATGATGCTTGATAGGAGCTTCCATGTGGTGCTGAGGCAGGTTATAGGCCAGTAGTGTTCACTCCAGTCACACCTGGCCCACACCGCACAGCTGCATGTCATTGCTAATCTGCAACTATAACTATAACTAAGCAGTGAGGCTTGGAGTTTCCGGTGCGGGATCATTCAGTTTGTCACCTCCATAACCTGGACACACTGCCATTTCCCTTTTCTCCATAACCTGGACATTCAATTCACCACCACAGACTCTGGCTGATTTACACCCAGGTTTCACCCATCATGACAGGTAGTTACATGGTATTGTTCCCTTCTGGGGGTCCTTCATTATGATGACTGTCCGGCCCTGGGTTAGCCACTCTAGGTGGTTCTACGATGTCAGCAGCTGGTTCATGTGTGCTTCTAGGCGTTCGTGGAGTGCTGTCAGTTTCTTCAGCCAGTAGGCGTGAATCATATCTGGTCCTGGTGCTGTCCAACTTTTTGGACACTCTGGTTTGGATGTCTCCTATTGTGATGACTATTGGGTTTTATATATCTATATCTATATATATCTATATATATATATATATATATATATATATATATATATACGTATCTATATATATATATATATATATATATATACGTATCTATATATATATATATATATATATATATATATATATATATATATATATATATATATATATATATATATATATATATATATATATATATATATATATATATATATATAGGGGAGCCAAACACCAGCTACTGGTTGACAGGGCAATTGCCCGAGATTGCAAGACAAGGAACACCAACCTGTGCACTGCCTGGATTGATTACAAGAAAGCCTATGACTCAATGCCACATACATGGATACTGGAATGCTTAAAACTGTATAACATCAACAGGACACTAAGAGAGTTCATCCAGAACTCAATGAGGCTGTGGAAGACAACTCTGGAGGCCAACTCAAAGCCAATTGCACAGGTGAACATCAGATGCGGCATTTACCAAGGAGATGCTCTGCCCCCCCTGCTGTTCTGCATAGGCCTAAACCCCCTCAGCCAGATCATCTCAAAGAGTGGCTTCGGATACCAGTTCCGAAGTGGAACATCCATCAACCACCTCCTCTGCATGGATGACATCAAGCTGTATGCCAAGAATGAGCGTGACATTGATTCCCTAATTCACCTCACCCGGATCTACAGCAAAGACATTGGGATGTCATTCGGACTAGATAAATGTGGGCGGATGATATCTAGAAGAGGAAAGGTGATCACAACTGAAGGGGTTGACCTACCTGAAGGGAATATCACAGATGTGCAGGAAAGTTACAAATACCTAGGGATCCCACAGACAAATGGTAATCATGAGGAGGCAGCTCGGAAGTCAGCCACAGCCAAATACCTACAGAGGGTAAGACAGGTCCTGAAAAGTCAGCTGAACGGCAAAAATAAGATCAAGGCCATTAACACCTATGCCCTGCCAGTAATCAGATACCCAGCTGGGATAATATCCTGGCCACTGGAACAGATACAAGCCACTGATATCAAGACAAGGAAACTCCTTACCATGCATGGAGGGTTCCACCCCAAGTCCAGTGTCCTGAGGCTGTACACTAAGCGAAAGGAAGGGGGCCGAGGACTAGTAAGTGTCAGAACTACTGTCCAGGAGGAAACGGCGAACCTCCAGGAATACATCAAGAAAATGGCCCCCAATGACCAACTGCTAAGTGAATGCCTCAGGCAACAAAAGCCCAGTAAGGTCGAGGAACCAGAGGGGCTATCATGGAAGGACAAACCCTTGCATGGCGTGTACCATCGACAAATTGAGGAAGTGGCTGATATGGAAAAGACATACCAGTGGCTGGAAAAGGCTGGACTAAAGGACAGCACAGAGGCACTACTCATGGCTGCACAAGAACAAGCCCTGAACACCAGAGCAATAGAGGCCGGGGTCTACCACATCAGACAGGACCCCAGGTGTAGGCTGTGTAGAGAAGCCCCTGAAACAGTCCAGCACATCACAGCAGAGTGTAAGATGCTGGCAGGCAAGGCATACATGGAGAGGCATAACCAGGTAGCGGGCATACTGTACAGGAACATCTGTAAAGAGTATGGACTGGAGGTCCCAGGGTCAAGATGGGAGAACCCCCCAAAGGTGACAGAGAACAAACAGGCCAAGATCCTGTGGGACTTCCAGATCCAGACTGACAAGATGGTGATGGCCAATCAGCCTGACATAGTGGTGGTGGATAAACATGAGAAGACAGTGGTGGTGATAGATGTAGCAGTCCCCAGTGATAGCAACATCAGAAAGAAAGAACATGAGAAGCTTGACAAATACCAAGGGCTAAAAGAGGAGTTAGAGAAAATGTGGAGTGTGAAGGCAACAGTGGTACCAGTCGTGATCGGAGCATTAGGGGCAGTGACCCCCAAGCTGGGAGAATGGCTCCAGCAGATACCAGGAACAACATCAGAGATCTCTGTACAAAAGAGCGCATTGCTAGGAACAGCTAAGATCCTGCGCAGAACCCTCAGGCTCCCAGGCCTCTGGTAGAGGACCCGAGCCTGAAGGAGACACCGCCCACGTGGGGCGAGAGGAACATTTTTTTTTAATTTATATATATATATATATATATATATATATATATATATATATATATATATATATATATATATATATATCACACAGTATATGTGTGTGTATTCCTTAACCAGTGTTATCCACATACCCAGTGGAAGGTTTCCTTCCTCTGCAGAATCCCCCAACAGCTGATCTGACCAAAGCACACAGACTACTGGGATATATAAAGAATGTCCTGTCTGTTAGCATGGATATACAGGTAAGCGCACACACATACACACGGGTTATAGTAATTTTCTAAAACAGTTCTACATGTCGCATTCTCATGCAAATTAAACTTTTTGTCTCTTTTTTTTTATATCTACAACATGAAAAACGTGTTTAATCCTCTAAAAAACACATTTACAACCTCAGGCTTAATCCTTATTACAAATTTCCTTTTTATTAAAAAAAAATTATATTTTTTAATTTAGATGTCACTTTGATCCACCCCATCACATACACTTTGTGTTAAGTGACACTAAATGAAATTATTATTTTTCTTAAATCTAATGTTTATATTTTAACCTGTTTTGGAAACGGTCTATACTTTAATATCTCTTTTTTAATTAAATTTTTAGGCTCATTAGCCATGAAATATGACTTTCACATGTTAACCACATCATTGTTTTTGCAAGAAATATAGATTGACTTAAATTTTTGAAATAATAATTTTTTTTTACTACATTTTCGTGTATTTAAATATTTAAAAAATATTCAACAGGTTTTTTTGTGTTGTAGGAGATGTATTATCCAGTTTTTACGCATAAAATTGGATGTTTTTGTGTTGCAGGACGTATTTTATTCAGTTTGTAATAGGGATGTGACGAGATCTCACGTGACAAGATCTCGCGAGATATAATTTTTTTTTATTTCTCATCGCGTTAAGATTTGTTGTCCAGCAAGCAGCCAGAATGACGACGGAAAACACAGGTTTTACTATTGAAGACGTGCCCGCCACTTTCAAATGGTTTGTTTGGCACCATTTTGGGTTCCTGGCAGAAATGATAAATGGCAAGAGAGTAAGTGATGAGACACGGACAATGTGCAGACTGTGATAGTGCGACATTAAGCAATCCATCACCCAGCGTGCTTTCTTTCTCTCTCGCTCTCTCTCCATCTCTCTGTTGCTATGCGTCGGGGGTACGTGAAGCATGGCTCTCCCGTGACGGACTGTTTAAACTGGACATTCTTTGGACCTCCCTACCCAGCCATTTCCCTGTGTTGTGGGTGCTGGGTCTGCACCCCCGGTCGCAAACAATGACATACATCATAGCTAATATGAGCACAACACAGAGACATTTCCAGCAGCACCACAGCTCAGTAGTCAAATCAACAACTGCACTTGCCAAGAAAACGCCAACGAACCAGGCAAAGCTGACAAATACAATAGTTAAGCCAGATTTTTTTAATAACACCACTACAGTAGCGTGCACAACTATCAAACACTGCCTGTTGGAGGTTCTGTGGCGCAAAGGAGACAAATAATTTTCATGTTTTCTGGGATTGATGTAGATATTACTTTTAGTTTTGACACTTTATATCTGGGGAATATTCCATTGGACGATTGGGATTACTGGGATAAAAACACTGTTACTTATTCTGCTGGTAGTAGGCAAAAAAAATCTTATCTAGAAGATGGCTGAAGCCAAACCCCCCAACAATAAGAGAATGGTTGGATGTAATTCATGATGTATACACAATGGAAAAGTTGTCCTTGCTCAAAACAAAGTCTGGAGTTTTTTCTAGAATATGGCATAGATGGTCTGGGTATGTTGAGCAAGAGGGTTTAAGACAGGCATGGACAAACTATTCCACAAAGGGCCGGTGTGGCTGCAGGTTTTTGTTCCAACCAACCAAGAGTACACAGTTTGACCAATCAACTCTCTGAAGACTGAGATCAGTTGATTAATTGAATCAAGTCTGGTGTGCTGCTGCTTGGTTGGAACAAAAACCTGCAGCCACACCGGCCCTTTAGGAATAGTTTGCCCATCCCTGGTTTAAGATCAGATTTTGCTTGAGGCATCTTCCTATAATGTATGTATGCATGTCCTTTTTTTCATCGTTTTGAATTCTTTCTATGGAATATAGTGACGTTTTAGAATAGAATAGAATCCTTTTATTGTCATCATACACATACACATGCATAATGAAATTTAAAAGACAACTCTGGTGGCATAAAATTACAGAAGGAGATTAAAATAGAATAAAAGTATGATGTGTAAAAACATTTACAGGAGGCAATGTAAAAGTGCATTAGAGAACATGGTAGCGTGAATAAATATATAAATATATAAACATATATATAAATATATTGCACAGTGGGCAATGGCTGAGGTAGCTATTATGTCCCGCTAGTGTTAAGTACCCTGATTGCACTGAGATAAAAAAGTGTTCAGGAATCTCGAAGTGCGGGCCTTGATGGACCCGTACCTCTTCCCTGAGGGCGGCAGTGAGAACAGGCTTTCCCTGATGTTCTAATTGTTCTACCTTTTCTTATTGTGTGTGATTGGAAAAAAAAAATCTTAAAAAGGGGCTAGGGTACACAATGTTATGATTACTAAGAATGGATATTCTTCTATGGGGGGTTTCCCTGAGCATATATATTTTGATTTATTCTTGTTTTATTTACTTGTTTTAGTCTGGCCAAGGGAACTGAATAAGTAAAGACTGAAGGGGAGGAAAAGGAAGGTATAATTCACTCTATTGTATGTATCTGATCAGCCTCAATAAACAGAACATTAAGAAAAAAAAAAAAAAATCTCATCTCGATCTCGTGTACCCAATCTCGTGTCTCGTCTCTTGAGCTGAGTGTCTTGTCACACCCCTAGTTTGTTCTAACAAAAGCTCACATTTTTGTGTTTGTAGGAGGTCAGTTTTTCCTCATAAAAGGGAATGCTTTGGAGTTGTAGGTGTTTTATCCAGTTTTTACTAATACAATTTGGTGTGTTTGTATTGCAGGAGGTATTTTATTGAGTTTTTACTAATAAAAGTTTATGTTTTTGTGTTGCAGGAGGAGCGTCTGTTGGAAAAGGACTGTGCCGGTTGGAGGCTTCATGGAGATCCCACTGTCCTCATCACACTGGCTCACATTTTCAACCACTTTGCTCCTCTGATGGTGAACAAAAAGCTCTTTAATTCCATATTTGTGTTGTTATTTTTCATTGTCACTCATTTTAAGATAATTTTTTTCTTCCGCAGTTCTTTAATGTTCTCAGATGTTTAATGTAAACACTAACTTGTTCAAATGTTCATCTTTGTTTAAAAAAAAAAAAGTCACTTTATTGTCATAGTTGTCAAATAATTTCACATTTCATGTTTTTGTATGAGAAATATTGTCTCGGGGAGCAATATTGGTTTGTGCTGTGTTGAGTTTATTTATTTTGTTCAAGCAAAGATGGCCGTTATTTTTAATTTGCACAACAACTTATTCAAGGAAAAAGAAAAACTATTGTTAGAATATCAAACTTTCTTCAAAATAAAAGTTACCCAGAGGTGGTCAAAGTACTTGCATTCTGTACTTAAGTAGAAGTACAGCTACTTGTGTGAAAAAATACTCTGTTAACAGTGTGTAAGCCAACCACCTTTAAAATAGGGTCATCTGTACCACTTCGGGGAGGCAAATTGCCACTAAGTTTTTTCTGAAAGTTATGCATCTCTGGGTTATATGTCAGTATGATAACCTGTTAGATCGAGTAGCTTCTTGATTTTAGACCGTGATAAATAGACTGCCTATCAAACTTTTTTTTTTCATAATTTTGGAATTTCATGAAAGTCAGTTTCTTTTAATAATACCACTGATATTTTGTCTATATGTGACCCGCCACCACGAAACCAGGCATAAGTCGCGCTGAGCCGTTCAGAGCTACAGCCAAATTTAGGCTGGAAGGCGATTTGTTATTTGTGTTTACACCTTATCAAAAAACGGTACCTTAACACCTCTATGTTCAGTTCCTGTGGTCATTACATTGAAATCCAATCAATAAAGGTGTTTATTGAGTCAATTTTTTAAGCGGCGACAAAAGTTCAGGTATTGCTTAGCAAAGACAAAGACGACTTCCACCTCTTTTCACCGAACAAAACGATCTCCGTTCTGTGGGTAAACACCCAAGTGTTTGGTACGAGGTAAAAGCCTATATTGAATGTTCTGTCCAATGGTGTAAGCCAAATGATTATAAAACGTCACACTTCTGTCCTATTATTATAATATATAAAACTTCTGTGACATGTCCATCAGAGTGTCCTTTAACATCTGTGAATATTTTTTGTCAATCGGATACAAATTATTATGCGTTGCTAAGGACTTCCTACCCCAAAACAGTCCAAAACTTTAACGGACAATATCTAAAAATATGCAAATTGCAAAATATGTCCAAATGTGGATATTAAAATGACCATAACTTTGGTTCTACTTGTGATAGAAACATCATTTTTTCACCATCTTAAACCTTAGTTTCCACTCTACCAAGCTACACAGATAACTCTGTTTAGATTTACACACACTTATGCCTGGTTTAGTGGTGGTGGGTCACATATATGATAAAATGATCACGCAAATCAAGTTAAATAATGTTTGTTGACAGTCATTTGACATTGAGTCCTCATGCTGTTGGGAATAACACACAAAGCACCAGGCAGTGTCATTATCTCTGTTTCAAGTATTTCTCTTTTTTGATTTGCCACCAGAACGTGCCTGGCCATGCGTCCAGGTCCACGGTTGGTCTGATCTGGGTTGATCAGATGGGCTGGTCTGTGGGTGGCACCGCAACCATGGTGGCTCATCTGACTGGCTCAGGTCCAGGAGAACCGGACCTGAATGTGCACCGGGGCTGTAACTTTGTTTCTCTCCAGCTGATTTTATTTCATCAGTGTTTTTGTCTCTTTTTCTCTGCCTCAACTTTTTTTTTTTCATGTATAGCTCGATCCCCTGGATGGGCCATGGCCAACGATAGAAAGTTGATAATTGACCGTAGAAGTGAAAGTTGTCACCAGTGAAAGTGGAAGTGATGGACATGGCACACAGCCAATCACTGAGTGTAGTTCATACTAAGGTTGCCAGATACACTCAGAAAAACCAAACCAAGAAGGGCAAAGGATGTGTTCTATACCCACCATACATATCTAGCAGTTTTTAACAAGGTTCTGAGCCATTCCAGAACCAACCATCTTTTGGGGGTGCTACATATCACATCTGAAAGCCATTCCATAATATACGTAACTCCCAAATATGAAACACATCTGTATGTAATATTGGTCTGGGTCTGTCAGTCACTCAAAAGCTGAAATTCAGGTGGTTTTAAAATGTTCCTGTTGTTTTTCAGTGTAAAGTTTACCTGGTGGAGGACGTGTTGATGAACTTCCTATTAGGTATCCTAGAGGGGGGGGGCTCTGTGGACGAACACCCGCTCATTCAGCAGCTGTTGGATCTGTTCTGGCTGCTGATGGAGGTAACGCACATACACATATGTCATTTTTTTAATAAACGTCCAAAATGTAGTAATTTGATTTAATTTCATAATAATGCATTGAAAATGTTCTATCAAACAAAACAAAAAATCCTTAATTTCCAGAATATTCTCTGTTAATTCAACCTTTGGCAGTGTAGTGATAGCAATTCCTACATGGCTAATACAGTGATACTAATAATAGGACTAGCATTGTACAAATACTGGAAAGTAAAATAAAAATCGGGGCTTCATTTGAGAGGTAAGGCTCTAAATTAACTACTGAACCATTTTTTAACCTGTGATGTCACTATCACCATATTTGGAAGAAGAGGAAATTGCATGTTTTTTTTTTCTCCACTAGATAACAGTGTATTGTTCTGTTATGACCTAGTGCCAAAATAATGTAAATTAACCAATGATGGTGTGAATCATTGACATATACAAGGTTGTATGCATCAAATCATATGTGATGACATTATTATGGAGTATAGTGGGGAACGTTTTTTTTTTTATTTTACATCATTTTACATCCAAACAAATGGTTTGTTTACGTTACAAACACAGCATTTAAAGGGTTAAAAATGAAAAATTATTGTGTATTTGGTATTTTTATTTACAATTGAAGTTGATGAAACAGAAAAAAAAATGTGAGAGTTAAAAACAAACTGTATTTTTTTTTTCATTTCATGCACACTTCGTAGCTACTAAGCAACGAGCTACTAAAGGCTTTTGTGGAGCAAATACCTGAGGGATAAAAGGGGTAAAGCAGGGGTGGGGAATCCTGGTCCTCGAGGGCCAGGATTCTGCATATTTCAGATATTTCCTTCTCCCATCACACCAGGATTCCCCTCCTCTGGGGTAAAGAGTTACAGGGTTAACCCTTTACCATTCTGTGGTCATTTAGCTTAAAACTCTCTCTGTAAAGTACAGCTGTTCTTCACTCGTTTGAGGTCCAGATAAAAGAATGGGTTCTTAGTAAAGGGAACAGCCTGGAGTTTGGACTAATTTACTGCTTATTTAACTGGTAACTGGTTAACTGGGACAGAACTGGAGACTGAAAAACACTAATACAGTTAAGTTACAGAATTAAGCAGAAGAAAGAAGAATTTCGCAACAAAAAAAAAACATTTAGAGCTGAGCATGAATTCAGCAAAAAGTCTTGAATCAAGCAAAAAAAAAAAATTTAGTAAAAAAAAAAAATTCTGTTTTTTTTTTGTCAGGACTATGAAGTAAATGAGTGTCTGAAACAGCTGATGATGTCATTGCTGAGGGCGTACCGTTTCTCTCCCATCATCCCTGACCTGGGCTTTCAGGTAACCCCCCCCCCCTCCCCCATAACAAATAATCGGTTCTGTCTAAATTAACACATTAACTCAGGTTCATCATTATCATCATGATTAATCTAATTAAAATGTAACTCAATTCAATGGAACAGTTGTTTACAATTGATGAGTTGAAACTGTTGAAGGTGTTAAATAAACTTGTTAATTGCATATATACTCATATTTTTGCAAATGTTTTGCATATTTTATCACTTTTTGTGTGTTTCTGTATTTTAGCAGAGTTTTTGAATATGTTTTGTCTTTGTTTTTTTTTTATTTATTTTGGGAGGGATTTTATTGGATTTTAGCATGTTTTGTATATTTTTTCCCTCTATTTTTGTGTCATGTATTTTTGTGTATTTTGTGGTAAATTAGAGGACATAAAACGCAGAGACAGAACAGTCAACTGACATAAAGGCAGTTTCCTTTCATTGAAGCATTGAAGCAGAAGTTAGTCTGGGATTCTGCAAGCACTAGCCTGATGCTAGCACTAGGCTAATGCATTGCCTAGCTTATGACAAACATTCAGTGCAGGTATATTCACTTATTTAATTAATATAGATGAAAAATGTATATTTAATCATGATTGATCTGAAGCAACTCTGTGATTAATCATTTGACAGCCCTACAAATATCGCAATATTATATTGTTATTGCAATGTTGTACACACATATTGTAGTGCAACATGGTGCACGTTTTGCTAACATGGTGCAGTTTATGCTAACATGGTGTATATTTTGCTAACATGGTGCAGGTTATGCTAACATGGTGTATATTTTGCTAACATGGTGTAGGTTTTGCTAACATGGTGTAGGTTTTGCTAACATGGTGCAGGTTATGCTAACATGGTGCATGTTTTGCTAACATGGTGTATATTTTGCTCACATGGTGTAGGTTTTGCTAACATGGTGCAGGTTATGCTAACATGGTGTATATTTTGCTAACATGGTGCAGGTTATGCTAACATGGTGTATATTTTGCTAACATGGTGTAGGTTTTGCTAACATGGTGCAGGTAATGCTAACATGGTGTATATTTTTGCTAACATGGTGTAGGTTTTTCTAACATGATGCAGGTTTTGCTAGGATTTTTTTCTGCAGCGGGGGCAGGCGCACTGTGGAGTTGTGGCGGCGTATACAAATGACACTTCACTTCAGATTTTATTTCTAGAACTGATTTATTAGACTTTTAACAGCCAAATGGTATAATGAAAACAAATACAAAATAATTCAAACTAAAATGTATTATTAATAATCCTAACAATCATAATAATAATGTAAATGAATATCTCAGTGGTAAAGTTTGCACTCAGCCTGAGAGCACAGGGTCTTTCTTGGGTTTGTTTTTATGTAAATTGACGTCTTGAGAGGCCGAAGGCAAATTTCCACCATGGTGGATAATAAAGTTTTTTTTATCTTATCTTATCTTTTTGTAGAAAAGCTCTGAGGCTCTTTGATAATCAAATCCTGCCAGGTTTGGCCTATTGATACCGAGCAGCATCCAGAACATTAGGATAAGGACAGAGTAACATTGAATTAATTTTATTTCAAAGATTATGTAACGATCACATTCAACACTCACCATTGTCTATATGGTGAATGAAATCTGTAATCAGGTACGGAATCACAAGTTGGTGTGGGAGCCTGCTCATTAAATCTAAAACACAAATATTCAATCTTGTAAAAACAGCAGGCAAGATCATTGGAGCCCCTGCTCCTCAAAACCCACAGCAAATCTACGAACAGGCTGTAGAGAGACAGGTCCATAACATCATTAGTGACCCCACACATCTACTCTGAGTATGAGCTCATGCATTCAAGGAGGAGATACAGAGTTCCTCTATGCAAATACAACTGCTACAAAAACTCTTTCATTCCTGTCTCAGTAAAGCTGCTAAACAGTCACATGTGAGGATGTGTGGGATGAATGGTGGGGATGCACAAATGTAAAGCACTTATTATTATGTAATGTGGTGTATTGTTACTGTGTCTGTGTATGTATGTCATGTGTTTTTCTGTTCGTGGTGTGGAGCCTGATCCAATGTGAATTTCTCCCAAGGGAGACAAATAAAGTCAAATTGAATTGAATTGAATTGAATGACATCTGCTGAATCCATGTATCATTCGTTCATTAATTTTTCAAAATGAAACCAAAAATAAGATGACGAAAAAACAACTAGTTTCTTCATTATTTGTTACCAAAACCAAAATGGAAAAAACGGATAACAGTCCGTATAGCGGATAACAATTGTTTTTTTTTTCATTTTTATGTTTAAATGAATAATGGAGAAAACGGATAACGACCTTTTCCCATTTTAACCAATTTTGGCCTGAAGCAAGTTGAATAAACCAGAAATGATCGTGACCTGCAGTGACAAAGATAGAAACCTATGTCCTATTTTGGGAAACTAAGAGGGTCACCCTAAGACCTGAAGATATGAACATGGAGAAAATTAGTGTCATATTCCCGGTGTGTTCTTTTTATAATAACACACAAAAATATTTATATGACAAGTGTATATGTATATCTTGCATATGTGTACAGCTTGTACTTACCTTGTGTATTGATGACAGGATAATCGTTTCCAGTTCTGCATCTGACATACGTCATTTACGCCTGAGTTGGTGTTGAGCACAGAATTCTCACCGACATTCCGAGGATCTCTGAATACTTAACTGTGTTGGCGTGTTAGAAATGTTTTTCCATCGCCAAAGAGCTGTTTAATCATACCATAATGATCTTGAAGTCCTTTGGCCATGTTTCTTTCGGTTGTTAAGATTCATTTCTGGTTTACTCAACTTGCTTCAGGTCAAAATTGGATAAAACGGGAAACGGCCATTATCTGTTTTTTCATTTTGGTTTTGGAATCGAATAATGAAAAAACAAGTTGTTTTTCATTGTCTTATTTATGGTTTCATTTTGAAAAATGAATGATCGAATGATAAACGGATTCTGCTTTTTTTTCTCCACCCATTTAGGGTCCCAGCCTCTATTTGACCTTTCTTTTTCCATCACTCCTCTCTGACTAACGTTACTTGTCTTATATGATGCCTCGTACTTGTACTCGTCATCTGAACCTGCTTCATCCTCACTAGAGTCGTGGGGGTCACTGGGGGCCTAATCCAGCTACAATGGGCGAAAGCGGGGTACACCCTGTATGAGACGCCAGTTCACCTCAGTAGTGTTGTCAAAAAAATCGATTTTAGATACTAAATCGATATTGACCCTTGGTATCTAATTAGATACTAAGTTGCTGGAAAATCGATTTTTGTTTTTATGTCGCGTCGCCGCTTTTTTGTAGCGGGTAACGTTAAGAATTCTAAACAGGCATCAACGCGGTCAGCTCTGGCACAGCCGTAATGCCGGCGTGTAAGTTAAAGTCTCTTTTTTTCTCCAGCTGCCTCTGACAGCACACGGGATGATGCCAGTGCGACCACAGACCTATACACTATTTCTATAGGTCTGTGATTGCGACCATCTGATGCAACTTTGCTTTTAAAGGCCTCCATATAGTCGAACGTTTATGCGCGTGGGCGGCAGCCAGGCGGTAGCGCACAGTATCACGTTACCACCACGGAGGCGTGAGCATGTCAGCCTATCATTTTTTACGTGCGCGCTGCTAGTCCCGTATGGCAAGCCAAAGTGTTCACATAGCCACGCGTTGTCTTTATTATATCACGCGTTACAGAACGCATTCTAGCACGCGCACTGGCGCGCTATCACGCGTTACAGGACGCGCACTGGCGCGCACAATGGCACGCGTTCTAGAACGCGTTCTGTAACGCGTGATATAATAAAGACAACACGTGGCTATGTGAACACTTTGGCTTGCCATAGTCCCGCAAGGGGTCCGCGGTGGTCACATGATACAATACGCTGCCGCCCGCGCACATAATCGCTCGACCATAAAGAGGCTTGCAGTTAGCACTGCAGAAGGGCTTGAGCAAAAAGATAGGCCTACCTTAACTTGCCAAGAGATAGGCATGCATTTATTCTGCACCCGCACTCACTACCTTTTTTTAGCAGTCCATGGAGGAAATTTGAAAAGGAATCCCTCACATCTCCAGTATCGAAATTAGTATTGAGTATTATCCTTAGTATCGGTATCGAGTTGGAAATTTTAGTAACGTGACAACCCTACATCTCAGGGCTGAACATATATAGACAATCACGTATGGACAATGTAGATTAACCAAATAACCTATCGGTGCATGTTTTTGGATGGTGGGAGGAAACCGGAGTACCCGGCGAAAGCCCATGCGAAAATGGGGAGAACATGTAAACTCCACACAGAAAGGTCTGGTGTGGGACTTGAACCAGGGTCCTTCTCGCTTTGAGGCACGAGTGCTAACCACTGCACCACCATACCGCCCTTCTTATATGATTAAACAAAACATTAATGTTAAATGATTTACAGTTGCATTTAATTACAATTGTGAACATAACTTATGATAATCTATGACTTAGTAAAAGGCTAATGATACCAGCTGGCTATCAATATTTGGTGCATATCTATTTAACTTTTAAAAAGGATGAGTTATCTCAAACTACCGTAATAAGTCTACCTTTTCATTGCCCAAATTGCAAAGATGCACTACTCCTCCGACTGTCTCGTCAGGTGATCTGTCACTTCTAGGCTGCGCTCTCGCAAAGAGTGTATGATTCAAGATTTTTATCTGCAGTTTGGACTACCTTTGCTTTCCATGCAGTGATGTATTTGCAACAAACGTATTTAAAGAAGTGGTGGGGGAGAATTAGTAGCGGCAGGCTCCTGCTAATAAATTAATGTAGCAGAAACACTGTAGGTTTTGCTAACGTGGTGTAGGCTTTGCTAACGTGGTGTAGGCTTTGCTAACGTGGTGTAGGCTTTGCTAACGTGGTGTAGGCTTTGCTTAATGTGGTGTAGGCTTTGCTAACGTGGTGTAGGTTTTGCTAACGTGGTGTAGGCTTTGCTAACGTGGTGTAGGCTTTGCTAACGTGGTGTAGGCTTTGCTAACGTGGTGTAGGTTTTGCTAACGTGGTGCAGGTTTTGCTAAATCCCATCCGCATCTCAGGCCACATCCACACATTAACGCAATACAGATTTGTTTGATACCGGATAGAAAAGATATTGCGTCTGCAAGAGGGATGGATCAGTAACATATCACAGCAACACGCTGAAAATGGTGCAATCCACATGCCACACCTCTAGGTGCGCTGTAAGACAGCCCCACCAGATACACCAGAGCAATAGAAAAAGTAAAGTGCATGCGCATACTGGCACGAAATTCACCCCGAAAATAAACAATGGCAAAAAGAAGGTGTGTGTAGGCATCTCCACTGCTCGTCTTGTTGTTTTAACATCAGTAGATTTTCCTTCAATAACACCAGTGAACTTAGCAGTGACTGCAGCTCTGCTACTACCACTACTCTGTTGTCCACCATGATGCTCGCTGTCTTGTTTTCAAATGAATGTTGCATGCAGCTGCTTTTTCTTCTGGTCATGTGGCTGTGACATAGATGATAGGCTTTTCACTCTTCACTCTCTTTGACTCGTCATGGCAGTAAGGAATCAAACTCTGTTGTCCGATCTTTCCACTCTGGAACCCATTTTCAAAAGATTTTGTTTTGGGGCATCCCAGATGCCATTAATGTGTAGATGCGAGGCCTAAACGATAACAAATATTTTTGGATTCACTCAATTGGTAATGTCTGGACAGGGCCTAAATGTCATGGACACACTGAATCAGTGTCAAATGCACATTTGAGTATCATCTCCATAGAAATGGTGTGAATTAGTCCCGAATAGATCCCATTACATTTTAATGAATGTAGGTTAAAGTTGAAGGTCACAAAAATGTATTTTCACAATTATCAGTAATAGGTCAAAGGTCAGGAATTTACTTTTCATTCCTGTATATTCAAGTTGGTATTTAGCTTCTTTTTGCTCTCACTGTTAATGTGCATTGACATCAAAACCTTGAAGGATAAATTTGAAGACTCTAGGTCAAAGGTCACAGTGAAGTTCAAATTTTGGATATAACTTTTGAACTATGCATCTTACAGACTTTCTATCAGCACTAAAATGCTGGTCTTTCAGTTCTACATCTTGTGTGCATAGATTATGATAAATTATAATAAACTCAAATGGACTACAACAGAAAAACCAGTAGAGATAGACTGTGTTACTATTATTGACAGAGAATACATTTAACCTTGAGTGACTTTGAAAGGTCAAACCCATAGTCATGTTTTGGTAGGGAGATCTCCATTGAGAGGTAAAATGGGCGGGGATTGTTGTGCCTGGAACTACTTGTTCAAAACAGTTCTTATTTGACTACTTTTCTACATAGATCCAGCAGTTATGTACGTATATAACATGTATATAACAGCTAATCCTGTTTGTTTGTTTCAGATCCACTACCTGCGTCTGACCACAGCTATTCTACATCATGAGAAATCCAGGAAATATCTACTGAGTAACGTCTTATATCCTTCTGTCAGCTGTTATAAACAAAACTGGAAGAAATGGAAAAAATATTGAGCCATGAAAAAACTGATTGGGATGAAAAAATGATTTTTGGTGGAATGGCAGCAGCAACAAAAATGATATAAAATAGGAATCGCAGACATACAGTAAGCTTCAAAACTAAAAAACAATATGCCTAAATCATCACCATTATTTGAAAAAAGAACGTTTCTTTAAAACATGTCAAAGCTGAACGCCAGTCACTCAGTTGTTACTAAGGGTGTGACGAGACACTCAGCTCACGAGACAAAACATGAGATTGGGTTCACAAGATTTTAAGAAAGCTAAATTACATGAATGGACAACAGACTTTTATTTTACTGAGTTACACATGCATTTTATAACTGTCTTAACTTTTAATGAACTACTTCCTTTTAATGAACTTGTTCCTCTACAAATTAAAACTAAAATAAAATGTTATAATAGTTAAAATAAATAAAAATAATGTATTTCTCCTTTTTTCAAGTGCAGACAATATGTGTGAAACAAAAAGTTCTTCTCTGTCACTACAGACTGAATATAGTGCAACCGACCCTGGCCAAGTATGTCACTGACGTGTCACTTCTTCCTCTCCAAATTGAAACTAAAATAAAATGTTATAAAAGTTAAAATAAAATAACAAAAATAATATGTTTCTCCTTTTTTCAAAATCAAATCTGGCGCTTGAATGTGGAAGTTGAAGTCCGAATGTGTTAAGGTCTGAATGAGGAAATGCACCCCCGCCAGTTGCCTTTCCTCCACAGTGGCGTGCCGCAACCAGCTGCAGGCTTTACAGCAGGGGTCTCCAACCTGTTCCACAAAGGGCCGGTGTGGCTGCAGGTTTTTGTTCCAACAAAACAGCAACACATCAGATGTCAATCAATTAATCAATTGATCTCAGTCTTCAGAGAGTTAATTGGTCAAACTGTGAACTCTTGGTTGGTTGAAACAAAAACCTGCAGCCACACCGGTCCTTTGTGGAACTGGTTGGAGACCCCTGCTTTACAGCACTCTCCACCCGGCCCACGTATAACAGTTGCCAGGGGTCAGCTTCTATTTCGGCAACCTACCCAATCCATCTTGAAAACACAGGAGTCCAATGCACATGCGAGTCAGACGGTCTCCCAGAAACCCCACGGTGGTAGGTGCGCGCCGGCTAAGGTGGGATCCCGGCCCCGTGGGGCCCAGACGCACGCAGGCAGTAAAATCAGTGGACCCTAATGAACCCGATGTCCAAAACCAGAGGGGGGAATTCCCAAGCAAAAATCGCACCCAGGTAATACTAGTATTTTCCAATGTGTTTTCTGGCTGCTTGCTAGATAACAAATCTCGTGAGACAGAATTGTAATGCGACGAGAAATCTCGCCAAATTACATCTCGTCACACCCCTCGTTGTTACAGATAAACATTCACAACTTTTACAATATACGCGTTTTCCCGTTCCTACTTTAACTTATTCTCGAAATCTCTCTCTCTCTCTCTCTCACCTCTCTCTCTCTCTCTCTCTCTCACCCACCCCTCTCTCTCTCTCTCTCTCACCCCTCTCTCTCTCTCATACACACAGTCTCTCTCTCTCTCTCTCTGCACACCGCGCAGGTATATTGACTGTTTACACACAACTGAAACTGAGTGTTTCCCCTAATGCACTAGGCTAATGCATAACCCTATCGTGCATAAAAAAACAATGTGCTAGTGAAAAGCAACATTTAATCAGATGATCAGATACTCACTTGAGCAAGGAGAGGAAGACACAGATCTGCTGGTTTTGGAAACTTCTCATACAATACTATGAGACATTAGTGCCTCACACAATTGAAAGGACTATTGTATAGCTTGCTGGATTGACGTATACATTAAAATAGTCACCCTGAAAGTATCATGAACAAATAACTGTTCCAGGTTCTGGTTCTCCCAAGTCTGCCCTGGTTTGCCTTGCATACCTCACCCAGGACTGCCTTTTCACAGTGTTTTTGGGGAAATGGGAGGTTGAAATACCCAACTCCATCTTAGGTACATTCCTGTAGCCTCCCACCACACAATAAGTTAGGCATTTTAAATTAATTAATGAATTTAACAGCTTTAACTTGCTTTAAGATCAAATTAATGTAATGATAACTGTGCTTTTCTAAACAAAATGATGTCTGCGACTCCCTCTGAAGACATCATCTACTGATGATTTCTGCAGATTTGGTTTTCGTTTCTTAGCAGAAACGTAGTTCATACAAAAATGCGTTTAAAAAAAGTACACAGTAAATTTTGCAGTGTTAAATCAACACTTAGAGAGTTTATTTAACTTCTTCTAGAGTGTATTTGGTCCCGTTATCTCCAAATTAACACTGCAAAATCTACAGTGTATGGTGCTGTATATTTATATGATTAGTAAAAGTAGGATGTGCAGCACATTATTTATCAATGACCAATGTTTTTTTTACGTTAATGTTGATCTTTAAAAACATCTACATTTATCACCTTCCCATTTATTTAAAATGATTTTAAATGAATTAAAATAGAATAGTTCATTACGTTTAATAGTTTATTTCAGCTTTCTTTTCCTATTCCGTAATGATATTAATAATAATGAAGAAATGGGTTAGTTTCCTTAGTGCACAGTTACATTTGATGTGCTGCGTTCAGTCGTCTTCTTCTACATAAAGACTCCTCTGAGGGTTAAGGAGGCGGGACTCGAGGAACTCATCCCAACCACCTGGTGGCCCACCCACTTTGATAAAGAGGTAAAACAACCCCACCCACTTCCATAAGAAGGTAAAACAGTCCCACCCAATTCCATGAGGTAAACCATTTTGATAAAGAGGTAAAATAACCCAACCCACTTTGATAAAGAGGTAAAACAGCCCCACCCACATTGATACAAAAGTTAAACAGCCCCACCCACTGTGATAAAAAGGTAAACCAGCACCACCTGCTTTAAGGCGGTAAAATATCCCCACCCACTACCATAATTAGGTTAAACAGCCCCACCCACTTTAATAAGGAGGTAAAACAGCACCATCTGCTTTGATAGAGGTTGAACTTTTACTGATGCTTTTATAGTTGATTATTTCTTAAAACCCCTACTGTTTCTTTACCTGATTTAATGTTTATGGCTTTTTATTTGTTTGCTAATTTTTTGCGTCGTTTTTTCATCTAATTTCAGGGTAAAGATGAATGTGAACCTAAAGATGAAAGTGGAGGTGAACGTCTGAGGCGTCGAGCGTATGAGCGCGGCTGTCAGCGACTGAAGAAGAGGATTGAAGGTCTGACTGTTTTCAATAAAAATAATTAAAAGAATGAATGAGCTGTTTTTAAAGGAGACCTGTTATACTCAGTTTTAACTTTCAGCACCTACAGAGTAGCTTTCCATGACTTCCAGCTGAAAAATCTCCATAGTTATCTCATACCAGCGTTCACAAAACTCCCAATTCAAGCCGATTTCTGCATATGCCTGAAATGCTCTGTTTTGGTTTCTGGCCAATCTTGCTGTTCTCTGATTGGCTAGCCTAGTGGAAGCTTCAGGGGTGCAGACTGAGGTTGTCACGTCCGCCCCCACATGTGGATTTGTTTACTGTGTGATACCGGTAGGCTAACATTGGCTACTGTACACAGAGCTATCAAGTCACACGCTTTTCTGTGTTAATACAAATTTCTGTGGCGCGCCGCTCTCACTATTGAACCGGAAGGAAATCAAGCACGTTAATATTTTGGACAACTCAAATGAACACATTTTGCTGTGGCTATTGGCCAGCAGAAATAAAAGCTTCCACAGTTTTATAGTTGGGGCATCTTTTGGAAAAGAAAACGGTTGATATTTTCATTCACAGTTGAAAAAAAAAAACGTTTTGGGAGCATCTTCTCTCTTCTGCTTCTTCAGGTTGTAAATGTAACTCCCGGAAAAGTAAATTGTAAATGTTCTGCACTTATATAGCGCTTTTCCACCTTCATGGTGCTCAAAGCACTTTACATTAGCTTCACATTCACCCATTCACACACACACTCATACACCAGTAGGTTTCTATGGTCAAAGGTCAGTCCTACTGGGGGCCTAAGTCAGGGTTCAGTGTCTTGCCCAAGGACACTTCGACATGTGGACAGCCAGAGCTGGGACGCGAACCGCCAACCTCTCGGTCATTGGGCGACCCACTCTACCAACTGAACCACAGCCACATCCGACATAACATTGTATGTATGTAGAAAAACATGGATTGACATAATAGGTCTCCTTTAAATAATGAAAACGTGAATAAGCTGTTTTTAATCCAAATAATAAAAATTAATCAGCTGTTTTTAAACCAAATACAGTGAGAGTAAAAAGTATTTGATCCCTTGCTGATTTTGTTGGTTTGCCCACTAATAAAGACATGATCATTCTATACTTTTAATGGTAGATGTATTCTAACATGAAGAGACAGATTATCAAAATGAAAATCCAGAAAGTAACTTCAAAGAATTTATTTTAATTCATTTGTTTTTCATTGAGGGAAATAAGTATTTGATCCCTCTATCCGAAAGCACTTAATACTTGGTGGCAAAGCCTTTGTTTGCAAGCACAGCGGTCAAACGCTTGTTGTAGTTAACCACAAGGTGAGCACACATATCAGGGGGAATTTTGGCCCACTCTTCTTTGCAGATCCTCTCTAAATCATTAAGGTTGGTGGGCTGTCGCTTGGCAACTTGGACCTTCAGCTCTCTCCATAGATTTTCAATTGGATTGAGGTCCGGAGACTGGCTGGGCCACTCCATGACCTTAATATGGTTCTTCTTGAGCCAGTCCTTTGTTGCCTTTGCTGTATGCTTCGGGTCGTTGTCATGTTGGAAGACCCAGCCACGGCCCATTTTCAGCTTCCTAGCAGAGGGGAGGAGGTTGTCCCTCAGGACTGCTCGGTACATGGCTCCATCCATCTTCCCATTGATGCGGTGAAGTAGCCCTGTGCCTTTGGCAGAGAAACACCCCCAAAACATAATGTTTCCACCACCATGCTTGACAGTGGGCACAGTGTTCCTGGGATCATAGGCAGCATTTTTCTTCCTCCACACATGACGAGTAGAGTTTAGGCCAAATAGTTCAATTTTGGTCTCGTCTGACCACAGAACCTTCTTCCAATCACTTTGTGCATCTTTGAGGTGATCATTGGCATACTTTAGGCGAGCCACCACATGTGCCTTCTTAAGCAGGGGTACCTTTCGGGCACTGCAGGATTTTAATCCATTGCGGTGCAAAGTGTTGCCAATTCCTGGTGACTGTGGTCCCAGCTGCCTTGAGGTCATTCACTAACTCCCGCTGTGTGGTTGCAGGCCGATTTCTCACTGTCCTCATGATCATTGCCACCCCACGAGGTGAAATCTTCTGTGGAGCACCAGACCGAGGTCTATTGATGGTCATGTTATACTCCTTAAATTTTCTCACAATTGTACCAATGGTTGTTACTTTAATACCCAGCATCTTGCTAATGTTTTTGTAGCCCATTCCAGATTTGTGCAGGTCAACAATCCTGTCTCTGAGGTCCTGAGAGTGTTCTTTAGTCTTACCCATGCTGGAGAGTTTGGAATCTGTCTGATTGTCTGATTCTGTGAACAGGTGTCTTTTATACAGGTGATTATTTAGAACAGGTGTCTTCAATTCAGGTAACAAGTTGATTGGGAGTGTGTAACTGGTCTGTGAAAGCCAGAACTCCTAATGCATACTAGAGGATCAAATACTTATTTCCCTCAATGAAATACAAATAAATTCATATATATTCCTTCAAGTTATTTTCTTGATTTTCGTTTTGATATTCTGTCTCTTCATGTTAGAATACATCTACCATTAAAAGTATAGATTGATCATGTCTTTATTAGTGGGCAAACCAACAAAATCAGCAAGGGATCAAATACTTTTTACTCTCACTGTATAATGAAGGAATATACCTTTTGAATTGTTGAATTGAATCTGTTTTTATGCTTTTAGTTGTTTTAAGTGCTGTCATATCTGTTATTTCCTGCTGTGGATTCACACTTGTCTACTATTTATTCATTTTATTATAGTCGTAGAAGAACTCCAGGTCCAGATCCTGAGGCTGCTGCTCAATAACAAAGACAAAACAACGGTATGTATTTATTTTTGAAACTCTATTTCAACAGTTTGATTCAAACATTTTTCATGATCCTAATACTTTTTGAAAAATGAATGTAATTATTGGGTCATTCCATGTCAAATCACCCAATTTTTTGGACAAATGAAACCCTACCCCCTCAGATTTTACTGAAACTTTGTCCTAGGGGTAAGTCTGGCAGGAAAAGATGATTCTCCAATTTTTATGTTGATCGGACAAACCGTTTCCGAGAAATGGCCGCCAACATTCTGCCGATTTTAGCGATTTTTGATGATGCCGCCATTATTCAAACTGCAATAACTTCTAAACTACTGGTCCAATTTTCATGAAATAGGTGTCATTCTGTCAGAAACATTTTAGGGAATCCCAATCTTAAATCAATTTCAACATCTGACCACGTTTTCATGTAATGACCTTGAAATCAAATATTTGAACTTGAATTTGACCTTGTGGATCACATGACCTTGACATAAATTTTGGTCCATTTCATAGCCCTTCATAGTCTGCAAATAATATGCAAAAATCACAGGTGTAATATTTTTTGTTAGTGCTACAGGATAGCTCAAAAATACATTGACCTGAAATATATGATTAATATATACCAAGACTGGGCAAGTAAATAGTTATTATGTGAAAAGGTGATGCACACATCTATATTTGTTCCTCAGAATAAACATCCTATTGTATTTCCTGAAATTTATGGAGTGAAAACTTATATTGTCAATTCTAATTTACGTGTAATATATTTGATAGAATAGCTGAATTGTTGTCATCATCTTCATCATACTAGAGGAGTTTCACTAACAACTGTTCCAGTAGAAGAACTTAAACTTCTTGTTATGTGTAGCAAGTTTGATCAGCAAAACCTTAAGACAATATGTCTACACCATGACAAATAATGTCTTCTACAGTTTTCCATCCTGAAAAATAAATGCTGTAATCCATTTCACTGCCAAATCTAGAACAAAGTCACTACGAGTTATAACATCACAATTTTATGAGAGACTTCAAAATCCTCCAGAGGTTCCTGGTGAGAAGGTCTGCTGTGAGGGTCTCATAAAGTTAACATCAGACATCAACATAAAAATTGGAGAATCATCTTTTCCTGCCAGACTTACACCTAGGACAAAGTTTTAGAAAAATCTGAGGGGGTAGGGTTAAACCCATTGGGTGAATTGACATGGAATGACCCTATTAGTGATTCACTGATACAGAATTTTTTCCCATCAGCCTTAGCTTATGACTGATACAGGATGCCTTTTTAGTCTGTTTTGACTGTGTGCGCTACTATGCTATGTTAGTTAATGGTTTACAAGTTCATTCTCCTTTGAGACAGTGGAGCGCTTAACCAGTCACATAACTCCGCCCATCTATTCATGTGACTCCCCGCCCATCCAGTCACGTGACCCTACCCATCCTGACACATTGCCAGACAACAGGCCGACCCAAATGTAGTACTCAGAGACGGAGATAGCATTTTAAAATATTTATTAATTATTACAATGGCAGCAACTAGGGGATAAATGCGCACAGTTGACAGGGTCAATACACAAACAGTCCAAATGTGAGTACAACAGGAATCCAGAAATCATTACCAGGGTACTGAAGAGGGTAAGGCCAAGGATGCGAGAGCAGAAAAAGTAGGGGTCAGGCAGAATCAAGGTCAAGATTAGGCAACAAGGGGTGTGCATATCAGACAGACAAGGACGAGACAAAACCTTTAACCAGAAAAACCAAAACACTTTGGAAACCAAGAACCCAAGATCAGATAAAGAATGCTCATAAGTTGCTATCACGGCAGACAAACTTGCACTGAGAAAGAGGACAACACCAGGTATATATAGGGGGAACACTGCAATGTAACAATGTCCACTGACAAGGCAAGGCAAGGCAAATTTATTTGTATAGCACATTTCATGTACAGGACAACTCAAGGTGCTTTACACAAAAACAGAAACAGAAGAAAATTAAAATGATAAAGATGCATTAAAAGACAATTAAAATCAAGACATAAAAACATTTTAAAGCAAATAATAATCTAAGTAAAAGCTCCAGTGAACAATAATGTTTTCAGGCCTGATTTAAATGAACTGACAGTTTTTCTCAGACCTCAGGTATTAACACTAGTTAACACTAGTTAACACTAGTTAACAGTTGTTCTCAGACCTCAGGTATCCAGGTAGTTTGTTCCACAGTTGAGGAGCAGAGTAACGGAATGATGCCTCACTTTGTTTCGTTCTTATCTTTGGAACACACAGTAAACCTGTTCCTGATGACCCATGACCTCAGGGCTCTGGATGCTTCATAGGGAACCAGTAGGTCTAGGATGTATTTGGGTCCAAGGCCGTTTAGTGCTTTATAGACCAGGAATAAGATTTTGAATTGTATCCTTTGACCCACAGGAAGCCAATGTAAGGATTTGATGACGGGTGTGATGTTGTCCGGTTTCCTGGTACTGGTCAGGACTCTGGCAGCAGCGTTTTGGATCAGCTGTAGCTGCCTGATTGATTTTTTGTTTAGACCAGTGAAGACACCATTGCAATAATCTAACTTACTGAAAATGAATGAATGAATTAGTTTTTCTGTGTCTGGTTTGGACAGAAGACCCTTGATTTTAGCGAATGTTCTTTAGGTGGTAATAGGCAGATTTGGTAATGGCTTTTAAATGGTTGTTAAATTTCAGGTCAGAGTCAATAATTACACCCAGATATCTGGCTTGGTTTGTGGGGTTTAGTGACATGGACTCAAGGTGAGCACTGACCTTTGACCTTTCTTTTTTGGGACCAAGACACAAGCATCAGCATTTTAACCCGAACAGAACACATGAGGGTAAAAGTAATGGGAAGGAGAGACACCAGTGAAAGGAAGAAAGGCAAGTAGGGCATTGACGACTTCAGTTTTTTTCAAGCCGACTTATGCGTCAATAAAGTCAAATTCAAGTTGACAGGTTGTGATGACATCATCACATTGTCAGCGGAGGAAGAACACAGACAGATGGCTAAAAAAACAAAAACAAAACACGGACACACACCTGTCCAGCAAATGGGCAACTTGTGTTAAAGTTCACTGCAGTGTAACAATGTCCACTGACCAGACACAAGCATCAGCATTTTAACCTGAACAGAACAAAAGCTAACGTTAGCCTTGAGTTTTCTGTTAAATTGAACTGCACAACATCAGTAGGATGAACATATGTCTGCATTTTTTCTGGACCTAGGGCTCCAAAACCAGACTGTCCACATGTCTGTCACATGTCCTCACTTTTCATAATAAGTGCAAAAAGTTTAAGGCAGCGGCCGCCAAGACACACACCACACTGTCTACATCATGTTTGGGGAAAAAAAGTAAGTTGTCTAAATATGTATTGTCTGCGCTGCTACTCAAACTCAGGTTAGCTAGCGGATGCCTATTCAGATGGCCGTGCTGTTTTTATTCATCTAAGGTGAAGTATTTCAACAAATGTGATGTGTGTCTGTCACTCTCTTTTGTTTTGTCAGCCCACCACAACGGTCTTAACCTGCAGGAGCTATGTCTTGTTTAGGTCTGGTCTGTTTACACACAGGGAGAGAGAGGGAGAGAAAGAATAACATGCGACTTGTCGACTCCTCCAAATTTAAGTCAACTTGTGCTACGGGAGGCAACGTGTCGGCTAGTCCAGTGTTTCCCAACCCTGGTCCTGGAGGGACACTATCCTGCAGGTTTTAGATGTTTCCCTCTTTGAACACACCTGACAGTCATTATCATTCTTCTGCACAGCTGGATGATACGTTGATTATTTGAATAAGGTGTGGTTGGTGAGAGAAACATCTAAAACATGCAGGATAGTGTGCCTCGAGGACCAGGGTTGGGAAACACTGGGCTAGTCGACGTCTCTGTTATGCCTTAAAGGCAAGACCAAGGCAAGACATGGACCAACATGACAAAAGAAAAGCCCCAAACACAGGAAAACAGGAAGAGTCACAAAAAATAGACAATAACAAGACCAGAATCATAACACATTCAGTCTTAACAGAAAGGAAACGGTGAATGATGCAGAAGTGACTGGAACAGATGTAACCATAGTAACTGTAGTAACATTAGTGGACGTTGGTCATGTTGTTTGTTCTGAAAATAAATTTGACATCTGTTTGTACGAGGAATGGGAAGATTAGCCAATCCGCCGATGCGCACGTGCATGATGCATCTGTAGAGAACCTGCGAGTAAAAGAAAAGTTTGGAATGATATTGTAAAGCATCGGTTACTGAACGTTTGTAGCCATTTCATATTTTCAATAGAATATCATTGTAGTTGCATTTAAAAGTATGTTCCTTTCTTTGAGTAAAGTTTTTCTTTTCTATAGACCCATGTTAACACGCACCATGGATTAGTGAATATATTTAAGTTACACCATTTTTGCATGATGAGATTGCAAATTTTTGGCAAAAACAAAAAACCTTAGAAAAATTGCTTCATCTTGGACATAAACACTGTGATTTGGCTGAAATCTCTTGGGCCTACATCCATTTAGTTTAAAGAAATTGTGATTTCATACTACCTAGAAATATACCTTTAGTAAAATGCCATTAGTTTGGACATATGAACTGCAATTTCAAGGTTCAAATTTGACTTGGATGTCTATCCCCTCTACACCTGTTTATGAAAATAAATTTTCACTTTGCACTACTATGGGGCGGCTGTGGCTCAGTTGGTAGAGTGGGTCGCCCAATGACCGAGAGGCTGGTGGTTCGCGTCCTGGCTCTGGCTGTCCACATTGTCTCCCAGCGTGAATGTGTGGCTAATGTAAAGCGCTCCGAGCATCATGAAGGTGTAACAGCGCTGTGCAGTCCATTTACCATATCGCCCCCTGCAAATTTGCCTTTAGTGAAATGCCATTAGTTTACAAATAGTGATTTGGCTGAAATTTGACTCAGACATCACACCTGTTTATTCATGGTAGTTGTGATTTTGCACTATAGCGCCCCCTACAAATTCACCTTTACTAAAATGGCATTAGTTGAGACATACAAATAATTCAACAGACAACATTTAATTTAAGTAACTCTATAGAATGCCTTACGTATTTATACAAAAGTGTGTATATCTTCCAGAATATCGCATCCAGCCCACGGTAGATGTCATCTCACTTTCAGCTGGTGTCCACGGTCACATGGGAATGCAGTTGCAAGGGCCTTTGAAACTGCTTGTACTTTTAATTTTCTAATTCTATATTTTTTTCTATTTGACAGAAAAAAATCAGTATCCACTCCAAATATCAGGTTAGGCCTATATCGGCCCATATGTGCCATATATGAATTGTTTTTGTTGAAACTTTTTCTTCTTTTTCAGGGTGAAGCCTCTCGTTACATCTTCCTCAATAAATTCCGGAAGTTTCTTCAGGAAAATGCCAGTAACAGAGGGGTAAGACAATATTTATACTATAAAACCAGAATATTTATACGATCAAATCACAATATTTATACTATAAAACCAGAATATTTATATTATAAATCCAGAATATTTATACGATCAAACCACAATATTTATACTATAAAACCAGAATATTTATATTAAAAATCCAGAATATTTATACAATCAAACCACAATATTTATACTATAAACCCAAAATATTTATACTATCAAACCACAATATTTATACTATAAAACCAGAATATTTATATTATAAATCCAGAATATTTATACGATCAAACCACAATATTTATACTATAAACTCAAAATATTTATACTATCAAACCACAATATTTATACCATAAACCCAGAATATTTATACTATCAAACCACAATATTTATACCATAAACCCAGAATATTTATACTATCAAACCACAATATTTATACTATAAACCCAGAATATTTATACTATTAAACCACAATATTTATACTATAAACTAGGGCTGTAGTCAAGACCAGCTTTGTCGAATCCAAGACAAGTCTAAGACCAGGACCTGTCGAGACCAAGTCAAGTAGAAGCTGCTACACTTTCTAACACAAGTACAGTATCACACAAACAGAAGTAAACTGAAGTCATTTGCGGAGGATACATGCACACAAGCGCACACGTTTATTTTATCCTAAAGTGAACATTACAAATGTAATTCACCACAACAAATCGTTGATTTTATTTAATATCTCATGAAACCAGTAATACCAGACGTACAGTAAGTGATGATAACTATGTCCAAAAACAAATTACTTTGCTTTATCTTCTGCTATGTTCGCTAATGTTAATGTTAACATAATACGTAGCCTAGCTTATGAGGCTAAGCACCGCCTAGCTCTGCAGATAACTTACTGAGATGAATGAAGCCTTTATTCTGTAATATTGTAACAAAATAAAGACGCAAGACCAAGAAACATAGTTGGCAAGACCAGTGACCGAGACCAAGACAAGTCCAAGTGAAATACCACTGAGTCCAAGACAAGTCCAAAACCATTAAAAACCGGACTTGAGTCCGGACTCGAGTACTACAGCCCTGTATAAAACCGATGTATTTAAGCCCGAGCACTATCACACATGCCGATTATTATTATTAGGTCCAAGCACTTACATGCATTTCAGAACCCTTTGTGTTCTGGTTTGTGTTTAAGCCTCTGTGTTCTGTTTATGGTCTGTTTGACCCTTTTTATTTTGTTTCCAGCACCCGACAGCTCTGTGTCCTCCCGAGTACATGGTGTGTTTTCTCCACCGCCTTATCACAGCAGTCAGATCCTGTTGGGACGAAGGCACACGGAAGAATCCAGGAAGCATCAGCAGTGAAGGTACGACAACCAGCACCTGAATCAGGCCTCTCCCCACACAGTAGCATAGAGGCGCAGCACCTCAGTCTCAGCATGTCCTGAGCATGTCCTCTCTGTATTTCAAACAGAAATGAATCGAACTGGTGTCATGCTAGTGAACTCTTCCAAGTGCAGTCAACTCACCATATTTCAAGCATTTAAAAGGACAGTTTTCATGTGAAATTTCCCATAAACCACTCCAGCTGTACACTAAGCCTGGATGGTCTTGTTTCAGATTTGTTCAGTGCAGCTTACTGGGTTTTCTTGGTGGTGTAATCCTAGTTTCATGCAACAGGGGCCTGATGTGGAGCAGGGATATTTACCGATGACTGTTTGATCAATGGTTGACCACATCAACATTGTCTGGTCATAATTTTCTGTTGTGGGTTAAAATACAACAAAAGTCTGCATCTGTCATTACACAACACATACTCTTTTGCAGTTTTGTGTAGGCTATAAAGAGGAAGCTTTGTGATCTTTCGATAGTATATCTTTAAAAATTATAAATTTGAACATTAGCAATAACATAATAATAATAATAATAATAATTTATTAATAGCAAAAGCAGAACTTGTGCAGAGCTCAGTTAATCTATGTGGTACGCCCCTTTCGCACCAGTTTAGAATTTAGAATGTTTGCTCAAAACATAAACAAAACGCAAAGCTGACGTGAGGTAATAGAACATCTAGAGCTAGCAGCTAGAGACTGGGACAGCAAGTTGTCACCATGAAACCCAAAAGCACCGTGGGTGAGTTGTACTATCCATTTGACAGGCCTACTTAAAATTACATGACAAGTGGGCTACGGCAAAAGGAGTTTGTACGATACTGACACAGGTTGGTGGTTATCGGTAAGGTTTTTTTCCACAATATTTAGCAACATAATTTCACAACATCTATTTAAACGTACATCTAATGTTTTCTCTATGTGTGATGATTTAAAATGAGCTTTTAACATATCATCGCTCGACCTCACAGTGCGACTTGTGTTTAAAAAGCTAAGTGAGTGCACCACGGTGTGTAAATGGCTGTGTGTGTGTGAGAGCCGACAGTGTTTTCTTTTATCGGTGACCAACTTCAACTGGTTTATGAGGCTGTTTTTTTTTTTATTTCACCATCCCTAATATGGACCAATGCTTTTTTCTGTCTGTCTGTTTATTTATCTGTCTATCTGTCTGTGCTTCTTTCCTGTCTGTCTGTCCTCAGAAGCCTATGTGCCCCCCCAGCTCTTCTATAATGGGAAGGTGGACTACTTTGACCTTCAGAGACTGGGTGGACTCCTGTCACATCTGAAGAAGACACTCAAAGGTCAGCAAAAAAACAAACATGTTTATCACTGAAGCAGCTCCATAACACTGTATGTGTTTCTTCAGTTTTGTTTATTGCTGTTTTATTTTTAATTTTTCTGAACAGAAACTCAAATATCTGCACTGCTGTGCTGACAGTGTCCCATTGTAACCTGTTCTTTTCAGTCTTCATCATTCTACACCATCCAAGAAATACTAGATACAAACTAGACAACTTAAATGCATTCAATTAAATGTATCTGTGTATATATACAGTATATATATATATATATATATATATATATATATATATATATATATATATATATATATATATATATATATATACATATATATATATATATATATATATATATATATATATATAGCTTAGTGGTCTACACCACTGACTTTGGTGCGGTTGAGGAACCAGGACACCCTGATGTTAAATTGGCTACTGGAACAAGACATTCATGGAGCAGGGCAGAGAACATGGTACTGATGGAGTGTTACTACGGGAGTAACCCCAGTGAGAGAGGGTACATGCAGAGGATGTGGGAGAAATGGTTGCTTCGAAACCCCACATCCTCACTGACTAAGAAACAGCTCCTAGCTCAGTGTTCGAATATCCGCAATAAGAGGTTGCTATCACAGCTAGAGATCGATGAGGTACAGCGTTGTACCTCATCCACGGTACAAAGATGCTACGGCAAGGGGGAGCCAGGATGACAGGTCAGCTTGGGGGTGGTTTCACCACCACCCCCAAATATCGAGATTGGGTACCAAGCCCCAGAAAGACTAAACACAAGGGCAGCTGACCTGAGAAAGAGAATCATGAAATCCTGGGGGAACACAACTACCTGCTTGCCAAGGCTAAAGAACAAAGTACCAGACCAGTCTCTACTGGAGGACCTGAACACTGCACTGCAAACTGTCCCTACCACTACCATCACTGAGACCAATCAGCTGATGTATGCAGCAGCAACCGTAATCCTTGAGATGCTTGGCTACAAGATGAACAGCCAGAGCAGCCAGAAGGTTGCTCCATGGAGGAGAAGGCTAGAGGCAAAGATCATGGCAGCACGGAGAGAAGTCAGTGTTTTAACAGAACTAAGCAGAGGTGTGAATCTGAGGAAAGAACTGCCCAAGAAATACAACAAACTGTCCACAGCTGAGGCACTGGAGACTGCTAAGCAAAGGCTCACAGCACTAGCTACCCGCCTAAAGAGATACACAAGAGAGGTAGAGGCCAGGAGAATAAACCATGTGTTCTCCACCAACCCAGCTAAGGTCTACTCTCAATGGCAGGGGGGCAAGGTGACAACAGACCCACCTAGGGCTGAAACTGAGCAATACTGGAAGAGCATCTGGGAGAAGGAGGCAACACATAACACCAGTGCCCAATGGCTGACAGACTTACAGGCAGAGCACAGCCAACTCCCAGAACAAGACCCAGTAGTCATCACACTAGCAGACATCCAAACCAGAGTGTCCAAAATGAAGAGCTGGACAGCACCAGGGCCCGACATGATTCATACCTACTGGCTTAAGAAACTGACAGCACTCCATGAACACCAAGCAGCACAGATGAACCAGCTGCTGATATTGGGAAACCACCCAGAGTGGCTAACCTAGGGCCGGACAGTCCTCATAATGAAGGACCCCCAGAAGGGAACAATACCATCTAACTACCGGCCTATAACCTGCCTCAGCACCACATGGAAGCTTCTATCAGGCATCATAGCGACTAAGATGAGTAGGCACATGGAGCAATACATGAGCAGAGCACAGAAAGGAATAGGCAACAACACCAGGGGAGCCAAACACCAGCTACTGGTTGACAGGGCAATTGCCCGAGATTGCAAGATGAGGAACACCAACCTGTGCACTGCCTGGATTGATTACAAGAAAGCCTATGACTCAATGCCACATACATGGATACTGGAATGCTTAAAACTGTATAACATCAACAGGACACTAAGAGAGTTTATCCAGAACTCAATGAGGCTGTGGAAGACAACTCTGGAGGCCAACTCAAAGCCAATTGCACAGGTGAACATCAGATGCGGCATTTACCAAGGAGATGCTCTGTCCCCCCTGCTGTTCTGCATAGGCCTAAACCCCCTCAGCCAGATCATCTCAAAGAGTGGCTTCGGATACCAGTTCCGAAGTGGAACATCCATCAACCACCTCCTCTACATGGATGACATCAAGCTGTATGCCAAGAATGAGCGTGACATTGATTCCCTAATTCACCTCACCCGGGTCTACAGCAAAGACATTGGGATGTCATTCGGACTAGATAAATGTGGGCGGATGATATCTAGAAGAGGAAAGGTGATCACAACTGAAGGGGTTGACCTACCTGAAGGGAATATCACAGATGTGCAGGAAAGTTACAAATACCTAGGGATCCCACAGACAAATGGTAATCATGAGGAGGCAGCTCGGAAGTCAGCCACAGCCAAATACCTACAGAGGGTAAGGCAGGTCCTGAAAAGTCAGCTGAATGGCAATAATAAGATCCAGGCCATTAACACCTATGCCCTGCCAGTAATCAGATACCCAGCTGGGATAATATCCTGGCCACTGGAAGAGATACAAGCCACTGATATCAAGACAAGGAAACTCCTTACCATGCATGGAGGGTTCCACCCCAAGTCCAGTGTCCTGAGGCTGTACACTAAGCGAAAGGAAGGGGGCCGAGGACTAGTAAGTGTCAGAACTACTGTCCAGGAGGAAACGGCGAACCTCCAGGAATACATCAAGAAAATGGCCCCCAATGACCAACTGCTAAGTGAATGCCTCAGGCAACAAAAGCCCAGTAAGGTCGAGGAACCAGAGGGGCTATCATGGAGGGACAAACCCTTGCATGGCGTGTACCATCGACAAATTGAGGAAGTGGCTGATATGGAAAAGACATACCAGTGGCTGGAAAAGGCTGGACTAAAGGACAGCACAGAGGCGCTACTCATGGCTGCACAAGAACAAGCCCTGAACACCAGAGCAATAGAGGCCGGGGTCTACCACATCAGACAGGACCCCAGGTGTAGGCTGTGTAGAGAAGCCCCTGAAACAGTCCAGCACATCACAGCAGGGTGTAAGATGCTGGCAGGCAAGGCATACATGGAGAGGCATAACCAGGTAGCGGGCATACTGTACAGGAACATCTGTAAAGAGTATGGACTGGAGGTCCCAGGGTCAAGATGGGAGAACCCCCCAAAGGTGACAGAGAACAAACAGGCCAAGATCCTGTGGGACTTCCAAATCCAGACTGACAAGATGGTGATGGCCAATCAGCCTGACATCGTGGTGGTGGATAAACATGAGAAGACAGTGGTGGTGATAGATGTAGCAGTCCCCAGTGATAGCAACATCAGAAAGAAAGAACATGAGAAGCTTGAGAAATACCAAGGGCTGAAAGAGGAGTTAGAGAAAATGTGGAGTGTGAAGGCAACGGTGGTACCAGTAGTGATCGGAGCACTAGGGGCAGTGACCCCCAAGCTGGGAGAATGGCTCCAGCAGATACCAGGAACAACATCAGAGATCTCTGTACAAAAGAGCGCATTGCTAGCAACAGCTAAGATCCTGCGCAGACCCCTCAGCCTCCCAGGCCTCTGGTAGAGGACCTGAGCCTGAAGGAGACACCGCCCACGTGGGGCGAGAGGAACATTATTTTTTTTTTTTTTTTTTATGTATGTATGTGTATATTGCTTAGTGGTCTACAACACTGCGTTTGGTGTGGAAAGTTGCCGGTTTGAATCCCAGCTGGGCAAGGCTATACCTCACGATGAGCGATACAATAAATGATAGTCATACCGCCTCGGACAGCGCCTGGGCGTCGGTGTCCGCGGGCATCTGCATCAATTGTTGAGGACCCAGGACATCCTGATGTTAAATTGGTTAGTGGAACAAGACATTCATGGAGCAGGGCAAGAAAACATGGTACTGATGGAGTGTTACTACGGGAGTAACCATAACCCCCCAAATATCGAGATTGGGTGCCAAGCCCCAGAGGCAGAAAGACTAAACACAAGAATCGTGAAGTCCTGGGGGAACACAACTACCTACTGCTTGCCAAGGCTAAAGCACAAAATACCAGACCAGTCTCTACTGGATGACTTGAACACTGCACTGCAACCTGTCCCTACCACTGCCATCACTGAGACCAATCAGCTGATGTACGCAGCAACAGTAATCCTAGAGAAGCTTGGCTACAAGATGAACCGCATGAGTAGTAGCCAGAAGGAGGAGGAGAAGGCTTGAGGCAAAGATTATGGCAGCAGTCGGTGTTCCAACTAGAGATGTTAACAGATTCCGATTCCATTGTCCGGTCCTTATTTTCTGTCATTCCACTGCACAAAGTGTAGATTATGAAGAGGAAGCTTTGTGATCTCTCCATAGCATATCTTTTTGAATTTGAGAATTAGCAATGCAAGACGGAATGTATTAATGGGAAATGCATCACTCAATTAATCTATGGGAACACTTAGAACAAAATCAACAATAGCGATGTGAAGTGTTCCCTCTGTGATATGACACTGCTCCACCAGCATCCCCCTCAATGTCCCCTTGGCTGCCGGGGTGCGGCGTTTGTCCCATTCAGCATCGCATTGTGCTCCTATCCCAGCGACAGCAGCCTGGGCGAGTCCAATTGAAATGTGGCATTTCGCCAGAGCCCGGATCCCTAACTCGAGGCTCTCCCCCTCCTGCACTAGCCGGCACAGGAAGCCCTGAAGTGCTGTATTCATGTAAATATAATAGTCACACTCACGTCAGAAAGAAAATCAAAAATCAATAATGTTTAACAACTAAATAGTATTTTTTTGTTTGTGTTTCCATGTATAAATAATACCAATAAAAACAAAAAACACTAAATTTGCATTTTCAGTTTTTCCTATTGACAATATTTTTGTTCCCCACGATATTTAGTGGCATCATTTCCTTTGACAGAAATTTTTCTCTATGTGTGAGGGCTTTTAACATAACATCACTCCACCTGCAGTGTGTGTATGCATGCGTGCGTGAGCCGACAAAGCAAGTGTTCTATTTTCTCGGTGACCGACTTAAACTGGTTAATGAGGCTCGGTGATCAAGATTTTTTATGAATTTCGCCATCCATAGTTGTAACAGAACTAAGCAGAGTTGTGACTCTGAGGAAAGAACTGCCCAAGAAATATAACACTCGCAGTGGACCTCAGATCCTCAGGTAGACTGTTCCATAATTTGGGGCCATAAAAAATGAATGAGGCCTGACCATACATTTTAGTGGTAACTCTAGGGACAATTAAAAACTTACTACCCGAGGACCTGAGGGTCCGAGAGGGCTCATATGTTAAAAGCAGATCCGATAAATAAACAGGGCCACAACCATTAAGACTCTTATAAACTAATAAAATCACTTTAAAATCAATCCTGAAGCTCACAGGGAGCCAGTGCAGAGACCTGAGCACTGAGTAGACACATGGAGCAATACATGAACAGAGCACAGTAAGGAGTAGGCAACAACACTAGGGGAGCCAAACACCAGCTACTGGTTTACAAGGCAATTGCCCGAGATTGCTAGACAAGGAACACCCACCTGTACACTGCCTGGTGTGACTACAAGAAAGCTTATGACTCAATGCCACACACATTGACACTGGAATGCTTAAAGCTGTATAACATCCACAGGACACTTAGAGCTGTGGAAGACAACTCTGGAGGAAGGCAATTACACAGGTGAGCATCAGATGCAGCATATATGAAGGAGATGCTCTCTCCCCCCTGCTGTTCTGCATAGGCATAAACCCAATCAACCAGATCATCTCAAAGAGTGGCTTTGGATACCAGTTCAGAAGTGGAACATCCATCAGCCACGTCCTCTACATGGATGACATCAAGCTGTATGCCAAGAATGAGTGTGACATTGATTCACCTCACTCAGATCTACAGCAAAGACATTTGGATGTCATTCAGACTAGATAAATGTGGGCAGATGATATCTAGAAGAGGAAAGTGTAGGGGTTGACATACCTGAAGGGAGCATTGCAGATGTGCAGGAAAGTTACAAATACCTGGGGATCCCACAGGCAAATGGTCATTATGGGGAGGCAGCTTGGAAGTCAGCCACAGCCAAATACCTACAGGGGGTAAGGCAGGTCCTGAAAAGTCAGCTGAATGGCAATAATAAGATCCAGACCATTAACACCTATGCCCTGCCAGTGATCAGATACCCAGCTGGGATAATATCCTGGCCACTGGAAGAGATACAAGCCACTGATATCAAGACAAGGAAACTCCTTACCATGCATGGAGGGTTCCACCCCAAGTCCAGTGTCCTGAGGCTGTACACTAAGCGAAAGGAAGGGGGCCAAGGACTAGTAAGTGTGAGAACTACTGTTCAGGAGGAAACTTCAAACCTCCAGGAATATATCAAGAAAACGGCCCCCAATGACCAACTGATGAGTTGGTCATTGGGGGCCTCGGGCAACAAAAGCCCAGTAAAGACGAGGAACAAGAGGGGTTATCATGGAAGGACAAACCCTTGAATGACATGTGCCATCAGTAAATTGAGGAAGTGGCTGATATCGAAAAAACATACTAGTGGCTAGAGCTGGGCAAAAAATCGATTTAGATTTAAAATCGAGTTTTATGGCAAAATCGATTCATATTTTAGGAAAATCGTGCAATACAACCCCCCCCCCCACACACACACACACATTTTTTGCCCTGTTTTTCCTCTCAAAAGAGAAAACCATGAACCAGGCTGCTTTCCGTAGTGTTTCACCCCTTATCAGAGTCCTGCACGGTTCTGATTTTGACATACCGCAACCGCCCGTACCCGTCATGTCTAAACTCGTATCCAACCCATTTTCCGATGAAAAAAAAATTAAAAAATCCACACCCGAACCGACCCGCTATAAATGAACCCGATACCCGACCCGAACCCGGAAGAAAATGTCAGATAGCCAAACGTAAATACAAACATTTATTGCCATGAATATACTGGACAGTAACATATCCAAGGCAGAGCCAAATGAAAATGTTATTAACCTTTTAGCCTATGAACCGCAAATTAGACCCGCGATCACCCACGTCCGACCCGAACCGAACCCGTATCCGACACAGCACAACATTTTTCACCCGTTTCGTGAAAATTCTTACATTACTATTCACCCACGGGTACCCGAACCCGTGCAGGACTCTGCATGGAGCACGACGGGGAGCGATAACAGACGCTGATAAGTCTAATTTAACAAAAAACAGGTTAAGAACAAACACAGGGAAAACCGTGATGTCGCTTTTTTCCCCCGCGGGAGGAGAAGGCCATGAAAGGACAAAATGAGCAACGAGGCTCCTAGGTGTGCCCTTTCGGGGTCCCCTTCTGACGTTCCCGCCCCGTGGAGGTTGAATTTATTGGAACCACACCCCCCGCCCAGTGACGTCAATCACTGGGTAGAAAAAGACACATAGTCACATATAATTGGATACAGTAAGAAATTCGTATTTTCATAAGAACATCTCATTGGTTAAACACTTCTAAGGAGTGGCTAATTCCCAGGCGGGAAAATTCTAACCTAGAACAAAGAGATTCTTAACACTCCTTTGTTCCCTAATGGAAAATAACTAAATGTATGTATGCATGACTAGATTAAGGTGACTACAGGAATCCTAAATACACACATGTTAAAATATTTACTTCACATATCCCTCCTGTTGTTCTTATGAAATATCAATTATTACCCGTCCTAAAGGCTGCATAGTTATGCATAGGTCCCTCGTCACCTTCAGTTCCCTGAGCTTGCATCTGAGTGTTCATGACATGATTGTAATAAGACAAGACATAAACAACAAAAGGGTAAAAAAAAAAAAACAAAGGACAAAAACAAAAAAAAACATAAAACATACAAGGCTATATATTAGGCTATTTGCAGAGTCGTCACTCATAGGGCAATAAAACCATCAATAGTTATGTTTATAAACACACTTCCTCTAAAATTCAACATTTCAGCCAACATAACTTTAACAACTTCAAGGTGCAGCAAAATGACAGTGTAACTGTCGCCTGTGGACCATTGTTTGTATTCAGGGGGGAACGTTTGATCCCCTAATAAGATTATGAAGTAGCGGTGCCATCTTCATAAATGTGCATGTATAAAGTTTATCATTGAGAGTGATGTAGGTTTCCTATATGGACTGTATCAGCGGAAATAAGGGTTCACACATCATCGTCAGTTTCTATCACTGTCAACATAATCGGAATCATGTTCAAACATCACAGGTGGGGGCAAATCATCAGAAGAAGTCTACATATAGAAACCTGCAGGGACTATAAAAGAAATCATTAACTATATACCAGTCATGTCACCTGTAACCAGCATCATCATAACCACTTCCCAATGGTTTTAAAACAGGAAAAAGGACCTTCAAATATATAGTCTGAGTCAACACAAATACAAAATCTGACCTTGGGAACCAAATCAACCTTAGCACAGTAGTCTATTTAAGGAGTCTTTTCCTTATTTAGTTCACATTGTTGCTGAACAGTACTCCGTCTTCTTTGTCGCTGGAGACTCTGAAAGTTCACAACACAACACTCAAAAGCGTGGAGGTTTTTATGGGCTTTTGTAGGTTGTCGTTGGGAATATTGGGACATGGGACAGTAATCTGGACTGTAAGTACAGTCCCCACCAGCAGCAGTCCCATGACCCCTGCTATGGTGGGTAGGGGGCTCGTTGTGATGCTGCAGTGCCCAACCAAGGTTGTAAGAACACTGTTGTTGTCTTGTAGCAATGACCACTAGTGGCCACTGTTGACGTCACGGCTTACCAATGAAGTCCTGAGTCTAGGTGATCTAGGAGATCAGTTGGACCTTAACTCGTGGCTGGTAGGTTGGCATCAGTTGGTATCTTCAGCGGGCAAGGGTGTTTGTACCGCCCGTCTTCCAAACCAACCCAGAGCTGGTCAATGTGAGACTCAGACCCACCATTATGCAGTGTGACAGCCGTTGGTGTGGTGGTCTGAACCACAAACAGACCCTTCCACCTTGGTGACAACCAGTGCTCTCTCTTGGTGACTTTGATCAGGATCTGGTCAACCTTTGTTCTGGTCAACCTTTGTCTCAGCTATTCCTGTGTAGGGTAAAAAGAGACAAACGGCAGATCACAAGCATTTTGTCCTGGAACAATTTCTGCATTCTGCCTCACCCTCAGTCTCTGAGGTGAGTTTTCCCTCCCACATTGGCAACCTAAATGGTCTGCCATGCACCATTTCAAAAGGCGTAATGCCGATGTGATTAGGAACAATGTGCATGTACATTTTGACTAAAGATAGACTTTCGGGCCATGATTTGCCTATGTCTTCCATAGTTTTCTATAGCCTAGCTTTAACTGGGCCATCAGTGCGTTCCACTAGTCCTGCTGACTGTGGATGTATGCGCAACAGTGTTTTAGGCTACTATCTAGATGTTGAGCCAATCCTTTGACTATAACATTAACCAAATATGGACTATTGTCACTCCATAAGACGTCTAGAAGTCCAAACTGTGGAATTGTCTCTTTGCAGGGTGCTTTTCCTACTTCTCAGTGCATCAGCTTTCAATGCTGAAACTAATTCTACCCATTTGGAAAATAAATCAATACTGGGCAATGCCTGTATGTGCCACTACATGCAAGTTCAATGAAATCCATGTGTAATATCTGAAATGGGTATGTGCTATGTGGTTTGAGACCTCTCTTTGGTCTGACATTACCTCGCAAATCATGTCTGCAACGCGTCATGTAACTTCTACAAAAAGTTTTAAAATAGGTATTTAACCCCCGTGTTGTGTTAAATGCCTGTTATGTTATATTAACCATCCCCCCTGTTGAGACATGGAAAACTCCATGACTCAATCTCACTGTCAAAGGATACACCGTGTGGAAGGCAGAGTCTGCCTTCCACGTGGTGGAGTCCGCTTTCCGTCCGGACTGCCCCAGCGATTGTCCACTGCTGGTTCTCATTTGGCAGAGCATGACTCCGCTTGGGATGGTGTCTCTTGGTTCCTTGGTGAGTGTCAACACCTCTGTGGCTCTCTGTGTTGCAGCTTGGCTGATTTGCATACTACAATTTTGTCAGGTGATTGCGCTGTCTCAATTCGTATTGCGAGTAATATTGCATGAGCTACTGTCTTTCCTGATGCCGTTTTCATTCCTCTTCTAGCCCATTGGGCTTCTTAAGCATGCAGTGTTGAAAACGCACATTGTCTCTTTGTGAAGACCATGACCTTTTGATCTTGAAACAGTTTCAACATCTTGAAACAAGCTCTAGTTAGCACTATGAGTCCTGCTGCTTGTGTTGAGCATGTACATGGAAGTCTCTTGGCTTCCAGAATGGTGGTATCTGTGACCAAAGCATATCCTACCAGGTTCTGACCTGTAGGGGACTTTGAGGTGGAGCCATCCACGTACACATGAGTGCTGTCTTTTAAAGGAATGTCTTCTAGGTCAGGACAACATGCAGCTGTACTGAATCCACACTTATGAGGATCTCCATCTTCCTGCGTAGGTAGCAGGGTAGCTAGGTTCAGAGTGTTGCATCTCTGAATTTTCAGGTGTGGCTGTGATGGGAGTATTGTCAGTACTCCTAAATGTCTCGCTGTCCATAGATATGATCAAAAGTTCCACTGTAAGTGGGACTTTCAGTATTACAGGGTGGAAAAATGCAATTATTCTCCTTTAACTTTTCCCAAAAGCTCTAAATATTCACTTCCTTTGAACGCATTGTCCTTAAACAACACGCACTCTAAATTCCTATCAATGTTCATGTATATTCTCAAATGTAGAATTCCATTTGGTTAAATGAATAGCTTAAAACAAAACATCGAAACATTCTTTTAAAAAACCAAACAAAAACTTCATTACTACACTTCGGTAGAAGAGTTGAATCAGTACTTCTACTCCTACTGAATCATATATTCCTTTACTAATCATACCTTACAATCTCTATATTTTTGTTGTTAAAGTCTTATGTAGGTCATAAAAGTAAAACAAAACAAAAAAAATAAATAAATAAATAAAATAAAAGTCTGTTCTTGTAGTCTACATACATAAATTGTCTTCTATCTCGCTTAGTCATTATTGCTGTCTCGAAGTCCACTGTGCACTTAAAAAACGTTGTCGTTTTAGTCATGTCGTCGTCAAAAGTCTGTCATCTTTTCATCGAGTCCATGATATCTCCTATCTAATTCATATGACTTCAACAGTCCTTAGATCTCATTTTACCACTCTAAAGAATTAACCTCTTCTGCTAATTCATTTATCACACTAAACGTACTTAATGTTTTGAAAATATCCAACAAATTTGTATTTTCTGACAAAAATTCAGTCCAATCAACGTACGTTGTCTGAGCAATTAATTTAAGATTTTACTCCTAATGCTATAATTCATAAATACAACACTCAAATAAATTAACATTTATTTGTTTCAATGTGTCCCATTAACAGCTCAGTTTTTGAAAAGCCAAATTTCAAATGTTCTTTTTCTTTCCAAAAATAACAAAGATTTCCTTCAAAAGTATTTAAGGATATCAATTATGTTATTACATTGATGCATGTTTTTATGCATAATTATTTATATGAATATATTCATTCGTATTTTATCCTTATTTTATTAATCTGATATTTTAATCTTCATTGACTATAGAACCTCTGCAATATTCATCAAGTAGACTCAAATTAGCCTAATTAAAGTTCCTGCTTTCCCCTACATCTTTACTATTCCTTTATTATTAATATTTTTATTCTAATTTAATCTTAATCTTTAATTTAATCCTACTTCAATCAATAGTAGTATATGTGTAAGAATCTCAATTCAAACTGTTTATACCAATATGGTACCTTCTTTATTGTCTTGTTCTTCTCTGAAAGTACCACCCCCTATCAAAGTGTCAGTTCCCAAATGACTTATTCTTCTATTTTTAACCATTCCCAGATGATTTATCACTATTTATTGTATTATATTCTGTAGTTTACATTTCAAAGTAAAACTCATCTATTTTCCCTCATTTAATGTACTGATCATGTAGATTTTTTAGAAACGTTTAGTTTAGACTTATATTTTTCAGCAAAATATATAATTAAATGACCAGAAATCAAATGTCTCCATCCCCTGTTTAACCAACTTCATGGGTTTCACTGCTGTATCCATACTGTATAACATGACTGTCTTTCCACAGTAACCACAGAACCTCCAAATGTCTAGATGGGTCATATCCGATGACCATAAAGAGAAAGAAATTTGTATTTAAAACAATTATTTACCTGTATTGCTAAGAATAGTGGATCAACACGTATTAAGCATTTTATATCCGCAATTTTTCCTTTAAAGTTATTGTAGATTCATGCTTAAACCTGTAAAACCCTGGACTGTTTGTTTCCATTATTTTCTCTCTTTTTTTTTTTTTTTTTTTAAAAACAATGAATTAACCAATAACAAATGCCATTCACATAAAATATAGTTATGATCGTAAAACAGCAAAGTCAAGGCAAAATTTGCAATAATTTCTTTATAATGTGACCTTAATTTTTTCACTTCTTTAAGTAGTATGAGGGCCAATAGGTCTAAAAAGGCTCCAGAATGCCTGTGATTTGGTGCCAGGTATTTGAATGTAGGCCTAATGAACAAATTTTCATGCAGATTAGTCTATCATCATGATTAATCTAATTAGAAATCTTAATACCGTTACCCACATACAGGGCAAAATAACTCAACTTCTCTGGCAATTTATTTGAGGCAATATTGTCCATGTATGTCTAACAGCATTTTGGCCTCTGGATAAAAATATGACAACCAAAAAAACAAAACAAAAATGGATTAGTTAGTGTATCGTGGTTCTGTTAGAGGGGTGCTCATCCTGGATGAGGAGTGGGGGGGGGGGCAATGGCGCAGGCATCCCTGCTGGCCTCTCCACCTTTGTAGCAGTCACATTTAAGCCTAATCTCTGACTGCATCGCTTTTCATGGAATATAGCATCTTTAGTTCTCTTCCCATCTTCTCATTCTTCAGCCTGTTGGAACCAGGCTCTTGCTCCAAGTAAACCTAATTTCACTCCCATTTTTGTGGATCTGGGGGAGCGTAAGTGTGGCCAGTGTTGGGTCATGGCAATAGCTACGTAGTGATTGTCTTTCTGCTGTTGGATTTGGAATGCATATGAGACCCACTGGAAACTTCATCTTTGCTTGTGACACAGTGTTTGATCACTAATGGATGGGTGGAAATTGTTCATCGGGTGTTATGTCTTGTTTCACCTGATATGGGAAGCTGCGTCGTCATGCACCTCTGTGTGACTTCTATGTCACCTCTTCCAGTCGGCTGCAAAACAACATGGACCTTCATCTTTTCTGCTGGGCTTGGGTGATTGATTTAGTGCGGTGACCACAGGGGGCGTAGCAGGACCATGGCTGTAATTGCGTTGGAGGGTCATCAGGGGGCGCTGTTGATTGGGGTGAGGGTTGTGCGACAGCTGCTGTTGCTGTGGCTCCGGCCGCTTCCTCTTCCTGCCGCTGTTACCTGCAAAAATAAAAACTTCTCCAAACAAGTTATTACCTGTTCTAATGCTCTCATTATTTTTTGTGTCGGCGTTTTAATATAATTATATTTTTTTAATCGCGTGTGGACTTTTAACGCGACGTAAATCCGGTGAACCGTTCGTTTTTTATGGTACCAGTTTTGTATCTGATTATTACTCTGGACGTCCTTTTGATAATTTTATATAACGTTTTTATATACCCGCGGGTTTATCATCTAATTTAACCATCGATTTTATTCCACAATGGGATTTTAGGTGCAACACTATTTTACGCGTTGTACTTTCACTATTACTATCGGTCCGAAGGAAATTCATATATAGTATTAAAACATACACATTCATATACACACACACACATCACTGGCCAGATTTCCTTCTGTTTGGGCCCCAGGCCCAATATGAAGTACTTCAACACACTCGGTGCCGGTTCTGCAGCGAGATCCCAGATCTCTGACCACTCGGTACCGGTTCTGTGACAAAATCCCAGATTTTGAGCCACCCGGTACCGGCTCTGCAGACTACAGCTGTTGAACCCCAGGTTCAAATCGAAATCCCAGATTCCGACCCGCTCAGTCGGTACCGGTTCTGTGACGAGTTCCCAGAACTACAAACCACCCGGTACCGGTTCGGCAGCAGCTCCTGGGCCCCAGGCGAGACCCCCAAGTCTGTCACGTGGAACAGTTTAAAACACACACACACACAAATGACATCAAAAAGACAGACCTGCTTTCGCTCAAACTCCGAAAGAAGTCGGACTCCAGGCCCGCCCGTTCTGGCCTCAGACCAACTATCTACTTGCACACGTCTGTACAATTAGAAAACAGTGTCTGCCTTACCGGTTTTCGCTGTGTGGTCTCTAGCCCGTTGGAATCCTTCGCTGGACTTCAAATGCGGCAAGGAATCGAGCTACAAGCCTCACCTGTGAAAATCCAGGTGCTGTCGACAGCGGCCTCGATCGATACCCTGACGCAGAGAAGTCTCAGTCCGAGGATTCCCGGGTTTCGGCACCAAAAACTGATAAGTCTAATTTAACAAAAAACAGGTTAAGAACAAACACAGGGAAAACCGTGATGTCGCTTTTTTCCCCCGCGGGAGGAGAAGGCCATGAAAGGACAAAATGAGCAACGAGGCTCCTAGGTGTGCCCTTTCGGGGTCCCCTTCTGACGTTCCCGCCCCGTGGAGGTTGAATTTATTGGAACCACACCCCCCGCCCAGTGACGTCAATCACTGGGTAGAAAAAGACACATAGTCACATATAATTGGATACAGTAAGAAATTCGTATTTTCATAAGAACATCTCATTGGTTAAACACTTCTAAGGAGTGGCTAATTCCCAGGCGGGAAAATTCTAACCTAGAACAAAGAGATTCTTAACACTCCTTTGTTCCCTAATGGAAAATAACTAAATGTATGTGTGCATGACTAGATTAAGGTGACTACAGGAATCCTAAATACACACATGTTAAAATATTTACTTCACATATCCCTCCTGTTGTTCTTATGAAATATCAATTATTACCCGTCCTAAAGGCTGCATAGTTATGCATAGGTCCCTCGTCACCTTCAGTTCCCTGAGCTTGCATCTGAGTGTTCATGACATGATTGTAATAAGACAAGACATAAACAACAAAAGGGTAAAAAAAAAAAAACAAAGGACAAAAACAAAAAAAAACATAAAACATACAAGGCTATATATTAGGCTATTTGCAGAGTCGTCACTCATAGGGCAATAAAACCATCAATAGTTATGTTTATAAACACACTTCCTCTAAAATTCAACATTTCAGCCAACATAACTTTAACAACTTCAAGGTGCAGCAAAATGACAGTGTAACTGTCGCCTGTGGACCATTGTTTGTATTCAGGGGGGAACGTTTGATCCCCTAATAAGATTATGAAGTAGCGGTGCCATCTTCATAAATGTGCATGTATAAAGTTTATCATTGAGAGTGATGTAGGTTTCCTATATGGACTGTATCAGCGGAAATAAGGGTTCACACATCATCGTCAGTTTCTATCACTGTCAACATAATCGGAATCATGTTCAAACATCACAGGTGGGGGCAAATCATCAGAAGAAGTCTACATATAGAAACCTGCAGGGACTATAAAAGAAATCATTAACTATATACCAGTCATGTCACCTGTAACCAGCATCATCATAACCACTTCCCAATGGTTTTAAAACAGGAAAAAGGACCTTCAAATATATAGTCTGAGTCAACACAAATACAAAATCTGACCTTGGGAACCAAATCAACCTTAGCACAGTAGTCTATTTAAGGAGTCTTTTCCTTATTTAGTTCACATTGTTGCTGAACAGTACTCCGTCTTCTTTGTCGCTGGAGACTCTGAAAGTTCACAACACAACACTCAAAAGCGTGGAGGTTTTTATGGGCTTTTGTAGGTTGTCGTTGGGAATATTGGGACATGGGACAGTAATCTGGACTGTAAGTACAGTCCCCACCAGCAGCAGTCCCATGACCCCTGCTATGGTGGGTAGGGGGCTCGTTGTGATGCTGCAGTGCCCAACCAAGGTTGTAAGAACACTGTTGTTGTCTTGTAGCAATGACCACTAGTGGCCACTGTTGACGTCACGGCTTACCAATGAAGTCCTGAGTCTAGGTGACTACAGGAATCCTAAATACACACATGTTAAAATATTTACTTCACAGACGCAATAACATCATATATCCAAAATATTGGTAACATGTTCAGGTTTATTGAAGTAGCTTGATTGATAATAATGTTTTGTTTTATTTTGTCCTTACAAAGTAAAAATGTTACTAGTTTTCTTTTTATCTTACTTTTGCACTACTACGTTTTTTGCAATGTTTTTCATATGAGTATTAATGTATATTATTTTAGTTGTTAAAATATTTTAAGCTTTCTTTTTTCCAACAAAATGTATTTTTTGCACTATTTTTCCTGTAACAGTGGTGGATATGTCTGGACTTACTACAGTTCATGTAGGCAAAGTCTCAGGTTGCAGTTGCACCTTTTGCACAACTGATTTATTATTTACAGTTATTTGTTTTACATGTTATTTAATAAAAAAAAAGAAGACGAAAGAAACCACGTTTCTAGTGTTTTCATTTTCATTTAGCCCACGTGGGAAAAAAATCGTATCGTGAATCGAGTTTTTTGGGAAAAAATCTGAGATTTTTTTAAAAGAGAAAATCGCCCAGCCCTACTAGTGGCTGGAGAAGGTTGGACTGAAGGACAGCACAGAGGCACTACTCAACAAGCCCTGAACATCAGAGCAATAGAGGCTGGGGTCTACCACACCAGACCCCAGGTGTAGGCTGTGTAGAGAAGGGTGTAAGATGCTGGCAGGCATGGAGCGGAATAACCAGGTACCGGGCATACTGTACAGGAACATCTGTACAGACTATGGACTGTAGGTCCCAGGGTCAAGATGGGAGACCCCCCCAAAGATGACAGACAACAAACAGAAGATGGAAAGTTCAATCAGCGCCTACGTGAGGAAATGGTTAGGAGTACCAAAATGTCTAAGTAACAACAACCTATATGGACACGGGATTCTCCATCTTCCCTTCTCAAGTCTCGTAGAGGAGTTCAAGTGTGCAAAGGCAAGAATGGTACTGACTCTCGCAGAATCCCGGGACACCACTCTAAGGGATATTACCCCAGCATTTACATCAGGAAGAAAGTGGACCCCAAAGGAAGCAGTTCAACAAGCAAAGTCAGCACTCCAGCATGCTGAGGTTGTGGGCCGAATCCAGCAGGGAAGAGGGGGGCTGGGCCCAACCAAAGACAGGCTACACTGGAGCAAGGCAACAGCAGCAGAACGGCGGAAATTGGTGGTCCTGGAGGACCGGGACCAGGAAGAAGCAGCAAGATGCACAAGGGCTGTGTCACAAGCTCGCCAAGGACAGTGGATGAATTGGGAGAGCATAGAAAAAAGGAGGATTAGCTGGAAAGACCTGTGGCAGATGGAGGCAGGTAGGATCAGCTTCCTCCTTAGAGCTACATATGATGTTCTGCCTTCACCTACAAACCTCCATCAATGGCTTGGTGAAGATCCTGCATGCCCGTTATGCCACATACCAGCAACCGTAAGGTACATCCTCACCGGCTGTAAAGTGAGCCTCTCGCAAGGGAGATACACCTGGAGACACAACCAGGTTTTGAAGGCTGCTGCCATTGAGGACAAAAGGAGGACAATCAATTCATCACTGTTCAAAGAGTCAAAAGGAGCCTTGCTGTTACCCTTTGTTCGTGAGGGAGAACAACGGCCAAAATCTTCAGCAGCACCAACCAGGAAAAATCAGCTGGAGGGGGCCCAGGACTGGGAAATGCGTGTTGACGTAGGCCACCTACTCACAGTACCGCCACACATAGCAACTTCCACCCTAAGGCCGGACATGGTACTTTGGTCCGACAGCTCACGTGCCGTATTTTTCATTGAGCTGACGGTACCATGGGAAGACGCCATAGAGGAGAGGAAAAATCTGAGGTACTCAGACCTGAAGGCGGAGGCCGAACAACGAGGCTGGAGAGCATCAGTCCGTCCTGTTGAAGTGGGCTGCCGAGGCTTCATTGCAAAATCCACCATCAATTTACTGAAGGATCTAGGAATCCATGGCCGGGCCCTGTGCCGTACCATCAGAGAGGCATCAGACACAGCAGAATGCTGCAGCCGGTGGCTGTGGTTAAAAAGGAAGGATCCCAGATGGGCCCCGGGAAGCTAGGGACACACACCCAGGTCTGATCAGCCTGTGGTGGGCCTGCCCCAGAGGAGGGTGTATTGTATGTAAAAGGCCGAAACACCCAATGACACTGGGGACTACAACTGAGGATGTGTTCCTGCTTCCTACAACATCTGGGGTAATTTCCTGTGCAGACCATTTGTTATATTTCGGGATACTTACCATCTTGTCCTTTTTCATGAATCAATATCACTATTTCAACTCTTTTCTTCCAATGCTATTGTTGTTTCCTGCTGACAGTGACATACTGGCATCTAAAGGCAAAAGATTCTAACTACAGTTTAAGTCGAACATTACTTATTTATGTTCAGCATAACTTTCAAAACCATGGTGATTTCTTTTAACTCAACTCATACCGACCTTAACAGCTGCCGTTTTTGACACCGTTCATATACTGGCTACTTTTTCCTGTAAGAATACAATCATTCCAAGAAAATGCTAGGGACAGACTGGTTTCAACCGGCAAACAGCCCCCCCCCCCAGGATGTAGTGTTCTGATGTAATGTGTCTGCTGCAGACGTAAGTGCTCCTTTTTTAATTATAAAACTCGGCCCTTCATAACACTGAATAGCCGGGAACAGTTTTCGTCTAGCTTCGCCACTAACAGGGAAGGAGTGGAACGAAATCGATGACTGCTTCTGGACATTACAAGGACATCCTGGTATGTTACAATAACCTTTGGTCGTTGCTGTTATCTTTGGCATTTAAGTTTTTCTGTTGTGGAAGTAGGGTTATGCTCCTCTGACGTATGTCTGGGGTGAAATGCGGAAGTTGTAAAAAAGATCCATGGTGGTAACAGTAGTGATCGGGGCACTAGGGGCAGTGACCCCCAGGCTCCAGCACATACCAGGAACAACATCAGAGATCTGTGTCCAAAAGAGGGCATTGCTAGGAACAGCTAAGATCCTGTGCAGAACCCTCAGGCTCCCAGGCCTCTGGTAGAGGACCGGAGTCTGAAGGAGACACCGCCCAGGTGGGGCGAGAGGAACATTTAGAATTTTTTTTAATATCTTTTTTTAACACAAAGTGTGCACAAATTGTACACACCGATATCGGAGGGTTCATATATTATTATTGACGGTTTTCTTCTTTGCAGTCATACTGATCTCATCACAGTTCAAAGCTGCATCTGTTTAAAACTTAAGCAGCGGAGCAGCGTGTGCAGCACACCAGCCCACACTAAACTGAACATGTGTGTGTTTCTTTGCAGATGATTTGGCCACTAAAGCCAACATTATCATCGATCCAGCAGAGATTCAGTCCACGTCTATGGATGACCTGGATGAAGATGAGGAGAGCGGAGCAGCTCAGGTGCCGTTCTACTTTTTCTATCAGCACTTTGGTCTACACATATGTTGAGGGCTGTCAATTTTTTCCCCCCAAAAAAGTAATTGCGTTACTAACTGCGTTACTCCACTAGCAAACTAATTAGTTTCCAGGAAAAGTATTTTTGCGTCCCTTTTTTTTTGCTTAAAAATGTCAAAGAAATGAAGAAACGGTTAAACAGGGTATTCATCCTTGTTCTATGATGTTACTTTGGATGTGATTTAAGACACTTCCTTAAAAACACTGTCAAAGATCTTTATGACTTATTATCATTGGTAAAAGTTAAGCAACCTGCAATAGATTATAAACAGAAAGTACATTTTAAATACTGAAAATTTAACATTTGTTGAAAGTAGAAATATCACTGTTCAATCATTTCATATAAACTGAAAAAGATGGTTTATTCACCTGCTGAAAACTGTTTTCTATTCTAAGTATCTGTGTTAAACCATTACCTTTTTAAATCAAATATTTTATTTGCCTGTCTTAACACTTTACCTTATATATTTTAATAATTATGATTATATGTCTTGAACCACAGAGGCCGTTCGGCGCGGCAGCAGTGGGAGGAGCTTTGGCCCGCCCCAGCTGGCTCAGTTCACCAACTCTAGGCCGAGCGAATCGCTTCCTGAGCACGGCCGCTGTCAGCCTCATGACACCCAGACGACCTCTGACACAACCTGAAAAGGTCAAAGTTCGCACTCTTGCTGTGGAGCAACGGACCGAGGAGGATAGTACGCTTTTCTTTTTTTTCTTTATTTTTAATTTAAAAAAAGGGAAAGAAAACAAAAAAGGAAAAAGAAAGAAAACTGTGGGAAAGTACCAATAAAGGGCAGAAAAGAAAAGAAGAAATAAAGGAGAAAAAAAAAACAGGTTCAACATCAGGTTCATATTCATTAGTTTAACTGACACTATTTTTTATTTTCTAATTGTAATTAAAGAAGATTTGTTACAGGGTTGATTTTAATTAATTTAGATTAATCATGATTAAAACATTTTGTCAGTCGACTGTTCTCACCCAAATTTCCCACAAACTACACGAAAATAGACTAAGAAACAAAATACTACAAAGAAAAAAGTATACAAAATGTTAAAATCCACAAAAATTCATGCCATCTATCTATAATTCAACAAATCTCTGTCTGTAGTGTGTCCTGTTTGTCTGTGGAATGCCTAACACCTGTACAACTCCACCAAATGATCAAACATTTTGAGGCTGACTTTTCAGTGATGGAGTGCAGTGCAAAGTTTGAAGCCATTACAACATACAACACCAAAGATATTAAACTCATTTCACTGCTCTTTCTAACTTTGCCGCTCTGAGCATTGCCCTGCACATTGCCCAAGTCCCATAGTCCCATTACTAATGTCAACTCATTGCTGTTATGGACTTTTATAAGGTCTCTATGACAACAACACAACTGTGCTACACACCGCTAACAACTTCAGTACCCCCAGGAATTCGCTGACATTTTTGTCATTGTTTGCGTCCACACCAAGTTTGGTTGTGACTGAGGCTATTATTACAATGCATTCACACAAGTTACGTTAGGTTTGTAATTTGCTGAATTATTAGGTGGAATGCCTGTTTCACCTTCAACTTAACATTTAGCCAATCTCGCTCATCCGCTGTTGTGACACTTACAGCACTTCATCACTTCACTTTTAGACCTTTTTCATTCATTTTTGGTTTGTTTGTTGTTAGCTGGTTCCAGAAAACAGACTCAGATATCATTATTTCTGTGCGAGCACATACAATTAACTGGTGGACATTATGATAAATGGTGACAGGTGATTTTCGGTGCGCATCATCAGTCATGTTCCTCTGGTTCATGTGGTGTTTCGGCCTTTAATACTATACACCCTCCCCAGAGATGGGCAGCTGCAGGATGATCAGACCTGAGCTTGCGTCCCAAGCCCAATTAGCACTGAGAATCATATATTATGTATGTATAATATTAAATGATGTGTATATATAGTGATATTAAAATAATGTGGACATTAGTGTTGTTAAAATCTATATATAGTGTTGTTAAAATAATATGTACATTTAAAAAAAAAGCCAAAACCAAAAATCCAGTGGGTCCATGGGTTCAAAACCCACACAAAACCCAACCACATCGTTATCATACATTATTAAAATAATGTATATAAAGTGGTACCTCTACTTACTAAAGCCCATATGAATATATATATATATATATATATATATATATATATATATATATATATATATATATATATATATATATATATATATATATATATATATACATACAATTGACATGTTTAAACAAAACAACTGTAAACAACTATTCCATTGAATTGAGTACTTGAAGATTTAGCAGAAACATATGACGGTTTCAAGTTGTTAAGGACCAGAGCTGGAAAATAAAGTCGACCAAAACAGAATATTATGCAGGAATGACAGGTCACAGTGGAAGGTCACAGCACTCAACACCTGTCATCCCTTATTATTATTATTATTATTATTATTATTATTATCTGGTTTGGCTAACTTTGCCTTTTTTGTTTATTTCTCTCCATCACCGTAGTCGAGGGGAGCCATGGTAATGACGGCCTGTTGCTAGGGCAACCTCTGGAGGAGCCAGACCAGCCAATGACAGATAAGTCTCTGCTGGAGATCGTTGACGGAATCGTGATGATGTATAACCTCAGCGTACACCAGCAGCTAGGAAAGGTTTGTTCCGGTTCAGATTGTGTTCCTGCAAAACCTACTGTTGCACATTTACAACAAACACTCTGCTGCATATAAAGCAAGGGGGGGGCATTTACATCTGAACTGGACTAGAACCATAATAACAAATAACACATTTTAACTTCTTGACACCCAGGGAAATACTAGTTTTGACTTTCTTTAGTTTAAATAATTGCCTTATTATATATATATATATATATATATATATATATATATATATATATAATTGCTTAATTCAAAACATATTCCAAAAGTTTTCTAAAATACAGAAAAAAAACCCATCAAAATATATGATATCCAAAACATTCACAAACATATGAATATATATGCAATTAACATATTTATTCAACACCTTCAATAGTTTCAACAAAACAACTGTAAACAAAAGTTCCATTGAGTTGAGTTAAAATGTTTCGTCAGATCTGTCTGTAAGAACAACATTCTAGGACAAAAATAAACCCGCATTATTTTATATAATCAATAACCACAAATCTCTTCTTAATAAAATAACACACACATATAGTATATATTACTTTTACATTTACACTATTGCACATGGGATTAATTGCACTGTTTATTACACATATTGCAGATTATTTGTTGCAGTTTGTGTTTCTGTTGTGGATCCTGACAGCTGCAGGAAGGAAAGACCTGTGATACCTTTCCTTCCTAAAGGTCTCATTCCAACATTATTTCATTAATGTTGCTGTTTTCACCATTGTTATTGAATGCATTGTGCATTGGTTCTGTTTAAAAAAAAAAAAAAACATCCAGGTTGCTTTGTCTCTATCTGTGTTTAGAGGGTAATGAGACGTCTCTGATTGGCTCAGAGAATGAATGCTCCCCTCTCGCTCTGTGCATGTTACCATCCCAGAGAAGCATCCAGCTAGGTTTTGTGCTGTCACTTGTTTTGAAAATGTGCAGGAAAAAACCCCCCGCTTTATTACCACTAAGAGCACATGAACTCATTTGTTCCACCATTTTCTTCAAGTTTGTGCAGCAAGCTACCGTAGCACCATCTTCTCTTGTAGATGCAAGTGCTCCTTCAGATTTGCTGCAATGGGGGGAGTGTTATCTGCATTCCATGTGCAGGCTTAACCCCACGTGCGTGAGGCCAATGTCCAATGTTTGCATGTTATTCTTTTGCATTTTGTTCTTTCTGTCTCTCTCTCTCTCTCTCTCTCTCTCTCTCTCTCTCTCTCTCTCTCTCTCTCTCTCTCTCTGTCTGTTGTGCAGTTACATTTAACAGAAAACCCAAGGCTAACATTAGCCTTTGTCTTGATGAATTTATAATTCTGATGCTCGTGTCTTGTCAGTAGATGTTATGGTGCAGCGACCTTTAATGTAAGTTGCTCATTGCTGGACAGACTTGTGTCCGTGTGGGTTTTTTTAGCCCTGTGTCTGTGTGTGTGTGTGTGTGTGTTGTTCCTCCACTGACAATGCGTTGATGTCATCATGACCTGTCGACTCCACTTTGACTTTGACAGACAAGTCAACTTGAAAAAAAATTAATTCATTAATGCCCTACTTGGTAATGTATTTTGGATCTATTTCTGGTAATGAGGTACATAAAAATGATAGATGTTAAATAAAAATACTAATTTCAGCTTTCAAAAAGGCCATTACTAAAAAAAATGGTGCAGGTCAAAACTATCTACAATCGGTTTTGGTTTCGAACACTGGAAATGGACATTTTGCCTGAAGAAGAACAATGCCAAGTCAGGACAGTTTTCAGGTCAACGCTAGACTCTTGAATGATTAAAAGGAATAAGTTCCATGTATGTATGAGTGTGTGCAAGTGTGTGTGTGTGTGTATGTACACTGACATTAAAAACTTTGAGGGGAAAAGTTGTGGAACAGTTTTTATTATCTTGCCACAAGACACATTTTCTATTAACAGAAAATAAGAATGATATATCAGCAACAATAACATTAAAAACAAGTGTCCAAAACAACTTCTGTCAACAAAGAAGAGCCAAAAACATGGCGACTGCCAAAAAAACAGTTTTACACAAGTCGGTAGTGGGTGTGACCACTGTTAGCGTTTATACAGGCAGTGATGCGTTGACACATGCTCCTCACTAGGCGCCGTATTCTGTCCTGGGGGATCTGGACCCAACCCTCCTGCAGTGCCTGGATAAGTTGTTGCATATTCTGAGGCTGGGGAACCCGATTGGCCACTTGCCTACCAAGTTGATCTCATAGGTGCTCAATTAGGTTCAAATCTGGTGAGTATGCAGGCCAGGGTAACACATTCACTGCTTGTTCCTGCAAGAATGCTTGAGTCACACGTGCGGTATGTGGACGGGTGTTATCCTGCTGGAACACCCCCAGGTCTTGGTGACGCTGTAGGAACGCGAGGACATGTGGCTGCAGGATCTGGTCGATGTAGCTCTGTGCAGTGATGTTGCCTTCCACAACCACTAGATCTGTTCGATGGTTAGCCGAGGATCCTGCCCACGCCATCAGACTGGCAACTGGATGTGGATTGCACTGGCGGACACAGGACTGGGCGTAGCATTCTCCACATCGACGCCACATACATTCCCGACCATCTGGGTGACCAAGACAAAACTAACTCTCATGGGAGAACAGCACACCAGACCAGCGTTGATGAGTCCACCCGGGATGTTGTCTAGCCCACTCCAGCCGCCTCTGACATTGTTCGTGAGTCAGGATATTGGCCCGAAAAGGCCTCTGGGCCTGTAGGTTGTTCTCCCGCAATCGGCGACACACAGTTGGGCTGGTGATCCTGGGGGCATATATATATATATATATATATATATATATATATATATATATATATATATATATATATATATATCTTTTAGACGCCAGTGCTACTGCAATGGGTGACGGGCCTGGGGGGGGGGTCTTACCTGCATTCCATGGGCGGGCATAACCCCAAGCGGGTTTTACTAATGTTGATATGATGTAATGTGGACAGGCTTTTTTGTTCTTAGTCCTTTCTTTCTTTGTGTTGTTTTCTATGAGCCAGTGGAGGTGACACATCACTTTCAAATGCAGCATGTGTTGTTAACTCGGGGTGACCCATCAGATTCCAAAAGGAGTGTGGAAAAATAATTTTCAGCTCAATAAGACCTTTAAGCTATGGTTTACAATGCTGAACAAGGACCGTTGGATGTGAGCAGAGGTGGGAAGTAAGTATAAGTACTCTGTTACTGTAGATTTTTTAGGTATCTGTACTTATTTTACTGGAAACTTTTTACTTTTACTCTACACTTTTGCATATCTATCTGTACTTTATACTCCTTACATTTATATAAATATCTGTATTTTATTCTCAGAAAAGACTCATTACTTTTCGAATGTTCAATAAGTCACTTCATCGGGAAAATCAGCGGAGGAGAGAAATTTTGACTTTTTATATCCTATGACTTTTATCTCCTATTTGTGACTTTTTTATCTCATAATTTTGATTCTTTTTCTCATGATTATGCCTTTCTTATCTCATATTTATGATTTTTATCTCACTATTTTGACATTTAATCTCATAATTCTGCATTATTTTAATCTCATAATGACGACATTTTATCTCATAATGACGACATTTTATCTCAATTGTGACTTTTTTTTCTCAATTTTTCCTAACTTTTCTGCCCTTACCCACAAATCCAAGTACACACACATTGTCTACACACACTTTTATTTTTGGATATTTTTTAAAGTTTTCCCATTTTTTCCTGGTTAAATAAGCATTATTATATCCATGGCAAAAAAAAAACAGTTTTACTTTTTAATTTTATTACTTTTACTTCAGTACAGTAGTTCAATCAGTACTTCTACTTTTACCAGAGTATTTTTTCACACAAGTAGTTGTACTTCTACTTAAGTACAGAATATGAGTACTTTGACCACCTTTGGATGTGCGTTCACCTCAGCACAACTGTGAAGTGGCAAAATTAAACATTTGAATATTGTTGAAATCTGATATGACTGGCCTAATAAATGTAGTTACATAGTACCTACTACTGTTACTTAATTATTCAAATGAACTTTAATATACAAAACATTCACAGCTTAAATTATTTTACAAATCACTATAAAACGATTACCAAGAACATAGAATCAGACATACAAACACCAATTTGGATCTAATTTGACTCAAACATGTATCTCTCAGGTCTACAACTGCTTATCAAAACAAATTGCGATTTCACACTATAGCGCCCCCTACAAATTCACTAAAATAGCATTAGTTTAGACATAGAAACACAGAATTGGCTCAAATTTGACTCGGTTGTCAGTCTCACACTTCTACAAGCAAACTTTCAAACAAATCACTCTATAGCGCCCCCTACATATATTTATACAAATGTTGCGCATCTTCCAGAATATCACATCCAGCCACATCACAAACATGGACGAGGTGCCGCTCACTTTTGACATCCTGGTGAGTCAAAAACGCAAACTAGTATGCTTGTTTCAGTGCCCTATGATCAGTTGCGCCGTATGTATGTGTTAAATATAGTAATGGCACAAATAACTGAGACTGCGCCTTTTCATACGGTGCGCCATATGGTCGTGAAAATACGGTATGTAGTCAAGAACAATGACAAAGATGAAGGGAGCGAGAGGATCACCTTGGAGTACTCCAGCTTTGATTTCGAAGAACTCTGTCCTTCCATCTGGGGTGATGACAGTAGCTTCAGTGTTAATATATGACTTAATTGCATCAACAATAGGCCCGGGTATTTCATAGAGCGGCAGAATGTCGAATATGGCTTTTCTACAGATTGAGTCAAATACCTTGCGGAAGTCCACAAAACAAAGATTCTGTTCCTTGTTATGCTTCCGAAACTCTTCGATGATGCACCGTAGGGATAAGATTTGCCAGATGGTTGAACGTCCTTTTCTGAATCCATTTTGTTTTTTACACAAAACAGGGTCTTCTTCGGGGACGATGCGATTTAATATGAGTTTGTTGTAGATCTTGGAGGCTATAGGATATACCACGGTAGTTTTCTGGTAGAGCCGTGTTTCCCTTTTTAGGTATGGGTATAAGACCATTCTTCAGGCATGCTGAGGGAGGGGTTACAGTGGAGAAATGTATGGTTGCAGATGTGCTGCAATAAGTCGTGGAAGACTGGGTCTTTCCAGATGAGCACAGGAATATGGTCGAGACCTGGTGATTTTTGGACTCCGAGGGAACTGGTTACTCTTTGTAGTTTTTCCATGGTGAAGGGTTCTGTACTTATATTTAGGGTGTCAGCGATCGTGATCTTAGGTAACTCCTGATCTTCCGAGGTGGTTGGCGTGCCACCTAGGAGATTTGTGAAGTGGATGAGCCAATTCTTTTTCCTTTCCAATGCTGAGCCACCCTTTACACAAATAGATGGTATGCTCTTGCATCCAGTAAGGTCCTTTATACTATTCCATGCTGTGGAATGCTGATGGATTGCATTTTTGGGCGGAAGCCTTGGATATATTCGAATTCAGCATTTGCATAAGCTTTATCAAGCTGCCTCTGAGCTTTATTGATCTTTCGAAGCAAGGCCAATGATGGTTTATCCTGATGTAGTTTTCTGGCATTGATGACAGGTTTGTTCGCTTCCTTAACGAAGCCGTTAACAGTAATAACCGAAACTGTTATGATGTGCTCCAGAAGCCAGATGATGATATCGAGACAATCTATAATAACTAGGGCTGTCAATCGATTAAAATATGGAATCATGATTAATCACATGATGATCATAGTTAATCGCAAATTAATCACATGACAATAGTCAAATGCTTGCTTTATGCAAAAAACATGTTTACTTATTGCTAAAATGACAAATACTCTCAGTTCAAGTAACTAACATAAGCAAAGAATGCACCTCAATGCACTGCATACCAATTTGCATCAAATTCAAAACAAACAGGGTGATGCACAAAATAACTAAATAAATAAAGTGTGCATGTGTGTTATAGAACATGATTCAAATTATAGTGCAGTCAGACTATACCCTATAAACAGCTGTTTTGTCATGTTCAGAGGCTGAACAACCCAGCCTCCATTTATTCTCTTTTTTAACAGACCAAATTATTACCATTATCAAATGGGCTGTGTTGTAGAGAAACGCTGAAAGCTCGCTGGAGGAAATGTATGGGAAGCCAAAGTGTTCACATAGGCACGCTATCAAGCGTTACAGGACATGTTCTGCCACACGCAATGGCACACGTTTTAACATGTGTTCCATAACGCGCCCCATTGCGCGTGCCACAACACGTGCCAGAATGCGTCCTGTAACGCGTGATATAATAAACAGAACGCATGCCTATGTGAACACTTTGGCTTGCCATAGGCTTGCCATAGTGGTCGGCGTGCTGACTTTCTTTGTCATATTCCACTCTCGGGATACGTGGATAAGATAACCTTTATTGATCCCACAGTGGGGAAAGTTCACTGTTACAGCAATTCCAGAAACTGCAGATAAATAGTCCAAACTAAATACAAAATACAAAATTAAATAAATAACAATAATAAAATGGTAATGATAATAATAATAATAAGAAGAATTGCACATGTATTTTAGTAAGTGCAGTAGTGACGTAGTGAGGTAGATTGGATGATTTAAACATAGGTATTGTACAGTCTGACTGCTGTTGGGATGAATGACCTACGAAAACAGAATGCTCCGCACACATACTGGTGAAGTGGCTCTCCTCTGTTTTCAAACTGTTAGAACCCGCAACTGAATTCCCCTCTATTGATCAAAATAATGTGCTGTGACACAGAGATAATTATGATTACTCATTGAGGTCCAGTAGTCTCCAGTCAGCACCACTGTTCTAGTCTGTTGGCAGCATCAACCTTGCCGCATTGCTTCCGGTTTTCCGAGCTACGGAAATGTCCAAGCTTTAAATGCCACTGCATTAATTGTGCATTTAAAAATGAGTGCTGTTAAATGCACATTGCGTTAACGTGTTAATAACGCATTAACTTTGACAGCCTTAATAATAACATTAACAGTTGTACAGAGGAGGTAGACATATCAACTTTGCCGAAAAAGAGGAAGCAAAAATCACCATCCCTGAGTATCCACTCCTTAGTTGCTACTTGCACAATACTGAATTTCAAAGTGAAAACGCCTCTCCGAAAATAATGAAAGTGTAAACAGCAATACAAAACATGCATTTTGACCCATTCTAATAACCGAGTAATGTCCAAAATAAAAATATCTTTGTCATTTTTGCAAAAATAAAAAGTGTCTAGGAGCTCTTAAAGAACCTGTATAACATAAAATATTTAAAACAATTAACATTACAAAAAAGTAACATATTGTGCACACTGCATAATACTGGATTTCAGAGTGAAAATGGCTCTCCTAAAATATAGAAAGTGTAATGTGCACACTGTTACATGTTTGCAATTGTAAAATACTTAATTATATTTAAATATAATTAAGTATTTTATGTTTTACAGATTGTTTAAATGTCATAAGTTCTACCTCAACTTGTTTTTTATTTTATTTGTTACTGTTAAATATTCATTTTTTACTTGAGACCTGGAATATTTGTCTTTTTTAAAATTTATCTATTTATTTTTACCCATATCGGGCCAAAATATCAGCTTAAGGATATTGGCAGCTCATATTGGCCATCAGCCAAGGGTGATGGAAAAAAAACGGTATCGGCATCGGCCATTAAAAAACCTGTATCGGTCGATCCTTAATTCTAACATAAGTTGTTGTTCTTGAGAATTCAGTAGATAAATGTATAATACCAGAAGAATATACAGACATCATTGTATTGTTTTTTTTTTTTCCACTAATAATAGAATCAGAATTTACAGACATCATCATTTAATCACTACCTGTTGACTTGTTTACTTAGATGCAAAGTTAAAGATTATTAACATTTTGAAGAAATGTAAGTAACTTTCAACAAATATTACATTTTCAGTATTTAAAATGCATTTCCTGTTTATTGTCTATTGCAGGTTGCTTAAATTTACCATTGACAATAGGTCATGAAGGTCTTTGATAGTGTTTTTAAGGAAGCGTCTTAAATCACATCCAAAATAACATCACAGAAAAAGGATGAATACCCTGTTTAATGTTTTTTTTTTTCTTCATTTCTATGACATTTTTAAGCAAAAAAAAAAAAAGGAACGTGAAAATACATTTCCTGGTAACTAATTACTTTGCTTTTGGAGTAATGCAGTTAGTAACTCATTACTTTTTTGGAGAAGTAACTAGCAATAGTAGTTAATTATTTTTTCAAAGTAACTTACTCAGCATTGGTCCCAATGCAGCAGCCACCTTGTGAATGGTTATATAAGATAAATTCCTACCAGCTTCAAAGGCAATGCACATTTCTTCAAGACTGACTTTCTGAAAGACATTAACTGCCAAGATGACGACCTCAGAGTCAACAGTGTAACACACAGCTAGTGTGCCATATGATTTAAACAAGAAGATTTATCTCTTTGTAAAACTAAAGTTGGAGTTAACAATATGAGACAAAAATGATTTCAAATGAAACGTGCTGCTGCCTCGTTATTTAAAAGAAAGGAGATAAAACACACAAGTGTGCACTTGTACTACTGAGTCTATTGTTTGTATTTCTAATTTAATGCATAGAAATGTCATATTATGGAGGTCCGTAACCTCTATCTGACCCTAGAGGTCAAAGTGTAAATGGCTCCATGTCTCAAATTAAAGCTCATTCCTTCAACGAACAAACCCTAAACGTTTCATGCTTTTTTTAATGTTGTACACAATTGTTATGCTTAACAGCCCAACTATTTGTGGTTGTGTCATTTCCTGTTTCGTTTCCTCAGTCTTTATTCTGATCCTGAAACAGAATTGTCCTTTAAGTCTGAAAAGCCTTTTGACCATTGACCTCTGGCAGATTATTTTGTCCCTTTTCTTATTTAAAAGTGCAGCATGTGTAGGAGCTCTGCAGAAGATCAGAGCCGCCTCTGCAGCGTTCCCGTTTATAAACAGAGCTACTTCTGCAGTGTTCCTAAGATTATAAACGGAGCCGCCTCGACAGCATTCCTATGTTTGTGAATGGTCCGATGTTTATAAACAGAGCTACTTCTGCAGTGTTTCTATGTTTGTAAACGGAGCCGCCTCCGCGGCATTCCTATGTTTATAAATGGAATAGAATAGAATCCTTTATACTTTATTCCTTTATTGGCAAAGTAATTATTGTTGCCAATATATCCTGTGAAACGGAGCTGCCTCTACAGCGTTCCTATGTTTGTGAATGGTCCTGTGTTTAAAAACATAACCACCTCTGCAGCAATCCTATGTTTATGAACAGAGCTGCCTCTGCAGCATTCCTATGTTTATAAACAGAGCCACCTCTGCAGTGTTCCGATGTTTAGAAACAGAGCTGCCTCTGCAGCTTCTCTATATTTATAAACGGAGCTGCCTCTACAGCATTCCTATGTTCATATACAAAGCTGCCTCTGCAGCATTCTTATGTTTATGAACAGAACCGCCTCTGCAGTGTTCCTATGTTTATAAACAGAGCCACATCTGCAGCATTCCTTTGTTTATAAACAGTCACCTCAGCAATGTTCCTATTTTTGTAAATTGTGCTATGTTCATAAACAGAGCTGGCTCTGCAGTATTCCAATGTTTATAAACAGAGCTGCCTCTGCAGCTTGTCTATATTTATAAATGAGAGCTGCCTCTACAGCATTCCTATGTTCATAAACAGAGCTGGCTCTGCAGTATTCCAATGTTTATGAACGAGAGCTGCCTCTGTATCATTCTTATATTTATAAACAGAGCCACCTCTGCAGCATTCCTATGTTTGTAAACAGAGCCACCTCTGCAGCATTCCTATGTTTGTAAATGGTCCTATGTTTATAAACAGAGCCGCCTCTGCAGCGTTCCTATTTTATAAACAGAGCTGCCTCTACAGCATTCCTATGTTCATAAACTGAGCCGCCTCTGCAGCTTTCCTATATTTATAAACAGAGCTGCCTCTGTAGAATTCTTATTTAAATGAAGAGAGCCGGCTCTGCAGCGATCCTATGTGTGTAATAGTACTATGTTTATAAACGTGGCCACCTCTGCAGCATTCCTATGTTTGTAAACAGAGCCACCTCTGCAGTGTTCCTATGTTGGTAAACAGCCACCTCTGCAACATTCCTTTGTTTGTAAATTGTATTATGTTCATAAACAGAGTTGCCTCTACAGCGTTCCTATGTTTATACACAGAGCTGCCTCTACAGCGTTCCTATGTTTATAAACAGAGCTGCCTCTACAGCGTTCCTATGTTTATAAACACATTAACTCTTTTCTTCTGTTCACACTCAGTTTTTATTAAATTCCATTTTCACTTTGATCATCACATCCATCGTGTTCACAGTTGGATCAATAATAATAATACGATTATTGTTTGTTTGTTCTGTTCATACAAATCTGAATAAGAACACAGTTTTTTCGTTGTCAATCAAAGCTCTGTTTTTTTTGTTCCTCCAGATGGTGGTGGTTTCGGACGACGTCCATGAATATGCTGTGGCTCTGAAGGACACAGAGGAGAAAATAACCCGATGCCCTGCAAGGGTAGGGTTTAATTTTTATTGATTTTCTTCCATTTTGTTTTTAGTCTTTTTCGTCCATTGTCAGTTTCATTCTTCTTCTTCATGAGGACATCCATTACATTCTTCTTCATATTTCTTATTTGTTGTGTTCTTCTTCATATTTCTTATTTGTTGTGTTCTTCTTCATATTTCTTATTTGTTGTGTTCTTCTTCATATTTCTTATTTGTTGTGTTCTTCTTCATATTTCTTATTTGTTGTGTTCTTCATATTTCTTATTTGTTGTGTTCTTCTTTGTTGTCCTCATTCATTGCATTCTTCTTCTTCTTTGTATTCCTCATTCATTCTGTTGTATTATTTAACTAATTTCTGAACCAATTATTACGCCGATTATTTAACAGATTATTAATCCATTCTTAAACTGATTATTAAACCAATTATTTTTTACATCCACCAGCAGAGGTTATATAATCATTAAGGTTTGTTAGTTTGTCTGTCCATCTGTTAGCACTGTAATTTAAAACGTTATCCACGGATTTCAACAATTAGGTTGATTAGGTTTTGAGGGTGATTGATTTTGACAAATGGCCTAACTCAGGCATGTCCAAACTATTCCACAAAGGGCCTGTGTGGTTGCAGGTTTTTGTTCCAACCAACCAAGAGTTCACAGTTTGACCAATCGAGACTTTGAAGACTGAGATCAGTTAATTGAGTCCAGTCTGGTGCGCTGCTGCTTTGTTGGAACCAAAACCTGCAGCCACACCGGCTCTTTGTGGAATAGTTTGGATGTGCCTGGTCTAACTCAATATATAATACTTGCAGAGGTCTGCACTCTCCCATCACTTTTCTAGTTATTGTTTGTTTGTTTATTTAATTGTTTATTTATTTATGTTTTTGCCAGTATCTGTTTATCTGTCCGTCTGTTACTCAGATAATTTTAAAAGTTACAGATGGACTTGGCTGAAATTTTCAGGAAATTATTATTATATGTTTGTGGTGATCTGTGTGTGTGTGTGGGGGTGGGGGGGGGACCTCATTCATAGAATTATCTGAGTAACAGACAGATAAAACAAGACAGACGGATAAACAGACAGACGGATGGACAGACAGTAGAAGGACAAAACATAACTGCTGTGGAGTTAATATAACCTCTTGCATCTGAAGTTAAAATAAACCTAATATGAAAAAAGAATAAACCTGTATCAACCAGCCTGTGCCACCCTCAGAATAAATCTATGTCCACCTATGCCCCTCAGAATACTCCTCTTGTCAAAATAACCCCAGTCTTTGTGCTTTCAGAGGGCAGACATCCTAGAGGAGCTCCAGAAAAGTCAGAAGGTTTTTTCAGAGAAGTTGAACCACCTGAGCAGGAGACTGGCCTGGATCAACTCCACCATTTACTCTAAGGTTAAACCACTGTTCTGTTTATATAACTAACTGTTCTGTTTATATAAATAACTGTTCTGTTTATATAAATAACTTCTGTTTATATAAATAACTGTTCTCTTTATATAAATAACTGTTCTGTTTATATAAATAACTTCTGTTTTTATAAATAACTGTTCTGTTTATATAAATAACTGTTCTGTTTATATAAACTTCAATCCAACAATCCTACTGTTCTGTTGGATTGAATAAGCCAAAAAGTGTTGGTGTTTTTTGGGGGGCGTTTTAATTAAAACTATTGTATTAATATTATTTTTTGCTTGATTTTATTATTTTCTTAAATTGATTTCATATTTTTTGCGTAATTCAATATTCTTTATGCTTAAGATGTTTTTTTGTTGTTGTTTAATTCAGATAAAACAGGGTTGGTAGTGGAAGCAGGTGAACAGATCAGATTAATTCTTGATCTATTGTCTATAAATCAGTTCTTCTATCTGACTGAAAAGTTCCTCTGTAAGTGATTCTGTCTGATTTTAATCTGATCACAGATTTATGACGACGAAAACACTTAAGGTCAGAGTTAGCTGTGTTTGTGTTTTAAAGCCTTAGACCGTGCAGTTGTTTATATTCCACTCATGTTGGTATTTATGCGTGTGTTCTTCAGGAGAAAATGCTGGATGTGTACTGGCTTCTCTGTGTTTGTATCCGAACCATCGAACATGCCGACAACACCGGCTCCCTGTTCGCCTTTGCTCCAGAGTTCTACTTCAACGTGGCTATGAACGCCTACAGTGCCCTGAAGAACTACTTCAGTCCAGCCAACAGCATGGACCAGCTACCAGGTACTAGCATGACCCCTGACCCTGAAGAACTACTTCAGTCCAGCCAACAGCATGGACCAGCTACCAGGTACTAGCATGACCCCTGACCCTGAAGAACTACTTCAGTCCAGCCAACAGCATGGACCAGCTACCAGGTACTAGCATGACCCCTGACCCTGAATAACTACTTCAGTTCAGCCAACAGCCTGGACCAGCTAACGGGTACTAGCAGGACCCCTGACCCTGAATAACTACTTTAGTCCAGCCAACAGCCTGGACCAGCTAACGGGTACTAGCATGACCCCTGACCCTGAAGAACTACTTCAGTTCAGCCAACAGCCTGGACCAGTAACGGGTACTAGCATGACTCCTGACCCTGAAGAACTACTTCAGCTCAGCCAACAGCATGGACCAGCTAACGGGTATGAGTGCAATCCCCTCCCCCTGAGGGTAAACAGATCTACTATAAACGGTTCTGGTGTAAACAGTTGTGGTGTAAATGAGGGATGTGACTTTTGTTCCAAAACACTATTCAAAATTCGCTGGAAACTATTCAAATATTATTCGAAAATCAAATGTGTTTCCACCACCCCCACCCCCCATGTAAAGCCTCATGGGGGGCCGATGTGTGCCTCTACCCCCAAACACACAAACACACGGTGACAGAAAGGGTAAAAGAGGAAAGCAAATGTACTGAATAAACAAGAATATTACAAATCACACAACAAAATGTTGATCTTCTCCGAAACAGTTATGACTTTTAATTTTGAACTCACAATAACCACTATATTTAATTTAACTGTCTCGGCGGAACCAGGTGAAACAGCTGATTTCGCTACAATGTCAAACAGATTTAACAACAATAATCACATGAATATATGCCAGGTTTTTATTTTAAAAATTAAATGGTTTATATAGTTCTTTTCCACCTTCATGGTGCTCAAAGCGTTTTACATTAGCTTCACATTCACATATTCACACACACACTCATACACCAGTAGGTTTCTAAGGTCTAAGGTCAGTCCTACTGGGGGCCTAAGCCAGGGTTCAGTGTCTTGCCCAAGGACACTTCGACATGTGGACAGCCAGAGCTGGGACGCGAACCGCCAACCTCTCAGTCATTGGGCGACCCACTCTACCAACTGAGCCACAGCCGTGTTGGTAGCAGCCATGGTCAGGCAGGGTGGAGGTGTGTGCGTGTTTTCACTATTAATTAAGCTGCCGCAAACGTGCTCCAATGGTACAGATGTTGCGCACAGAGGAATGCTCTGCGCTCTGCTTTGTTTCTCTTATTGCAACATTTTTCTTTTGCATTTCTTTTATGTGTTCAAATTTTCTTGTGTTTGCAGCGTTTTATCGATGCGCTGTCAGCCACCGTACAATGACAGTCAATACGACATTCTGTCCAAGTGAAATGCAATATAAGTAATGCAGCATTTGAAATTAGTATTCTATATTCAAGCATGTCACAAATATTGGAAAATCGTGTCCCATCCCTAGTGTAAACAGTTGTAGTGTAAACAGTTCTGTTCTAACTTATAACAGTCTGTTATGACTGGCTTTTTATCTCATAATTTTGACTTTATCTCACGATTTAAACTTTTTAGTTCAGAATTTAGACTTTTTTTCATAATTTGAACTTTTTATCTCACAATTTTGACTTTGCTTAATGTGCCTTACAGCGCAGATAATATGGCGCTTATTTTTTTAAAAGAATTTTGAAATGTTTCACCTATCCTTTGCAGTACCTCCACATACCCCCAGGGGTACGCATACCCCCGTTTGAGAACCACTGCCCTAAGCTAATTTGCTGACAGTAGAAAAAGCACTTTTGGATGTTTAAAGTAGGGTTAGGAACAAATGTTTAATTGAGGAAAATCACATTTTTGTTTCTATTTTTGTCCATATATAATTTTTTTTATTATAAAAACGTAACCACTAATGGATAATTCTTGGTTAATTTCCCCAATGATAGATTCAGAAAATTTTGCTCATGTACCACAACCTAGAACACCCCCACATTTTAAATGGCTCTGACACTCCTGTGGAGATGGGTCCCATTGCTGCCCACTGCTCCTTACAGGTGCCCCAATGGCATCAAAGAATGGGTTAAATGCAGAAGACAAATTTCGTTGTACAGTGTATAGTGACACATAAAGTACTTTATCTTTACTTTTACCTTTAACGTAAACAGTTCTTTTGTAAACAGTTCTGTTATAAACAGTTGTGGTGTAAATAGTTGTGTTTTCTGTCCTTTAGGTTATGAGGAGAATCTGGCTCAGTTGGCAGCCATTTTGGCGAAACACTTTGCAGATCCACGTATAGTAGGAACAGGTAAGGACACTCTCACTTGTGTGTGTGTGTGTGTGTTCACAGTGCATTGCACCCCCTCCTTTACGTCCCCAGTGCAGTAGCTCCTCCCTCTGTATATTCACAGTGCAGTAACTCCTCCCTCTGTATATTCACAGTGCAGTAGCTCCTCCCTCTGTATATTCACAGTGCAGTAGTTCCTCCCTCTGTATATTCACAGTGCAGTAGCTCCTCCCTCTGTATATTCACAGTGCAGTAGCTCCTCCCTCTGTATATTCACAGTGCAGTAGCTCCTCCCTCTGTATAGTCACAGTGCAGTAACTCCTCCCTCTGTATATTCACAGTGCAGTAGCTCCTCCCTCTGTATATTCACAGTGCAGTAGCTCCTCCCTCTGTATAGTCACAGTGCAGTAACTCCTCCCTCTGTATATTCACAGTGCAGTAGCTCCTCCCTCTGTATATTCACAGTGCAGTAGCTCCTCCCTCTGTATATTCACAGTGCAGTAACTCCTCCCTCTGTATATTCACAGTGCAGTAGCTCCTCCCTCTGTATATTCACAGTGCAGTAGCTCCTCCTTCAGCTCTACCTTCAGTTCCAGACCCAGTTCACAGACTTACGATTTTTTTGGTCAAATCAATATTGTTTCATTCATGATTAAAAAATGTATTTACTTTTGTACTTTATTACTATTGTACTTTTCCTTCAGTAAAAAGATGTGATTACCTTTACCACCTTTATTCCCACTTAAATCCATGTGTCTCCCCTTCCCTTCTTCCTCTTCCCCTCACAGATATTAAAGACTCTTTGATGCAGGCTCTGGCCAGTTACGTCTGTTACCCACAATCCCTCAGGGCCGTGGAGAGGATTCCAGAGGAACAGTGAGTAGTTAAGGCTTTTGCTCTATTATGTCATTAATTAGTTTGATTTAATGGAATCATTGTTTGAATTCCTAAGCATCATCATTGATCGATTAACTTGCAAAGCACATGTAGATATGATAGGCAAAAAAATATCAAAACTATAGGTATTATTGGAAAAATTAGCATCTCAAAGCATCTCCTTAATCAATAAACCATCACAACTTTATACAATAATTGAATATATCCATGTCTGATCCAGGGGAATATTGTCTGGGGATATACCTATAAAACAACACTGCAGCCCCAGGTACTACTCCAAAAAAGATTTGTTGATGCAGCCACTGGCTCCAGTTTTCATGCACATTCTGCTCTTCTCTTTACAAAGCTGAGGATCCTAAATATTTTTTATATTATTTATTAATTCATAATAGAGTAAAATTTACAATTTTCATAATTATCAAGAATCCATTTACATATTCCCATTCCCATCTCGCTCCCCACTGAAAGAGTTTGACATCAATAATGAACTTTAAACGAAATCTCAAAAATCACTTACGTCTCTTCCCCACCCCACCCCATTAACGTCGCATTAGGTCAGTGTATTCTCATTATTTTATAAGTTTGCATCTTCATTATCATATAAATAACTATATTTTCCTTTATTTGTGTTACTGTTATTATCATTATTTATGCTCTTTATTGTAATGGAGGTGAACTCGAACAAGCCTTATTGCTATTTTTCTTGCCTCCATCACATTTATTATGTATAGGTTATTTGCTTTCTATATTCTGTTTTGTGTATTTCATATTTACTTTCTGTATTCCGTTTTATATGTGAAAAGAAAATAAATAAAAATAATACAATTTAATGGAATCAATGTTCTACTACTGTTAGTCTTTTCCCTCTATACCTGGCTGCTCTGGCACAACAAACCTTTTATCTCCCTCTCAAAACTTGAGACTATGGGTTTGGGGGGGGGGGCAGTTTTTTGTTTGTCTCTTTTTTTTTAGCAACTTTACCCAATTACTATTTGAGTAGTTACTATAAAATGTTCAGTCAACATCTGAGGTGGTCCAGAATAGAATTCGAAAACATTTTGGTAACTGTAGGTCAAAGGACACGGTCAACCAAAACGGGTTTTCACAATGATCAAAGATAGGTTAAATGTCAGGAATTTTCTTTTCATTCCTGTAGACTCAGTTTTACATATAGCTTCTTTTTGCTCTCACAGTTAATGTGCATTGACAACAGAATATAGGTAAGATCTTAAGACCATGCTCGAGCCCGACCTGACCCGAATTTCACGCCGGGTTGGGCCTAAAATATCAATTATCATGTGTATCATGTTTATTTAAAAAATGGTCAGTTGGCGCGCTCATTCCCACAGCCCCGGCCCGGATCCGTTTTGATTCTGCTAACCGACTGTGACACGCCCCTCTACCGAGTGTCACAGCCTGATGTCGGTCCTTATCTGGCATGGTGGGTCAAACAGGTGTGACTGTAACGTGGATCTGCCAGCATACAAGTGGATCCGGCCCGGAATCAGATGCTGTCTGGGGAGTCATTACAAATAAAATATGAAATTTTGGGATTTCTTCGGGCTCAGGCCTGCAAATCAAGTTAATAGGTCGGGCTCTGGCTGGGTTGGGCTTTAATACCCACGGGCCTGGGTCGGGTTGGGCTGGATGTTTTAGGCCCGATCTTACCTCTACATCAGAACCTCGAATGACAAATTTGAAGACTCTAGGTCAAAGGTCACAGTAACTTTTGAACTATTCATCTTATAGACTTTCAATGATCACCAAAATGCTGGTCTTTTAATTCTGCATCTTGTGTGTATAGATTTTGACCTATTGTTGACCCAAGAGGTCAGGGGTCACTTAGTCAATACCTAAAAAACTCAAATGGAAGAATAGAAAAACCACTGGAGAGACCTTGAGTGATCTTGAGATGTCAAACCCATAGTCTCACATTCTGAGAGGGAGATGTCCCTCCAGTCCAGCCAGTGGAGATCAGAGTCCTGCACAAGTCCAATTGACCCAGGCCCGTACACCTGGGGGGGGTGACTACCAGGTGACTAGCCATGAACAGACTTGGTATGTAAGATAGGTTATAAAAATGACAAAAACAAATGCGAGGGGGGAGAGAGACAAAAAGAGAAAGAAGCAGCATTCTAGCTCCTAGTGCAGCTTAGACTGAACTGTAACTTCAGTCTGTTTTTAACTAACCTGACCATAGGCTTTCTCATACAGGAATGTTTTCAGCCTAATTTTAAATGTAGAGACTGTTTCGGTGTCTTTAATATTAAAGGGAAGCTGATTCCATAAGACAGGGGCCTGAGAACTAAAGGCTCTAGCTCCTACTGTACTTTTAGAAACCCTGGGAACTTTCAATAAACCTGCATTCTGAGAACAATGGGTTCTATTGGGCTAGTACGGAACCAGATCATCTTTATGATAAGAGGGGCCCATACCATTAATGGTTTTATATGTAAGGAGGAGGATTTTAAATTTAATTCTAAACTCAACTGGTAGCCAATGAAGGGTTTGGAGCACAGGGGTGATGTGTTCACTTCTATTTGATCCTGTTAATAATCTTGCTGCTGCATTTTGAACCAGTTAAAGCTTTTTAAGGAATATTTAGGACACGCTACAAGTAAGGAGTTACAATAATCTAATCTATATGTAATAAAAAATTTTCTGCGTTATTTTTAGACAGAATATTCCTAATTTTGGCTATGTTGCATAAGTGAAAAAAGGCTGTTCTGCATGTTTGGTTAATGTGTGCTTTGAATGAAAGATCTGGATCAAATCATACTCCTAAATTTTTAACTGTGGCACTGGTTGTTACACTTAAGTTGTCTAAACTTGTCAGTTAGGGAGTCTCTTGAATTTTCAGGACCAATTATAATGACTTTCAGGGTTCAATAAGAGATAATTGGCACTCATCCAAGTCTTTATGTCTTGGACACATGTACTTAGTTTATCTATTTGCCTGGTCTGATCAAGTTTAATTGATAAAAATAGCTGTGTGTCATCCGCGTAACAATGAAAATTAATGCCATGATTTCTAATGATTTTACCTAAAGGGAGCATATATAATGTAAAACATTATATATGCTGATGACATTCATTGCAAGCTAATGTTAACATGATAAGGCTACAGCAAGATTTTTTTTTGTTTCCTCATAGATATTCAGAACTATTTTGTTCATGGCCTGGCCAGTGATGACCAGCAAAACAACTACAGATCATTGATAGAAGCTCAGAATGACCTGAGCTCTGGGTGTGTTGGGCAAATCCTGCAGTGTTTTATGGGTGACCACAATAGAATAGAATAGAATGTCTTTATTGTCCTTGTACAAGTACAACAAAATTGTGAGTGCAATTCACTTTAGGTGCCATAAAATTTATATTATATATACATATAATACATATACATATATGGGTGAATGTGAAGCTAATGTAAAGCACTTTGAGCACCATGAAGGTGGAAAAGCGCTATATAAGTGCACACCACTTTCATGTCCTCTGCCATTGTTGTTTTTTTGTTAATCCGCAAGCGTTAACCCAAGGCATTTTTAGGCCTTCGCCACGGACCACATCGTTGCAAGGCTTATTGATACTGCTTGCAGTTTTTAAGGCCTTCGCCACGGACCATGTCCGGCGTAAAGCCTATTGAGTCTGCTGTGGTGCTCAAAGCGCTTTACATTAGCCTCGCATTCACACAAGCACACTCATACACCAGTAGGTTTCTAAGGTTCTGCCAGTCCTAAGCCTAAGCCAGGTTTCAGTGTTGCCCAAGGACACTTCGACATGTGGACAGCCAGACATGTGGACGCGAACCACCTACCTTATAGTCATTGGACGACCCAGTCTACCAACTGAGCGTCATCTGAACCTCCTTTATCCTCACTCGGGTCACGGGGGTCACTGGGGGCCTAATCCAGCTACAATGGGTGAAGGTACATCCTGTGTGAGTCGCCAGTTCATCAGTTACACAAACAATACACTCTCACATTCACACCGATGGGTAATTTAGATTAACCAATTAACCTATCAGTGCATGTCTTTGGATGGTGGGAGGAAACTGGAGTACCCTGAGAAATCCCACACACACACGGGGAGAACATGCAAACTCCACACAGAAAGGTCTGGTGCAGGATTTGAACCAGCGTCCTTCTTGCTGTGAGGTACGAGTGCTAATGACTGCAACACCGTGCTGCCCACAGCCCCAACCTGCTTGTCGTTTTTTGCACTCAGACCTGAACCCGTGGAGAAAAAAAAGCTTTTAGAAACCATTCCTAGATCAACTGTTTTTACAGTTACCTGACCCAGTGCAGAACTCTAGTGGAGATGGAGATTGAGTTACTATTATTGACAGATAGGAAAACTGGCATGTGATTCAAAATGGAGTCATAACCTTTGACCTCGATTGACCTTGAAAGGTCAAAATCAAGGTCAAATAATGTTAAATCATCATAACTCGTAGTGGTGGTAAGTAGTTTGTTTTTATTTAAAATCTGCAGGTTTTTCTCAGACTTTAATCAGAATCCACAATGTTCTGATGTCTGATGATTAGGTCTGTGAAAATTACCACAACCATCATCAGGATTAATGTGATTAAAAATATTAACACAATTCAGTGTTTACAGTTGTTTTTTTAAACTGTTGACAGTGTTGAATAAACATCCTAATTACATATAATTTGGTATTTTTGCATTTGTTTTGGATATTTTTATCACATTTTTGGGTGTTTTTTTCTGTATTGTAAAAGAGTTTTTGAAGATATTTCGAATTTGCCATTGCTTTTTATCCCACCCCCTGAAGGTGAGATGGGTATTGTGTTTGAGTAGTGTATATTTACCTCTGCAAAGGAGGTAATGTTTTACTTTGTGTTTGTTCGTCTCTTTGTTTGTTTCTCAGCAAGGAACTCAAAAAGTTATGGGCGGATTTTGATGAATCATTCAGAGTTGATTGATAATGAGTTACGGAAGAAACCATTACAATTTGAGCTATAAAGGTCAAAGGTCAAGGTCAGAGTGAAGGTCAAAAGCTAAAACACAAGTGATGATATCTCAAAATCCAGACAAGATAGTATCACATGTGTTTTGCATTCACCTCATCTTACCTTTGGAAGTACATGTGGCATGTGGGGGACATGCCACATGGGGGACATGTGGCAAACCTCACAGTGCCCCTGTTAATCACTCATGTGAGACCAATTGCCACGTCTCTTCTCCAGATCATCCTTCAGTGGTGGTAAAAGGACAGCCCCTCGGCCCCAAAGACGAAATTCAATATGACGAGTTTAAATACAGAAGGTCTATCTGCAGCTAAGATACACCTGACCCCTTTGCTGAACAAACGATTTAACTGAGGTGAAAACCTCCTTGCATTGCTCAGTGAAGCAAGAAAGGAACAGTGGCAAGAAAACATTAGTGGGCTGGACATGACCCACAACAACAAGAAGGCATGGGAAACCATCAGAAAGTTGAACTCTGACACAGAACCAGACCAACACATTGCAGCCATAACTCCTAACCAACAAAACAACTGCTGGACAATAGGAAACCCCAGAATACAGAGCGGGACTACATGAAGAGAATGGAAGAAGACATGAAATGCGTCTGTCAAGACAGCTAGAAAATCTTCCTACCTTTTTCTAATGACTCACATCTGGGAGAGCTTCAGGCCTTGACGGAATCAGTGCAGAGATGATTAAGCACTTTGGTGACAAGACCCTAGTTTGGTTACTACAGCTCTTCAACAACTGTGCCCAAGGCACACAGTTACCAAGATCTGGCAACCGCCAAGATCGTAGCCCTGCTGAAACCTAACAAAGACCCCAAGCTACCAAAAATCTTCCTGCTTATGTTTAATCTTACTCCTCTGCAAGTATGAGAGGAGTGACATAGGCGTGAGGAGTGATCCCCATGAGTGGTTGATCATGGCCCGTATCAAGCCCACAGTCGAGGAGCACCTTACCCCTGACCAGTGAGGGTTCAGAGAAGGATGGTCATGCTGTGGTCAAGTGCTCAACTTATCGCAGTACATAGAGGATGGCTTGGAAGCTGGACTGGTAACCCGTGCGGTTTAATGGGATCTAATTCTGGACTACCTTGCAACTTTCCTGAAAATTTCATGGTATTTGGTTCAGTAGTTTTTGTGGAAAGTCACTTAGACAGACAGACGAACACGCAAACCCACAAACAGTTGGGGGTGGGGTAATGAATCCAAAGACACCCATTTGATTAATCTGAATAAAATGTTCATGATTTGTCAGTTCTACAAACACTAATACTTTGCAAAAATATGCAGAACATAATGAATGTTTGTTTTTCAGACGAGTCGCCATGATGAGGAATCTACTGGCACCATATGAACAGAGACCCTGGGCCCAGACCAACTGGATCCTGGTCCGACTGTGGAGGGTAGGCCCGCCCACATGGTTAAGCCCATTCACATGGTTAAGCCCACACAGACAGTTAAGCATGCCTACATGTTTAAACCCACTCACACGGTTGAGCACACCCACATATTTAAGGCCACCCACACAGTTAAGACCACACACATTGTTAAACTCACCTACATGTTTAGCCCCACCCACGTGGTTAGGCCTGCCCATATTTTTAAACCCACCCACATGGTTAAGCCCATGCACATGGTTACGATCACCCACATGTTTAAGCCCCTGCACATGGTTAAAACTCCCATTACATTTAGGCCCACCCACACATTTAGGCCTGCCCACATTGTTAACCCCACCCACACAGTTAAGCGCACCCACATTGTTAGGCCTGCCCACATTGTTAAGCACATCCAAACGTTTAAGATCAATCACATGTTTAAACCTGCCCACATGATAAAGCCCACCCACATGGTTAAGCACATTCACAGGTTAAGCCCACCCACATGTTTAAGCCTACCCCCATGGCTCAGTTGGTAGGTCATCCAATGATTGAAGGGTTGGTGATTCGCGTCCCGGCTGAGGCGGTCGTCCACTTGTCGAAATGTCCTTAGGCAAGACACTGAACTGTGACTAAGGCCCTCAGTAGGTCTGACAGAACCTTAGAAACCTACTGGTCTGTGGGTGTGTGTGTGTGCGAATGGGTGAATGTGAGGCTAATGTAAAGCACTTTGAGCACCATGAAGATGGAAAAGAACTATATAAGTGCAGAACATTTACATGGTTATACCTATCCACAGGTTAAGGCCACTCAGATGGTTAAGCCCACCCACACGGGTATGCCAATTCATGGGTTAAGACCACCCACATGGTTAAACCCACCCACAGGTTAAGCCCACCCACATGGTTATGCCAATCTACAGGTTAAGTTCAAAAAGTTCTGAACGGATGTTGATGAAACTTTCAGAAATGATAGATAATGGGTCTAGGAAGAACCCATTAGATTTTGAGCAATGAAGGTCAAAGGTCAACAGCTAAAACACATCAGTGGCAATATCTCAGGATTCAGACAAAATAAAATCTGGTGTTTTTTTTTCATTCATCTCATCTCACCTTCAGACATAAAATGGTTCAACACCTATGGCTCCATCACATCATGTTTTGACGTCATATGACAACATATCAAGCCTTGGCGGAGGTCTGCTGTCTCTGATTGCCTTATTATTATTATTATTATTAGGGACTCGGCCCTGTTATTCGTTCATTTTTATTAGGGACCGAGCACGCAGGGTCGAGTCCCTATTGTTATTCGTTCGTTTTTTATTATTAGGGACCGAGCACGCAGGGTCGAGGCCCTATGCATTTGCACACTATGTGTGCAACGCATAGGGACTTGGCCCTGTTATTCGTTCGTTTTTATCAGGGACCGAGCACGTAGGGTCGAGGCCCTATGCATTTGTACACTATGTGTGCAACGGGCCGAATCCCTATTGTAATTCGTTTGTTTTTTATTCTTCGTTATTATTATTATTTTTCTCTCGACGCCTCTTTGAGCTGTAATTTGACCCCCTAAACATGCTCAAAAACTCACGAGATTTTGCAGGCTCCTCAGGTCTGGTGAAAAATTGGATAAAATGAAAAAAATTACTCCTGACATCCCATAATTTTCGAACTAGCAACCAAAAAAGAGGCAAAATTGGAACGTTAATGGCTCTTCAGAGGCTCGCCTTAGAGACACGAAAAAAACAGCAAAAGTTGTGGCTGACATTGCTTGAGGCTAAGGACATATCTCGAGCTAGCGTGAATGGAAACACTAAAAAATTATCTCCTCATAGGGCGTTTGTCGCAGAGACCTAAAAATGGTACCAAATTAAAGAGCAGCTGGTGAATCCAAAAAGTTGTATATAACTTTTTAAAAACTCGTATAGTTTTTACGGTCCGAGCCCTGCCGTTTGCAACCTCCGACACTCAAAATTACAATTTGAGATTCTCCCAACATGTGATATATCGTGACGATCAGGACAATGAGCCGGCGTCAACATTTTAAATTAGATGTACGGTTTAGGAGATATCTCAATGGATATTTGCGGTTTTTTTTACATTTTTTGGCAAAAACGCTTTTCCTGCTCTACGCCTCTTTAGGCTGGCAGATGACCCCCTTAACATGCACGCAATTAAATTAAATATGGCAGGCCCGTCAGGGCCATCCCATAGTGTTAATTTTATTGAGAAAAGAACGCACGGAAAATTCGGAAAAATCACAAAAATGGCTCAAACGAGCCTTAGGAATGTGGCAGAAAGATGAGACGCACGTTGGTGCGTGCGTCTCC
>CM035787.1:4459524-4599524 GCA_020466265.1 Siphamia tubifer | reverse complement strand
GGCTGCATGACGGCCTCCCCAGCTGTTGCAGTTCGCAATGCTTTGTCTTTCATATTTTTCAAAGTGATTATCCACTTTGTCTTTAAAATGCTTTTCTATTTGTGGTATCCTGAGTAATTAATGTGCAATTCTTCCCCACGCCACCAGAGGGAGCATTGACCTGTCACCTGGAGTTATACAGGATGATCCGGAAGTTAATAGAGGTCAAGTTGATTATTGTGTGATTTGTTAGTGCATGAGCCTGTACAATAAAAAACGACAAAAGACATGCCTTGGATGTCCATCATGATTATTACACATTAAGTCGTAGTATACGTTATCACACTATTCTCATGGATTTAGGTTGTACTGCATAGAGTCCTGCACTGGAGCCCTAGGCCCGAGGGGCCCGACAGCCCGAGGGCCCAAGGGCCGGGCTTCGGGCCGACGGCCATATAATTACCTGGGACACGGGCCGGGCTCGGGCACCTTTATTTTTCAATTTAATTATTTAAAAAAAAACCTGTGTTGTGTTTAAATGGAAACAATTGAACGCAGCAGCTGCTGCTCTCCCCGGCACCTCCCTTATATGGGCATACGGTAGCCTACCTTATATGGCCATACGGTAGCCTACCTTATATGGGCATACGGTAGCCTCCCTTATATGGGCATACGGTAGCCTCCCTTATATGGGCATATGGTAGCCTACCTTATATGGGCATACGGTAGCCTACCTTATATGGGCATATGGTAGCCTCCCTTATATGGGCACACGGTAGCCTACCTTATATGGGCATACGGTAGCTTCCCTCACTATCCGATTCGCGCGACTTCCCGACTCCCACCACAAACATGGAGAACGACATAAAAACAAAGTTGAAAATGGTGAATTGAAGAGAGTGAACAACACTAAGGGAAAGTCTTCGTTCTGGACTAAGTTTCAACTTATTACAACCCTTCAAGATGAGCCAAACGGGTTTGTTCAGTGTGTTGTATGCAAAGCTGTTCTGTCATATGACATAAAAAAAAAACAGGTTCATCACATCTCCAGACATTTTGAACGGGTATGTGGTGGATCCAGCAGCGGTCACAGACCGAGTTCTCAAGCTGCTGATCAAAACATGAGCCCCTATTTTAACCTGCTCTTTTATGTCCACATTGATCTGTCAGAAACTGTTGTTCACAGAAAAATAGAATGCTGTTTTTTCTAACTGCAGAGGGTTATCCCATTTTCAGAGCGGCAGATGTAATTTAAGAACGCACTCAATGAATATAGCGTTCTATCATGCTAAAACATTCTTATGGGAGGTTAAAACAAACAAACAAAAAAAGCCTGAGAATTCTGAAAACCTGTCGGACCGGGCCGGGCTGGGGCTCCACCCCCTCGGGCCAGGGCCGGGCTCGGGCCCAGATAATAGGCCCGTGCAGGGCACTAGTACTGCATCAGCATTTGCAGCATGGTGCTGTTGTGAAGCTAGTGTCTTCTTGTGCTCTTCTGTCATTGAAGATTCAAGAGGTTTATTATCACTTATACAGCAAAAAAAACGCAGGCTTGATGCCATGCAGTAAAATTCTTAGATTGCATGCTTCCCATCATTTCATATACAGTATATAACGTATAGAAGCAGCTTTGTCTAATGTCAACTTACTGTCCTGTAACAGCATTTTCCACAGATTGTCATTGTTTATGGCACACACAAGTCTGTCCTGAAAAAGCTTTTCACATAGATCTACAAAGTTGCATCTTTTTGCTTTCATTTTCAAGTCATTGACATGTGAGTCAGTTGCCTGACCTGGCCTCGGAATAAGTGTGTTGAACTTGTGACTTTCTGTTGTAATATTGGCCTGTGGTTTATACATTTCACAAAACTGTCTTTTCAGACACATGGGATCCTACTTGATTCAGTGGGGATGAGGACTCTTCCTCCCTCACGACATTCTCTTACCTCCAGCGCATACACAAAAACATGTTCACATTCAGTGGCATCTTTGCTTGTTAAGTTGAGAAGAATGTATGCATGGATGCGGGCTAGCTTGTCAGTGTGCCATGCCACAATAATGAAACGGTCAGATTGTTGTTCCAAGATCTGCCAGTTTTCTCTGATATTGGCATCAAAGACAGAGGGTCTTGTCGATTAAATCATTCTGCTATGTTCAATAGTTAATTCCATACTTATGGTTCAGTTGTCCTCACAAGAGATTCATTTTTCTCTGCCAGAAAAAATGAACATGGAAATTCTAAAATACTCTGCTTCTCACAGCATGTTTGATGTTTTCATGAACGACACAGGGCTAGTCCTCATAATCTGATTTATTAACCATCACAAAAATGCAAAAGGCTAGACTACACTAGAGTAGAATACAATACCATACCATAAAAGGACTTTATTTATCACAGAATTGGGGAATTTAGGGTTAGTTATTCTGTATAGACACTGTATAGACCCTGAGTAGTGTCTTGTGTAGTATCTACACAACAGCAGCTGGTGTTAGCCTGGATGGACTAAAATCTAAATGTACATTTTCTTTTAACACATTTCATACAAAATTGGTAATTTAAAAAACAATTTTTTTAAGGGTTTGAGGGGGCCTTTTACATGTAAAATGTGACTATTTACAAAAAAAGTCATGGTACAAAAACACTTCTGGAACAAATTAATTTCGTAAGTAGAGGTACCACTGTACTTCTATTCTATTCTGTTGTATTCTATTTTATTTTAATGTTTGTTTTTCAGTAACTTTGCAAGGGATAATATATTGCCCACGAATTGCTATTTGAAAAATATTCCCCGACGGCTGACAACGTCAATTCAAAGTGAACGGGAGCCGTTGCTACGTTCTAGAGGGTTGTAGAATAAACCCAGAAACTACTGGACCTATTTCCATGAAATGTTCAAGAAAGATGTGAAGTGGTCCAGAATAGACCCTATTAAACGTTAGTGAATGAGTATCAAAGTTCAATACAATGTGTTTTTACAATAATCAGAGATAGGTATACAGGAATTTCATTTTCTTTCCTGTATACTCAGTTTTTCTTAGAGCTTCTTTTTGTTGTCACTAGTTTGTTGTCACTACAGTTTTTCACAAAACAATATTGATATTCCTACAATTTCGACAAAGTAAATTTGCCCTTTGAACGTGTTTCAATTGACGGTTGTTCTAGACAGTAGCATTGTAAGTTTTGTGAAATATCATCCCAAGACATTTCACTGCTGTCACCTTCGGAGCTTCAGATTGACCATCACCCTGATAGCATTGGAATTAATGAATCGGCTAATTCTCTGATCAGTAAAAATCCCTGCCGAACTTTTTAAAGCAGGGGTCTCAAACTCATTTTCTTCAGGGGCCACATTTAATTCCTTTAGCCCAATCGGCCCACGGGTGGGCCGAGAAAATTGTGTAATTTTTCATTAATTATTAACATATAATAAATCTGGACAATGGAAATTTGTTTCAACTTTTGCTCAAAGTTAAGACCCTAATGTTCATAAAAATACATATAAAGTATATTTTAGTGATAAAAGTCACCTTTAAACATGATCTTTAATGTGTGTGTGGTGAAATATAAGTTATTTTTAATCGCCGATATGCGCTATTTATTCATCTATATCTTGTTCTGGAAAGCGATAAGGCGGCCATGTTTGTAGGTGTTTGAAAGAGGAGATTCTCCTGAATCCTTTGACACTTCACATTCCATGAACTACATTTCCCTCTGGACAGGAAATGCATGCGTAAAAGGTGAAAGGTTGGCATCTTTGCGCACGTCGGGCGCATGCACGGGACTGGCCTGGGGCACACACGCTACAGCAGAGTAGAGCAGAGTACTACACCTCGGTGTGCCGGTTATAGTTATATTTACCGACTTTACTCGTAGTTTTAAGTCATTTTAGAGAGTTTTAGTGAGTAACAGTGAGTGACAGTGTATTTTTCTGAATGTTACTGGTAAGCTTTGTGAAGTGTTAGCTGTTAGCCGCGTGCTAGCGTGAAGAAGCAGAGAAGCAGCTGAATGTTCAACATCTGACTGAGATCTGACTGTGGATATGAACTCAAAACAGGATGAACATCTACCCAGTAAGTTGTTGTATCTTACTGATATCTGTTTTTACAAACTAATAGTAATAATAATAACAATAATACTACATTTTATACTATACACATGCAAACACTGTTGACTATAGTAATATTTTTTTCAGTCTCATTTCTCATTGTATTGTTATTTCTACACATAAGTAGATAAGTTTATAATTAATCAATGATTGTTTGATGATTTATTCACTTTCTCTGTCAAAAATAAATAACATTCTATCATTTCATGAGAAGGAAAAAGTCTCAAATCACGATTGTCTTCATTTTTCCTAGGTAGGAGGATGACAGCCTTATTTGACACAAATAAAACTGCTTTTTGGAGAAACACATGGACCAGTTCAGTCTGCTACCAGCCCCCCCAACCTAATGATAAACCAGCCCCCACCTGATGATAACACATGGACATTTTTGGACTTTATTGCAATTGTTTGTTTTGAATGTTTGTATTAGTTATTTTGTTTAGTAAATTTGCACTAATTTTGATATTTAGATTTATTCTAATTGAATTTATCATATATTTTTGCACATTTGTTCAACTTTATATTTGATTTTTATTAAAGTGTATTAGTATTATTATTATTGATATATTATTATTATATTGTTTGGAGTAAGTTCTTAATAAAACTACTCCATTTGGAGACAAAATAATCCATGTTTATATGGTTTTATTCATTTTAGTTGTGCACAAAGATAGAAGTTGATGAAACACAAGGTAAATTTCATTTCTAAAAGCTCCAGTAGACAGTAATAGACTTCTGTAATGGATATGAGTTATATTTTCCAGACAGATTTTACTAGAAAATTAAAATAATGTATTTGGAACAGTTTGGCACAACAGTGTGCCAAACTGTTCCAAATGCACTGTCCACCTGGTGTTATCTGGACTTAAACCTTTCTGGAGGCTCTAATTCTATCAACTTTTGTTCCTGTGTTGGAAAGGAGTTACTGAAGGTGATCAATAGTGTCTATATTCATGGAATCATTGTTAGCAGGATGTTTTCTTTTGTCAAAAAAATAATAAATTCAGGCGAGACCAAAAAATTATATTTTATCTTTTAGTTTATTCCAGTTTATTCAGTCATAGTAGTAGCTACACTATTTTAGACAATGGGAATAGATTGTGTGAAGCCTGTAGATGTCCATAGATACAAAGAACATCCATATAAACCTTAGGATTGTGGAGCAATTCTTCATTTACTTTGGGTATGTTTTTTTAGGTGTTTTCCTCTGAAAATAGGCTCAGGGTGGAAGAGGTTAACTTGATTTAATAATAATAATAATACCTCAAACTTGTATAGTGCTTTTTTGGACACTCAAAGACGCTTTACACAACAGATAAAAAAATCATTGCATAAAAATAAATAAAAATAAAACACAAAAAATGAATAGATAAATAAATAAAAACTAATAGAAACTAAGCGAAAGCCAGTTTAAAGAAATGTGTTTTAAGACGGGATTTGAATGTGGATAGAGTGACTGAGTTCTTGATGAGTAGTGGGAGCGAGTTCCAAAGCTGAGGGGCGGCGGCTGCAAAGGCTCGGTCGCCCAAGGTCCGATGCTTGGTGCGGACGCTTGGCATGAGGAGGTTTGAATTACCAGAGCGGAGATGACGAGTGGGACGGTGCTGTTGTAGGAGGTCTGAAAGGTAAGGAGGGGCCAGGTTATGAAGGGACTTGAAGGTAAGGAGAAGTAGTTTAAACTGAATACGGTAAAGAACAGGGAGCCAGTGAAGCTGTTTGAGGATTGGGGTGATATGTTCCCTAGAGCGGGTGTGAGTTAGAAGGCGGGCAGCGGAGTTCTGAATGTATTGTAGTTTATGCAGCTGTGTGGAAGGAAGGCCGAAGAGGAGGCTATTGCAGTAATCAAGTCTGGAGGTGATAAATGAATGAATGAATGAATGAGTACTTCTTCTGTGGGGAGTGAGAGTGAAGGGCGAAGACGAGCAATGTTGCGGAGGTGGAAAAAGGAAGTCTTGGTGACATGATTAATGTAGGCTTTACAGAAGAGGTTGGGGTCCATGATGACGCCTATGTTACGAACAGAGGGGGAAGGAGTGACATGGTGATCATCGAGGAGGAGCGAAATGTTCTGGACAGGAGGAGGGAGAAGAGATTTGGGCAAAATGATGAGGAGTTCTGTTTTATTTGTGTTGAGTTTTAGAAAATTATTGCTCATCCGAGATTGCATGTGTGAGAAACAGTTGGATGTGGAGGAAAGGATGATGGGTGTGATGGATTTAGTGAAAATGTAGAGTTGTGTGTTGTCAGCATAACAGTGAAAATTGAGTCCATAGTGACGAATGATCTGGCCAAGAGGAAGCATATAGGTAATATAATTGATCTCCAATGGGCTGGACCAGTAAAATTAAAACATAATAACCAATAAATAATGACAACTACATATTTTTGGAATGGTTTTAGTGCAAAAAATCCCGTTAAATTCTGAAAATATTTGTATAAATCACCCAAAGAAAGTTGCATTTCATTTGAAAAATAAGGGAAATTTTAACAATATTCTGCCTCAATTTATCATTTGTCCATGTGTTTTTTTATAGATCAGTTCTACAGAGACACTAAACTCTCAGTAAAATGGTTAAATTTTTGTGCAATTTTCTTTATATATTTCAGGTTTCTCAGGGTTTGTTTAGCTTATGCACATTTTATTGTTAAAGGATAGTTTGTAAATGTAAATATTTTCACAATTGGATGTACAATTTGAAGTTGTCATCATTTATAGGCAAAGAAAAAAATAAGAAAAATATGGAGTCATTTAATAAGTTATTATGCTCTGCATTAGAACCATTGGCGGGTCGCATTTTAGCCCCCGGGCTGTATGTTTGAGACCCCTCCTTTAAAGGCACTAACACGTCAAACACACCAGCTGGTTAACATTATAAGGATCTATACATGTGGTCCCTACATTTTCAGGTCAAAATATTAAGTGTAGATATGCTTTAGATGCATTTAAATGACAACCGCGAAGAGCATTAGCACAAATGAATCACCTAATTATCTTGACGGTAAAGGTCCCTGGCGAACTCTTTAAATATACTAACATGTCAAACAAACCAGCTGATTAAGGTTATCAGGGTCTTTACACATGGTCCCTACATTGTCAGGTCGAAATATTAAGTGTAAATATGTCCAGCACTTAACAACACATTATAAATGTATGTAGTGCTTTTTACACAGTGCGGCACTTGACACTTTACAGAACAGAGAATATATTTTTCTGTTAAAAAACAACTTAAATGTTAAAAAACTAACGGATAATAAAATGAAACCTTCACTGTGCCTATACGAATCACCATCCAAGAGCGTGATCAGGACTGCCTTAGTTCTCGTGTCCCAGCCGCCAATGGTTGTTATGGTTACAGCGGCTGCCATTTTCATTCTGGGAGAAGTAATCATGTGACCATTTACGTCACATCTTGTGACATATAATTGCAGAAAAAGTGTTTCCATTGCACTTTTACGATAAATTAGTATATCGAAATGTCTGATAAACCACCTCATGAAAGCATAAACATTTTTAATATAGTTGGTAGAGCTCAAGTTGGTCCAATTTGAATTTTGGATGTCATTTTTGAACTCTTGATTTTAATTCTGCATCTTGTGTGTATAGATTTTGACCTATTGTTGACCCAGTCACATTCTTTCTCTGATAATTCATTGTTGTGTAGATTTTAAGCTTCAATAATTAGTGTATAATGATGCATTCACTGCCATGACTGTGTCCTAGTGATTCCAATTTATTCTGCCTCCCCATCTGTCTGTTTTTCTCTCCATCCTCCTGCATGACAACAGACCATGATTCATCTTTTTCCTATTTTTAATTTTTTTTTTTTTATTTGCATGTCTTTCCTTTCAGAAGATTTATCAGTTGCTAGTTTCCAAAGTAAGTTCTTCTTCACTAACCCTTTTTTGTTTTGTTTTTTTGTTTTTTGGTTATCTCCTGTTGCTGTTCTTAAACTTGACCCCCCACCCCCATGTTCCTCTGTACTCCCCAGTGTCATTCAGTCTGCAGTCATATGTTCACTGTCATTCATTATTTACTTTTATATTTATTGTTAATTATGATGAGTTATCTCAAACTACCGTAATAAGTTGACCTTTTCATTGCCTAAATTGCACTCTTCCAACTGTCTGATCAGTTGATTCGTCACTTCCAAGATGCACTCTTGCAAAGAATATATGATACAAGATAGTTATCTGTAGTTCGGGATACTTTTGTTTTCAATGTGGTAATGTATTTGCAAGAAAGATAAAATTTATAGAAATCTGAAGAAGCAGCGTGGGAGAATTAGTAGCCGTGGCTGCTATTTTTAATTAATTAATTATTTTTTTTATTTATTCTCCTATATTCAATTACTTTCTTTTATCTTTTCCCTTAAACTCTGCCCATGTTTGATGGTCATTTATTTATTTATTTGTATTTAGGCTGTCAAATGATTAAAATGTTTAATCAGAATAATCACATAGTTGTTTTGAAATAATTAGGTCTTCCCCGCGGACCATGTAAGGCCTATTGAGTCCACTGTGATCGCAATGACGCCAGCCCTTGGAGCTCTAATTTGACCCCCTGAACATGCACGAAAACTCACCAAATTCTGCACACACTTCAGAAGTGTGAAAAGTTGTGAGTGTATATATAGTTTCGTAAAAGTCGGTAAAGCAATGTGTCTACAGTGCCCCCTTAAATAGTCAAAATATAATGTATTAGGCCAGACCACACTCAAGTGAAGTTGGAGCTATGAAAAATGGTACACATGTTCATCATGAGCAGATGAACAAAAAAACCTTATGACGACCACACCCATAAACCAACAGTCGGCCATCTTAGATTAAAATTTCAAACATGTCGAGTTACGGATTTTCGCAGTCTTCGTATTGTAAGGAACTCTTCGTTGGCCGTTGGACCCAATGAGCTCAAAATTGGTGAACACTATCTAGACAAGTGGAACATCAAAAGTTATCCAAATTTTTTGGGAAAAGTTGCATCGTTTTTGTGCTACAACATCGCAAATTTTGCTAGGTTTTTGTGAAAAATTACCACTACATAATTTGTTTCAGCCCAGACTTACAAACACTGATTTGGCTGAAATTTAACTAATATGTCTTTCTCCCAAGTCTACATCCATTTAGCTAAAGACATTCTGATTTGGTACTATATCACCCCTTAGAAATGTGCTTTTATTAAAATGTCTCTAGTTTGGACATGCAGACACAGATTTGGCTGAAATTTGACTCAGTTGTCAGTCTCGAAGTTCTACACCCATTCAATGCACAGGATTTCAAATGAGTCACTCTATAGTGCCCCCCACATATTTAGACAAAAATGTACGGCAGAATATTGCATCCCACCCACGGTGCCATGTCAAACTCGCCATCGGCCACACAGGGGGGTGGTTGCAAGGGACAGTGAAGGCCTTTGAGACTGCTTGCATTTTTAATTTTTATTAAGCCTGATTAAATATCCATTTTTAATCTATATTAATTGTATCCCATTTTTCATGAACAAACAGACTCGAAGAAGTGAATATATCTGCACTGAACGTCTTTGTCTAAGTTAGGCCATGCCTACTTCTAGCATTAGCATACTGCTGGCATTAGCCCAGTGCTAGCAGAATGTGGTATTTTAATCTGGAAGTGCTTCAGTGAAAATAAAAGTGCTAATACACTTTGTCGGTTGACTGTTCTGTCTCTGGTATTTTTTACTCAAATTTCCAACAAAATACATAAAAATACACTAAGACACAAAAAATCTGTTACAAAAATATATATACAAAACAACAATTTCAACTAAAAAACTCGAAACAACTGTTCCATTGAATTGAGTCAAAATCATGATGATCACTAAGTTAATGTGTTAATTTGGACAGAATTAGTTTTTAGAGAATAAAAATGTCTCACTGAGCATATAGAGGGATTCAAAACTTATTGATCAGATCTGATTGGCTTAGTTTTGATAGTGGGTGGGGCTTGGTTGATCAATTGTGCAGTTTCCCTTAAAAGCAAAAGCTCACCCCCCACTTGTGTTCTCTCACCTGATTGATTTAGAGCCCTGTCCATCCTTGCTGCTACAGAGACACATGGCGGAGCTTCTGAGTTTGGACAAAGACATGGCGGCGGCATTCCTCAACAGTGTCCTGAACCAACTGAACTGGGCTTTTTCAGAGTTTATAGGAATGATCCAGGAGGTAAGAACGCTTTTGTTTTTATTTTATTTTATTATAATGCTTTGTTGTTATTTTACTCTAACGGGTTTATTATTATTTTACTTAAAATGGGTTTAATTATTATTTTTTTTATAAAGTTTGTATTATTATTTTACTATAACAGTTTTATTTCACTAAAATTTGTTTATTTTTATTTTACTAAAATGTGTTTATTTTCATTTTACTATCATGGGTTTATTTATTTAATTTTAACTAAAATGGGTTTATTATTATTACTTGTGTGCTTGCAATGCAATTCATAGGGGACTATTGTTCATCATATATTTACTATAATTCTTATTCTTGTGACTTATACCAAAACTTTGCAAAAAAAAAAAGTGGCCCACACTATTGGAAACCAAAAATGTTAAAATGTGCATCCGAGATGAGAATATGGAGAGAAGAGTTACATGGAAAATACAAAAGTGCTGGTTTCTGTGGACCAGAATGCCACAGGGCTGAGGCCCAAAAAGTCCCCAATCCTGGGTCTGAATTAAGATATACTTTTATTGTCCTAATGCGGAAATGTTTTTCTGGACTTCAACCAGCTGCAGTTGACAATATAAATGTACAGTAGATATAGACCCACAGGTTACTGTAAATGGTGTGAATTTTGTTTTGGAAAAATGAGAGAAAAGCATTGCACTTGGTGACTGTGAAGGAGTTGGAGATGTCGCTGGCTTTGAGTAGTTTATTTATTGTGGTGCAGAGAGCCTTGGGGTTGGAAGAGTCAGAGTGTATGATGTTGAAGTAATAGGTGGACCGAGCTGAGTTGGGGGCATCTTTGTATTGGTGGAGATGATCAGTGTAGGCGAGTTAATGGACTGTTAAACCGGTTTTCTTGCAGAGTCGTTCAAGTTGACGTTTACGGGATTTTATTTTGTGAAGTTCAGGGGTGTTCCAGGGTGCTCAGTGTGTGAAAGTGACTGTTTTGGTTTTGATGGGAGCCAGTTGATTAAGACAGGAGGATAGTGTATGGTTGTAATAGTTCACGTGGTCTGAGGGGTTGTCAAGTGACAGAGGAGGGGAGGCGGACATCTGGGTGGCAAGAGAGGCTGAGAGAGCAGAGGGGGAGATAGATTTGATGTTGCGGAAGGATATTTTGTGTGATTCTTTGGGAGTGGGGATTGGGACGTTGATGTCCATAGTGATTGCCAGGTGATCAGAGATATGGAGGTTGAGGCTGGAGAGCTGATTTATTGTGAGGCCAGAAGAGCAGACGAGGTCCAGGGTGTGACCATGGGTGTGAGTGGGGAAGTTAATGTGTTGTGTGAAGTTGAGGCAATGTAGTAGGTCCAGGAACTCAGTCGCAGGTTTATTGTTGGAGTCGTTGACATAGAAGTTAAAATCACCCAGGAGAAGAGCAGAAGGAGAGATTGAAAAGAGCTGGGTCAGAAAATCAGAAAAATCTGAGAGAAAGGAGGGGTTTGACTTAGGGGGGGCATAAATGACAGCAGTGACTAGAGGTGTGGGGCTGGACAGTTTGAAGGCAATGTGTTCAAATGAGGGATTGTCAGGAATGGAGATGGAGGTTGATTTAATGTCCTTTCTGTATATTACTGCAACACCACCTCCCCGACCCTCAGGGCGAGCTTTTTCAATGTAGGTGAAGTTGGGGGGAGGGGTCTGGTGTAATGAGAAATAGTCCAGGGGTTTGTGCCAGATTTCAGTGAGACAGAGGAAACCAAGATTAGTGTCCATTAAAAATTCATTCAGTATTAAGCTTTTGTTGTTGAGTGAGTGGGTGTTGAACAGAGCCAGTTTCAGGATTCACATTCATCTCCCTCAGTTTCCCCATAAGCAGGTTCGGTTGCATGGTGTTGAACGCTGAGCTTAAGTCAGTGAACACACGTGCATAAGCTCTAGGTTCGTCAAGATATTTGCTGACCAAATGTGTGATGCTGTGGATGGCGTCATCAGTGCCTCGACCCTGCTTATAGGCAAACTGAAAGGAGTTTAAGTGTCCATCTAATTACCTCCTGATCAGGGTCACCATCATCCTCTTAAAACACTTCATGACGATGGATGGTATAGAGCTACAGACCTGAAGTCATTGTTGACCACAGGACATTGTATTTTTGGAACTGTTGTGATTATGGAATTTTTCCAGGGACTGGGGATGATGTGTGAGTCCATATATATCTGGAAGGTGGGGTACCAAGCTGCTGTAAGCTCCTCTGCACAGGATCTCAGCAGAAAAGCAGATAACGCATCTGGTCCTGTGGCCTTTTTGGTGCAGACAGATTTTTGAACAGGGATTGGATTGGATAAACCACCAGCCTTGGGTCCTGTTCAGTTACTGAAATTGTCCTCAGGACCTCCTCACATTCAGAGGAGATGTCCTGGCTTTCAAACCTTAAACAAAAGTCATTCAGCTCAGTTACCCTCTGTTGGTCATTTGGGGTGCTGAGACATTTTTGAGCAGGGGACATATTAGTGATTCTCCTCACAGTGCTTCACATTTTCCGGATGTTATTGGCAGCAGTGTTTTTCTGTTATCTCTGACAATTGACAATATCATCTTGGGTGACTCCACCCCGAAGAAATTGGTTGGACTTCACAAAAATGTATGTTCAAAACACAATATCTCAGTTCACATGATGGTCCTTATCACCTCACATGAGCTGGACTATCGGGCCTCAGAACAGCTCAGAACAAAACTATTGCAACAGATATATTATAGGTAAAATAATGAAAGACTTCATTTGCTAACAGTAATAACACATAAACTAATGATAACACTAGGATTCAAACAAACCAGGATTTGTACATTTTACATTGTAATGGGAGGCAGTAATTCAGAGGCATGTATGTCCTCACCTCCCATTGAAACCAAAACAAATTTGGACTGAAGAGATTTCCTTCCTCTTGGTGATTTCACTGTTTTTAAAAGCCTACGTCACTTATTTTTCACAATACAGAAAAAAGGACATCTACTCATCCCAGTTAATTACGATAAACTTTCTTTTCACCACTTATTTACGGTTTTCTCAAAAATCACAGGAGTTCAATGGTAGGGTTTAGCATTCCGAAAGACTTTACAGTCTGTGTGTGTATGAGAAATGACAGGTCAATTTTCCCGGCAACAGGAAAAGTGCCCTGACTATAGAGACTTTGGGAGGGGCTTCTTATTGTCATTGCACAAAAACAACACAAAGTGACATTTGGCATTGAAATGTCGTTGTTTGGCTTCTGGGTTCTACAGAATTAAAATATGTTCTATATTACTTTAAAAACAAGCTAAAAATAAATGAGTGCAGTTAAAATGAGTAAAATGACTACAATAAATAGACATGTATAATATAAACAACAGATTTAAGAAAAGCACAAACTGGATAACCAGTATAATTTAAATCATTGGAAGTCTGAGGTAAGTGAGTATGTGACGGGGGGGGGGGTATTTAGTGTTCAGCAGTCTAATGGCCAGGGAGAGGTAACTGTTTTTAAACCTGGTTGTTCTGCAGCGGATGCTGCGGAACCTTCGGCCAGATGGTTGGCGGGAGAACAGACTGTACTGGGGGTGAGTGGGGTCAGAGAGGATCTGGTGGGCTCTGGATAGGTAGCGGGCATCTGCTATGTCCTGGATTGTGGGGAGTGAGGCCCCGAGGCTTCTCATCTGCCACAGGAAATGCAGGAGCTGCTGGAGGAGTAATTGTGGAGTGACCAGCTGAAGTCATCTGTGATCTGCACCCCCAGGTACTTGGTTGTGGTCATGACTTCCATGGCTGTCCCGTTGATGCGGAGAGGTATGTGGCTGGATCTGGATTTCCTGAAGTCCATGATGATCTCCTTCATTTTGTTGACATTCAGGACCAGATTGCTCACTGCGCACCAGTCCACAAGATGTTGCACCTCCTCCCTGTAATCCATTATTGTCCTGAATGAGGCCCACCACTGTTGTGTCGTCCGCATACGTCAGGATGTAATTGCTGCTGCACCTGGGGCGACAGTTGTGGGTCATCAGGGGCTCAGAACACATCCCTGGGGGGAGCCAGTATTCAGGGAGATGACACTGGATGTGTTGTTGCCCACTCGGACAGACTGGGTTCTGTCGGTAAGAAAGTCCAGCAACCAGTTACACAGTGATGTTTTGAGACGCAGGGGCTCCAATTTGCATACCAGGTCCTGGGGGATGAATGTTGAATGCTGAGCTGAAATCCAAGAACAGCATCCGTACATGGGTGTTCTTCTCCTCCAGGTGCTCCAGGCTCAGGTGGAGGGCATGGAGATGGCATCCTCTGTGGAGTGATATGGCTGGTATGCATATTGGTGTGGGTCAAATGATGTGGGGAGTATAGAAATGATGTGGTCCTTAACCACTCTGTCAAAGCACTTCATGATGGTGGCTGTAAGTGCAACACCATGAAAGTCGTTAAAGCATGTGATCCCTGGTTTCTTGGGGACTGGAATTATTGTGGCTGATTTGAAACACGGGGGGATGACAGCCTGGTTCAAAATGTCTGTGAGCACTTAGGCCAGCTGGTCTGTACATTCGTTGATCAGCCATCCTGGAATATTGTCAGGTCCTGCAGCCTAACGTGTGTTAACCTTCCTCAGGACTCCCTGTACTGCCGTGGTCTCCAGCTGAGTGCCTGTTCGTCAGGGTGGGGAGTAGCTTTTCGTGCAGGGTTATTGTTCAGAGCTTCAAACCTTCTGAAGATGTTGTTTAGCTCATTGAGGAAGCCGATGTTATCCTGACAATGTATGGATGTAGTTTTATAGTCGGTGACAGTCTGGATGCCCTGACTGATATTTATGCAGTCCCAGAAGAAGCACTGGACTTTCTGACTGTGTGCTTAGCTACTCTGATGGTACGGTTCAGGTTTGCCCTTGCTGATATGAGTGCCATTGCATCACCAGATTTAAGTGCAGCATTGCATTCCCTCAGTCTTTTACATACCTCCTTAGTCATCCAAGTCTTCTGGTTGACCAAAATGATGATAGTCTTGGTGACTGTGACCTTCTCCATGCCCCACTGTATGTAGCCTATCACAGATTCGGCGTACTCACCCACACTGATGTATTGATTGTCTGTTGCAGGCTCCCTGAATATGCTCCATTCTGTGTGCTCAAAACAGTCTTGCAGTACAGACATGGTTTCCTCAGGCCACACTTTCACCTTCCTCACATCAGGCTTCTCTCTGGTGAGCAAGGGCCTGTATGCAGGAATTAGCATAACAGAGAGGTGGTCTGGTGCCAAGGTGGGGCCGGGGGGAAAGCCTTCTTGATGTTTGTGTAAACCAAGTCCAGTGTATTCTCCCCTCTGGTAGCAAAATCCACATACTGGTAAAAATTTGGGAGCACAGTCTTCATGTTGGCCTTGTTAAATTCCCCAGCAATAATGAAAACACCCTCAGGGTGAATTGCATGTCGTTGATGGCATGGTAGAGGACACTGAGGGCTTGCTTACTGTTAGCACTGGGTGGGATGTAAACAATAACAATGATGACGCTGGTGAATTCCCGGGGCAGGTAAAAGGGTCTGCGTCTCACAATAATGAATTCTATATCCACAGAGCAATAACTGCAGACCAGAGTAGTGTTGTTACACCAGCTGTTGTTAGTGAATACAGGTCTACAGTAATTCTGTAGGGACGTCAGTTCACCGACACTGACACTTATGAATTAATAGATGAATTAATTAATTAATTGTACACTTTGAATATCTATTAATTATAAACATTAACTGAGAACTATGTGTGAGACTGCAGGAGCTTGATAGCACAGGACAGCTGTAGTTCTGGTATCAGGTGACCAGCATCAGCGAATCAGGTCACACATGAGGACAACAATTGAATCAAATCCGTCATTCCTACTTTGTTTGTCAAACATTTCACCATGCCATGTAACTCACTCTCATAGTCAAATGATGAATAGGACACGGATGAGATTTTCTACAATGTAATCATGTTTCCTAGGTTCCCAGCTCTTTTTAAAGTGAAATGTAGTTCAGAGGCATGTATGTCCTCACCTCTGATTGAAACCAATACAAATTTGGACCAAACAAATCTGCTTCCTCCTGCTGAGTTCAATGTTTTTAAAATGGCCCCAGTTCACTTATTTTTCATACTACAGACATAAAAAGTACATCAATTTGTCCCTCAGACCCTGCTGCAGATAACTACAAATTTACTATTCCCCAATTATTTACAGTTTTCCCCAAAATTACAGGAGTTTGGCAGAACTGTTACTGCAGCCCAAACAGTGTATTATTTAAAAGACTTATTTGGAGGGTGTTGTACAGACCACTGCAGTGTACGCAGATGACAAAAATGACACACGTCCACCAGAAGGTGTTGTTATACAAAGAAAACTGCATTTGGGGCTATAACTCACAAACCGTATGTTGCACATTCATAGAGAGAGATTCAGTCAGTAGTACTAAATAACATGCCCATTTCTTCCCCAAGTGTTTTTCGAGCAAAATCACAAAAACTGTAAAACTACCCAAAGGAAATCTTAGCCCCCCCTTATCAATGCTTGAAGTTATATGAGTTCTAGTTTATTTATTTATTTGGGACCATTGTTATTATTGTAAACAAAAACTAACAAAATTGATTGATAATTTATTGATCAATTACAGGAAATTACTTGGTTACTACAGCATAAGAGAGCTGCAGTAATGGGGTGCCCACCACATATGCCAAACAAGAATTCTATGGAATACAACAACAGAATGCAAGCACATACAATAAAACATACTCAGACAGCAGACACTGTACACACGACCAAAACAAAAAAAAAACCTAAATGACCAAAAGTAGAACGGGGGAAAAATATTTTCATTAACTGAAATAAATAAAAACTGTAATTCAAATAAAACACAATAACTAACTGAATTTTTATTGTGTTTATAAATCTAAAACATAAAAGTTCTGGAGGAAATTCCCTTTGCTTTCATCTTTGTCAGTAAGACTAGAGTTGGGAGCTGGGTTTTTTTTCCCATTTGTTTATTTTTTTTTTTCCAATATAATGTTGAGAAAGAAAAAAAGATATGAAAAACTTGCGAAAACAAAACAAGGAAAACTAATAAATCTATCCCAAAAACTAATTAAAACTAACTGAATTAGAAGGAAAAAAAGTCCAAACTGATAGGTTCACCTCTTTAACCCAGCATTATATAACACAGGACAGGTACAAAGAGACAATGAGGCAATTTCAATTACACATGTATATGGGAGAGCTAGGTCAGAACAAACAAGCTCTGCCGTCCTGACTTAGACATCTGAGGAGTCCCTATAGACAAGTTTACGCCACAAACCCTGGGTGGCGCCATTACCATCCAGATATGCAAGTTGCTTCCACTGGAATATGTGAACAGACTTCAATTGCTAGCGTTTTGTGACCTATAATGTCCTAGGAACATAGGTTTAGTACTTTGTCTGGAGATGGATGTGGTGCAGACCTGAGAGGATAATATGACTACGTGGCCCAACGTAACGCATGGCAAGATTTGTGCATATTTCATGGACTCCATAGCAATAGACAGGAAAGCTATGGACAATCTGACAGCCTCCGTGGTATATCAGTATCACCATATAAAGCACTAATATATATTCATAAATTGTACTCTCTCTCTCTCTCTCTTTCTCTCTCACACACACAAACATACAGATAGGGCTGCCAACTCCGTGAGGGGAAATACGGGACACTATGGCGAATCCCATCAGATTCACATACCTCTGATTTTTTTATGTAATCATCAATGGCAATATAAGAATTTCGTCTCACTTAAGTTCAGCTCAATACCAGACCTAAATTTGTTTTTAAATATGGTACGATTCCGTATTTCAAGGGACGTTTTACAAACCCACACACGGAGCACTGTAGGCGATCTGTCAATCCAACGTACACATACAGCATGTAATGTTAGCTCTACTGTCAATGAACATTAGCTTATATGCTAATCAGCTGTTTTAGCAAAACACCGGTGGCAATGTTCGTGTATGACAACTTCACAATTAACAGTATTGACGGTTTCATAGCTGAAGCTTTCATTTCATAGCTAAAGTTGCTGAATTTACCATCAGATTGAAGTTTTAAGTCGCTTCGGTGAGATAGTGTTTCGCTCTGTGAGTAGTCGCCTCTTTGGCTGTGTAAGGCCGGTGTATCCCAAAAATAACTGTGGAAACAGGTTATCCTCAGTTGGTCTTTTGTCCACAAAGTAATGGGAACACATAAAGACATTGGATTCTTTAGATTTAATGCTTCATCCAGGCCTGTGATTCAGAGTCTGTGTCAGGCTTTCGAAAAAATGACAACAAAGGAGGGGATGGACATTGCCTCTTTGTGGCATGTTTGTGGTCAAAACACTCTCTAACCACTCGTTTAGCTGTTTTCTTGAGCTTCTACATCCAACGATAACACACGTAGTTCCCAAACCACTTTTCCGCTTGTCGTTGTCCATAATTTTCTCACTAAATCACTCACTGTTAACATGTAAAGTCAACCGGAGGCTGCCAGAAAGGAAGTGAACAGCATAATCAGGAAGTAAAGTGGAAACGGGTCGTAAACTTGTCTATACATACGTCAACTAAAGGGGTGGGGAAATCATTTATAACAAGCAATATGATGACATAAACATTATTTTGACAGTTTCTTGAAGAAGTGCCATTTATCAGGCCAGGTGGTTTGCACTAGTCCTCATTATGATGATTTCTGGTCAATGGACCTCTTATCGCTCATCCTTGGGATCCAAGCAGCTCCAGGTTCCTGCATCTGGGAAAATATGCAGAGACACACACACAGAGCACAGAAGAAACTGGACAGAGAATATACACAATCATTTCTAACAATTAGATTAAAATGTTCCAATAAATGCTGTAGGGTAAATATATTTAAATGGAAGTACATAAATGTAGCTCTTAATAGGAGCCAGTTCTAATAAAAACTATTAAAACTATTATAACCTACATGGTTGAAGGAACACCACCTGAAGCTGAACCTGTTCAAGACTGAATTACTAGTGATCCCAGCTAAAGAATCAATCTGTCACAACATCAACCTCAGGATGGACTCTACCACTGTAACCCCAAACAAAGTTGCCAAATATGTTGGCGTCATGATCGATGACTATCTGTCATTCTCCAACCACATTGCAACAATCGCCTGGACCTACAGATTTGTGCTGTACAACATACAGAAAATCAGATCCTACCTCACCCAACATTCAGCACAACTACTCATTCAGGCCTGAATGCAGGAGCATTCCTGTCTGGATTACTGCAACTCCCTCCTGGCTGGTCTACCAGCCTGTGCTATAAAACCTCTGCAGATGGTGCAGAACACTGCGGCATGTTTGGTACTCACTCAACCCAAAAGCACCCATGTTACTCCTCTATTTATTCAGTTGCACTGGCTACCAGTGGCTGCCCGGATCAAGCACAAGACCTTGACCCTTGCCAACAAAACCATCTCAGGAACAGCCCCTGCTTATGTGAAGGATAAGTTAAAGGCTTATGCTCCTGCCAGAGATCTACGCTCTAGTTATTCATTAGAGAGCGGAGAGGCATCATTGCAGTAGATGGGTCAGGGATTGGGAATCATTTATTTTTAACGATAGTCACTCAACGATCAAACAGGACTTAACAATTAGTGATTTATATTCAGACTCACCAAGGGGTCCAATACAGGTGGCCTGACGGATCCGTAACCCGACCCATGATTAAACATTCTCTACCCAGGAGCTCGCTATTTAGCTTTATTATTTAAACACACACCACATCAGTGTTGCTCAGTGACATCTTGCTAGTACGTGTTCACACTTAAGGGACTGGTTAAATAACGGTAGAATGTTCATTATGTCTTACTGTTAAATTAAGTTAGTATTTTCTTTTCTCTCAGACATATGTGTAGGTATTTCTCACCTGACATGTTTCGGCATGTTACTTCCACCTTTCGTCAGAGGGTCACCTGAATGTTGCAGGTGAGAAATACCTACACATTGTAGGAAATCTTATGTTTTTAATTTCCTCTTACTCGTGTTCGTTTTAATCGGGAAGAAACCACCAGGATCCAAAAATAAAGTTTCAGAAGTTTTATTACCATTAACCCTAACAAAGAAATCTAGAAAAATTGTGCGACAGATATCTGGGTTTTTCTCTGTTCTGGTCCGGACGAAACCGGGGCGCTACAGAGAGAAAAGACACACGAGAAACACAGAAGTAATATTTTATAGTTGTCTTGATGACATCATCTTCTTCACACTGGAGTTGAAGATGTACGCCCTCGTTGCCATAGGAACACAGCTGCACCAAGGATGGGAGAGATGTCCTTCAGACCTGTATACTGGATACTTTGTTCAAAACCAGACAGGAACTTCACCCCCGGTTCAGATTCGGTTAGATAAGAAAGGTGATTTAGGGAAGAAACCCGTAGGCATGTTTAGATAAACAAGCTGATTTAGGGGTGTAAAGGAATGCCAGGTTAGTCATATAAGCACATTGTTAGTTTTGCATGTGTGAGCACATTGTACTTCATTAGTTTTGCATGTGTGAGCACATTGTACTTCATTTAATAGTTATATAAAGCAAACAATAAAACTTGATTGTGAGTAGAATTAATAAGTGATTAATTAAGTAATACAAGCATATTTATATATCTTCATTCTAATTAAGTGATACAAACATATTTATATATCTTCAACATATGTCTGAGATAAAAGAAAATACTAACTTGACTGGTTAAATGTTGTCCTGCATTTTGGAAATCTCTGGGCAGATATAAAGCTCCCTTCAAAATAAAACAATTTGGCTGTGTGGCTCAACCACGGATCCGCAGTTTCATCCATGAATATGCTTTTACTTTGTCACTTCCATGTCCCCGACCCGCCCACATTTCCTTTAACTTTACTTCTGCCCGTACCTCCAAAAATCACCAGATAAACCCTGCAGTTGGAAGTTTTAATGTGTATACATTTCTTAAAATAAATGCTGTGTCATTGTTTGGCCACTTGGCCACAGATATAAAGAACAGAACTTACAGTTCAGTGACTGGACCTCAGGAAACTGATTCACGGCCGTAAATCCAGGCCATTGGATTCAGGCTTCAGGCTTTACCAATTCAGGCTCCATGGACCGATTCATTCAGATATCATACGCCACAAAGCAATAACCGATTCAAATTCAAATGTCTTTTTAACAATGCGCTACACACTATAAGGGCAGGAATGCATGTCATGAAAATAAAAAAGGGTCAGAATGCAGTCCCGGTGCGTTCTGGCCCATTTCAAGCACTGGTAAGGAAAAGTGGAGCAGGTTCTTTTTAGTTCTGTCAAAATGAATGATTAATCCATCATCCTGATTAATCTGCTTCAGTCTTTTGGTCATGTGACTGCTTCTGTTGTTTTTTCTTCTTCATTAGTTTAATGCAGGGAACGGTTGCTTTAATGCTTCCAATATGTGTTGGTCACTATCAGACACTCAGTTACTCATGTCCACTGGAGCATCAATGAAAACCACAGTTAATGGACACACATCTGCCTCTTAAAAGCCCTTAGAAAAGCCCTTACATTGATCCGCCCTTACAGGCTGATGGGAAATGCTTCCACACGGACATTAAACTTCCACCACCAACTCTGTCACAACAGATCCAATGCTTTTGGTTCATTTTGTTTTTCTTTGTCAGTAACTTTACGCCAAAAGTACTCTAAAATAGGGTTGGGCGTTGTCTCCTTAATTGGCTGATGATGATGTTCACAGTAAAACATTGCAATGGACTATATCATCCACGAGAGGAGGGGGTGATGAAATTCATGATCGAATTTTGTACTCTCAAAACACGACACCAGAGCCTTCACATGGCAGAGAAGAAGATACTGAAGAAATGCGCCACGGCAGTGCCCAAAAAAAGGCGTCTTTAGGTAGCCTTCTAGGGAAAAGGATAACGAGAGAATCAACGCTCACTGGCGACCAAAAAGCTTAGGCCGAAATGGCCATCTACCTACAGGAAAGCGCCATCAATGGGGAAGAGAATCCACTGATGTGGTGGAAAAAGAACAAGTGCAGGTTTCTGCTCATGGCAAAACTCTCAAAAAATAAAAATAAAACAAGAAAAGCACAAACCTCCACCAAGGGTGGATATTTAATTAGTCTGTTTGGACGGATTTTGATAAAATATCAGGATGTGTTGGGAGTGTCACAAAGAACAAATGATTACATTTTGGTAGTGAATCCTGGATTCTGGATGACTTTGAAATTTTACATTGCGGTAAATGGAAAATGCATTTCAAAGCCATCTCTTCCAGATCACCACCAAATGTAACACATCCTTAAAATTTTACCAAAATCTGTTCAGAACTTTTTATGTAATGCTGCTGAAAGACAGGCAGATAAACAGACAAACAGACTTGATACAGTGGTACCTCTAATTATGAAAGATCCAGCTAACGAAAAACCCAAGTTACGAAAAACCTTTACCTCAAGTTTTTGTGTCTGAATACGAAAGAAAATTCTATTTACGAAATGAAACTGAAACCTTCTGAGACATAAATACAGTACATTACAAAGCGTAACTATGTAATTTATGTAAATACGTCACATATGTAGCATCCTTTTGACTATGAGGGAGCTACCCATGATGCTTTTTGTTACCTTTTGACCCTCATTTATCACAGAGCTGTTGCTGTAGCTCCCGGAAACACAGCTACTTTACCGCTAATTTGTCCACCTAGACCAGCGCTCGAGTATCAAAAGTTAAGGCGAACGGTGCAAGAAGAGAATATGACCAGCCTCTGTGGGAGGAAGCAGAAGCACGGCTGTCGTGGTGGATTTACAGCTATGCTAAGAGCTAACCGGTTCCGACCGATGCTTCATCAGTCGTGCGCGCTAATGTATACTTACTGGAAAACAAACTGGACTACCTTAAGCTGTATCTAAACACCAAACATGACACACAACACTGCTGCATCCTCATTCACACCCAGATGTGGCTCAACTCTGTCCTAGAAACTGCCATTAGCCTGGAACGGCTAACAATATTCAGAAGCCATGCTCTCACAGGTTAAACCCAGGGGGTTGGTGTTTGGGGGGAATGGCTAAAATCTAAATCTTCATTTTCCTTTAACACATTTCATACTAAATCAGTAATTTTTTATAATTTTTAAAGGGTTTGAGGTGTATTATTTGGGGCCTTGGAACAAATTAGGCCTTTTACATGTAAAATGCGACTATATTTACGAAAAATTTACAGTACGAAAACACTTGTGGAATGAATGAATAAGTGGCGGAGGTAATAAATACCTGTGTATATGGACTGCCAGCACGCCATCTGAATGGGCTTTCAGTGCCTCGGGTAGTGTGGTAACCCCGATCTGCAGTTTATTGAAGCTGGAGAAGGTTGTCCAGAAATATTGAAATTCAAACATATTTTAATTCACACCAGTGTCGGCACTCTATACATTTTAAGTTTAAAGGAAGGCCATTTTCTATTTGTTTTATTACTTTTCTTTCTTTCATATTCTCTCATATATATTCTCTAGTCCTTTATTGTTGCCCTGCGCTAGTGAGCTGCATGGGGATTTCTTGCAGTTAAAGTAAATGGCCAAAATTTGTTCTGTCGTGAGATTGCATTTCGTTCCATTATAATGAGCTTTGTTTGTTGTTCAATTTTTAATAAACTGCTTTACAGAAACACATACGTACCTATTTATTTTCTAGCCTTTTCACTGTGAATTAAATGCTTTGCTGATGTTAAACATCATCCTGTTAATGGCTAATTGTATTTGCTGTAATAATATGAATTATTTATCCTTAATATAGACATATAGAAAAAAACGAAGACATGCTAGGCCTATAGCCTCAAGATAAATATTGATTATAATGATAATAATAGGTTAATAAGGACAATTTAATGTCTAACGACTATTGCATATTAATTAGGTTTCATCATTTACCATGCAATCCCTGCTAAGTTTTTAGTTTAGTGAGGCATAAATATAGTCAGAGCATGCAAAAAGGGGCGTGACATCACAATGGTGACTATCCATCGTAATGGTGGGTCATAAATGATGATGCATGATGATATTGTCTATCGGTACAATCCTACTCTACTACCAATTTCTATGAAATTTTCAATAAAGTTGTGAGGTGGTCCAAAATGAATCCCATTGAAATGTTAGTGAATGTAGGTCTAAAGTTAAAGGCCAAGGTCAGAACAAATGTGTTTTCACTATGATCAGTGTAAAGGTAAATCAGGTATTTCCTTTTCATTCCTGTATACCCCATTTTGCATATAGCTTGATTTTGCTCTCCCAGTTAATGTGTCAAAGTCAAAGGTCACAATAGCGGTCCAAATTTTACTTTGGATATAACTTTTGATCTATTCCAGGGTTGCCGCGGGGTTGTAAAAGGTAGTGAAAGGTAGTAAACGAAATTAGACCAAATTAAGACTTGTAAAAAGTAATAAACGTCATCTGACCAGGTAGTAATTTTTTGACCTCCATAATGTGTCTAAAATACATTTTGTAATTTGTGTAATGCAAGCCTATCACCTTGAATTAATAAACTAGCATGAAATAGTTTTTATGTTCCAAATAGGACCTGAATGACCTGACTTGTACCTTGTGCGCATTGAGCCAATCAGGGTCGTGCTTCTCATAACCATAGTTGTTAGCCAGTTAGCAACATGGGTGGTTATCAATGAGAAACAACAAACTAGCTAAGTAGCTAGCAGCCTTGGTTTCGAGAAACACGCCCCTGAGTAGGCGACTAGCTGTCTTGCTGCCAAATCTGCGCTAGTTTATGGTGTTATTTCAGATGTGGGCAAAATTCTCTGGCTGGAGGAAGCTTCGTTCAAAGACTGGCTTAGGCCTGTAGCTGGTAACAGCCGAGAGGATTATTGCAACGTATGTAAGAAAGCTATAAATGTTACATGGATGGGGGTGAAGGCGGTGAAATCACACATGGAATCGAATAGCCATCAAACAAGGATGCAGGGACGAAACATGCAGCTACCGCTGTGTCTGTTTAGTGTTGGGACCAGTGCTGGGTATGTTACTTTGAAATAGTAATTAATTACAAATACTAGTTACTTCCCCAAAAAAGTATTTGTGTTACTATCTGCATTACTCCACTAACAAAGTAAATAGTTACCAGGAAAAGTACTATTGCGTTACTTTCTTTGTTTTTCCTTAAAAATTTCAAAGAAACAAAACAGTTGAACAGAACAGGTAAACAGGGTAACCATCCTTGTTCTGTGATGTTACTGTGGATTGATTTAAGATGCTTCCTCAATTAATTATTAATTAAAACACAAAGCGTGAACTTCTATAGCAGCTAGACTGGGACAGTAAGTTTCCACCATGAAATCCAAAAGTGTGGTGGATGAGTTGTTGATGAGTTTATGCAGAACAGCAGACTGGTGGTAATCGTTAAGTTTTTTTACACCATATTTAGCAGCAGAATTTACTGGAATATCAAATATTTTCTCTATGTGTGACGATTTAAAATGAGCTTTTAACATAATATTGCTCGACCTCATTTTAAAAAGTGACTGAAGCGCGGCAGTGTGTGTGTGTGTGTGAGTCGACAAAACAACTTCTTTCCTCAGTGACCGACTTCAATGATGCTCAGTAATCGGTCAATATTTTCTAATGCATTTCGTTATCCCTTGTCCACGTCTAGTCTTGTGATTTCCTCTTCTGCTGCCGCTTTGTTTTGGTGTTTTTTGTTAGTGATGTTACCATAACAACTGGCACGATATGACGTCATTGCCACACGTCTGAGAGGACAGGGCTAACTTATGCCCCCCCCCCCCCCCATTTGTTTCCAATTTATTATTTAATGAGATACTGTTTTTACACTATAAAAGTCTGTTTTATTATTATGTTTCTTCCAATTTAAATACCCTGATTTGCTGACTTTGCTGCTACAGTTTAACGCTGTGTTGGTAGTAAAAAATATTGTGGAGGGAGTGAAAAAGGTAGTAAATTCAACTAAAGTATCTCTGTATAAACCCTATATTCATCTTACAGATTTCCAATCACCATCAACTCTGCGTCTTGTGTGTATATATTTTGACCTATTGTTGACCCAAGAGGTCAGGGATCACTGGGTCAATGTCTAAAATTGCTGCCTGTCTTGGCCAGGGCCCTCTTGGAAAATAGATTTTTAATCTCAATGAGGTTTTCGTGGTTAAATAAAGGTTAAATAAAAATAATAATAAAAAAAAAAATTTAAATGGACTCGAACAGAAAAATCCCAGTAGAGATAGAAACTTAGTTACTATTGTTGAAAGATAGAAAACCTGGCATGGGCTTCAAAATTGAGTCAGGACCTTTGACCTTGAGTGACCTTGAAAGGTCAAAATCAATGTTAAATGATTTTAAATGGTGGTAAGTGGTAATAAGTACTCAATTACTATTAAGCTACTGGTTTCCGAAAACAGACTTCCGGTTGAGTGGACGCTGGCATGTTGCGTTGCCACTGCTCGCCAACACTGGCTGCTCCTCATCTGAGTTTGTCTGCTTGCAAAGATTACATCTTCCATCAGCTGCTCTACCACACTGTGCTCAAACAACACACAGTGATTCGCCGAACCATGGCTTCTGCACATGCCTCAAGCTAACCTGCTACAAGCTAGTCATCCACTTGTTGACTTACCTGGCAACAACACAATGACTATTCTCAACCCAATGACTCATCTCCACCTGGCTATGTTTACACTTCCCGTTGCCTTGGCAACGGTCGCAGCGGAGGCCTCGCAATACTTTACCGTGAGACTTGGAAAGTGTCACCCGTTTCTGTTCCTGCTTTTAATTCGTTTGAATGTATTGTTTCTTCTCTGCCTGGTCCATCTCCAACTATTATAGTGTTAATCTACCCCCCCCCCAAAAGCCAACAAAGACTTAATTATTGAACTTTCAACTCTTTTAACACATTTATCCATTTTATCCCCCAACATTCTGCTGGGTGATTTCAACATCCACATGGACAATCTCAGCCTCCCTCTATCCAATGACTTCTCCTCCTGCCTTGACAGCTTTGGTCTTACACAATTTATACATTTTTCCAACACATAACAAAGGACACACACTCTACTTACTTTGCTGCTCTGGCCTCACCCCATCCAACATGACCGCTGACGAACTTCCCTTTTCTGATCATTTTTTCATCTCATTCAGTGCTCCTATCCATCTGTCCACAAGCAAGTCCCTCCCCCACATTTCCTACCATAATATTAAGGACATCAACACATGACACTCTTTCCTCCAACATCAACAGCATTCCACCCCAGACCTTCTCTCCAACCCTAATGACCTGGCATCCTTTTATAATTCCAATCTCAGCACCATCCTCAATTCCCTTGCCCCTATCAAAACACGCTCTGTTTCCTTCACAACCTCTGCTCCCTGGTTTAATACTCATCTGCGAACCCTGAAAAGAAAGGGTCGCCAACTTGAGCGGCTCTACAGAAAATCCCATCTCACCATGTACACTCAACAAAAATACAAACGCAACACTTTTGTTTTTGCTCCCATTTTTCATGAGATGGACTCAAAGATCTAAAATTCATTCCAGATACACAATATTACCATTTCTTTCAAACTTTGTTCACAAATCTGTCTAAATGTGTGATAGTAGTGAGCACTTGTGCTTTGCTGAGATAATCCATCCCACCTCACAGGTGTGCCACATCAAGATGCTGATCTGACATCATGATTAGTGCACAGGTGTGCCTTATACTGCCCACAATAAAAGGCCACTCTGAAATGTGCAGTTTTGTCTCACAGCAAAATGCCACAGATGTCACAAGCATTGAGGGAGCGTGCAATTGTCATGCTGACAGCAGGAATGTCAACCACATCTGTTGCTCGTGCATTGAATGTTCATTTCTCCACCATAAGCCGTCTCCAAAGGCGTTTCAGGGAATATGGCAGTACATCCAACGGGCCTCACAACCGCAGACCACGTGTGACCACACCAGCCCAGGACCTCCACATCCAGCAGGTTCACCTCCAAGATCGTCTGAGACCAGCCACTCAGACAGCTGCTGAAACAATTGGTTTGCATAACCAAACGATTTCTGCACAAACTGTCAGAAACCGTCTCAGGGAAGCTCAACTGCATGCTCGTCGTCCTCATCGGGGTCTTAACCTGACTCCAGATCGTCGCCGTAACAGACTTGAGTGGGCAAATGCTCACATTCGATGGCGTCTGGCACGTTGGAGAGGTGTTCTCTTCACGGATGAATCTGGGTTTACATTGTTCAGGGCAGATGGCAGACAGCGTGTGTGGCGTCGTGTGGGTGAGCGCTTTGCTGATGTCAATGTTGTGGATGGAGTGGCCCATGGTGGTGGTGGGGTTATGGTATGGGCAGGCATCTGTTATGGACGAAGAACACAGGTACATTTTATCGATGGCATTTTGAATGCACAGAGATACCGTGATGAGATCCTGAGGCCCATTGTTGTGCCATACATCCATGAACATCACCTCATGTTTCAGCAAGATAACGCACGGCCCCATGTTGCAAGGATCTGTACACAATTCTTGGAAGCTGAAAATGTCCCAGTTCTTGCATGGCCAGACACCGGACATGTCACCCATTGAGCATGTTTTGGATGTGCTTGACCAGCGTATTCGACAGCGTGTACCAGTTCCCACTAATATCCAGCAACTTGGCACAGCCATTGAAGAGGAGTGGACCAACATTCCACAGGACACAATTGACAATCTGATAAACTCTATGCGAAGAAGATGTGTTGCACTGCATGAGGCAAATGGTGGTCACACCAGATACTGACTGGTTCTGAGTCCCCAGACCCCCAATAAAGCAAAAAAAAATGCACATTTCAGAGTGGCCTTTTATTGTGAACAGTATAAGGCACACCTGTGCACTAATCATGATGTCAGATCAGCATCTTGATGTGGCACACCTGTGAGGTGGGATGGATTATCTCAGCAAAGCACAAGTGCTCACTATCACACATTTAGACAGATTTGTGAACAATGTTTGAGAGAAATGGTAATATTGCGAATCTGGAATGATTTTTAGATCTTTGAGTCCATCACATGAAAAATGGGAGCAAAAACAAAAGTGTTGCGTTTATATTTTTGTTGAGTGTATATACAACCCTCATCACTAATTATAAGAACTCAATCACACTTGCTAAAAGAACTTATTATGCCGACATTGTCCTTTCCAGTGAAGGAAACTCTAAATCCCTTTTCTCCCTTCTGACCAAAATTACCAATGCCCCCAACCCCCCCCCCCCTTTTCTACTCTGTTGACTCCTGTAACCAAATCCTCAACTTCTTCATTAAAATAATACAAACAATCCACCAGCAATTGCTCCACAGCCCACCTCACCCCCCCACCTTCACTACCCCTCACCACACATCACTTTACACATTTTCAACTACCCTCCAGTTCTGAAATTGCTGACCTCAACCAACTATCCAAGCCCACAACCTGTCAGCTTGACCCCGTACCCACCTGTCTAGTTAAATCATGTCTTCCATCCCTCCTCCCTCTAATAGCTGCCATCATCCACTCCTCTATGTCCTCTGGTATAGTCCGAGACCAGTTTAAAATTGCAGCCGTTACCCCCATAATTAAAAAACCTGGTATTGATCCCAACAACTTCAATAATCTACGGCCCATTTCTAACCTTCCATTCATCTCCAAGATACTGGAAAAAACTGTTGCAACCCAGCTTCACTTCTACCTCACTGACCATAACCTCCTTGAGCCCTTCCAGTCTGGTTTCCGTCCATGTCATAGCACCGAGACTGCCTTGCTCCGCACCACCAATGACCTCCTTACTGCTGCCGATTCCGGATCACTCTCCATCCTTGTCCTGCTTGATCTGAGTGCTGCTTTTGACACCATTTCACATTCCATTCTCCGAAATAGACTCTCCTCCATTGGTCTCTCCCGCACAACAATTAACTGGTTTCATTCTTACCTGTCAGGCCGCACTCAGTTCATCCAATTAAAAATGTTCACGTCCGACCCCCATCCCGTCTCTGGTGGTGTGCCCCAGGGCTCTGTCCTGGGGCCCCTCCTCTTTATCATTTACCTTCTCCCCCTTGGCCACATTTTCCATAAACATAACATTCAGTTTCATTGCTTCGTGGATGACACCCAGCTCTATTTCTCTCGCAAACCTCATTCTTCACTTCCCCCTCCCTCCCTTACCTCCTGCCTCCTCGATTTGAAATCCTGGTTCACCTCCAATTTCCTCAAAGTCAATACAAACAAGACTGACATTCTGCTTTTTGGCATAAAATCTATTCTTTCAAAAGTTGACAGTTTTTCCATCATCATTGACAATTCCTCAGTCTCCGCTTCCCCCCAGGTTAAGAATCTGGGTGTCATCCTCGACAGCACACTCTCCTTCCGCTGACACATAAATCACATCACCCGGGCTGCATATTTCCACCTCCGCAATATAAACCACTTCTGCCCCTCCCTCACCCAACTCAGTACTGCCATTCTCATACACAGCCTGGTCACCTCCCGTCTGGACTATTGTAATGCCCTCCTCTTCGGACTCCCTCACAAATCCATCCATAAACTACAACTGGTCCGCAACTCCGCTGCTCGCATCATCACAAGGACACCTGCCTCCCAACACATCACCCCCATCCTCCAGCACCTCCACTGGCTCCCTCTCAAACATCGTACCCATTACAAAATCCTGCTGTACACTTTCAAGTGTATCCACAACCTGGCTCCTCCCTACCTTTCTGATCTCCTTCATGTGACCACCCCAGCTCGCTCCCTCCGGTCCTCCTCCTCCATCCACCTCTCCATCCCCACTGCTCGCCTCATCACCATCAGGAGCAGAGCAATCAGCCGCTCTGCTCCCCAACACTGGAACTCTCTGCCACCAGACCTCCGCAACTTTGACTCTCTCCCTACCTTCTGCAGCAGACTCAAAACTCACCTTTTCCAAATTGCATACCAATTTGTTGTTCAAGTTGGTCATAATCCAAGTTTTCCTTTCTTCGCTCTTTCCATTTATTTCATCTTTTTTTTCTGCCACAGCCACCTGTTTTTATCCATGTAGTTTTAGTTTTTCAACCTTTTTATACTGTTTTTACTCTGTTTGTTAAGCACCTTGAGAGTTTTGAAAAGCGCTGATGAATAAAATGTATTATTATTATTATTATTATTATTATTGACAGATAGGAAACTACATGTGCAGTCCAAAATGGTGTCATGACCTTTCACCTTGAACAGCCTTGAAAGGTCAAACACATAATGTCAAATTTTTTTAGAGGGAGATGTCCATTAAGAGATAAAATGTGCCTGAGGGGGTGGGGTTTGTTGTTGGCACCATGTGTTTGAATTTTTTCCTGGTTTGTTCTTCCTCCTCAGATCCAACAGGCAGCAGAACGACCTGAGAGGAACTTTGTGGACACGCGTCAGTTAAAGGTAAATATAGAATAAACAGACATGACACCCAAAACAAAGCAGTCGGAGACAGCTAACCTCCGCCGCATGTTTTTTAATTCACATGTGACGAGATAGAACCATAGGTGTTGACCCATCTGATGCCCGAAGGTCAATGTGAATGCAAAAAAACATGAGATTCTATCTTGTCTGAATCCTGAGATATTACCACTTATGTGTTTTAGATGTTGACCTTTAGTGCGACCTTGACCTTTGACCTGCAATGCTCAAAATCTAATGGGTTCTTCCTTGACCCATTATCTATCATTCCTGAAAGTTTTATCAAAATCCATTCAGAGCCTTTTGCGTAATCCTGCTGACAGACAGACAAACGGACTCAAATTTAATACCAAGGGAATGGTACATCTGTGCTCCATTTCATACAGATAATAAATATTGTCTGTGTTTTTCTCATTGTCATAAATATTACACTTCACTGGGAAACAAAAAAAAAAATCCTTAAAGTATCACTCCATTAAGAGATTTGACAGTGTGAAACCAAACATGAATATGTGTCATGATTTATTCACTGATTAATGAAATGAATTCATCTTAAGGGTCAGCTGTAAAGGATCACCTTTACGGGTGTTACAACCCAGATTGATGGTGGAGTCTAGGGGTAGGAATAAGGGAAATAACAGAACTTGTAAAGTGGGATAAAAAAGATTTATTTAACATAAAGGACACAATGGCAACTAAACATGTCTCACAGCCTGCACAAACACAACTCAAACATAAAGTTCTCCACACACACTAGGAGCAAAAATAAAGCACAATAAACCAGAAACAAAAAGGGGAAAAACACAAAGAGGCCACACACGGCACAATCAACAATAACGTTCTCTATTTTTACACAAAGACAAGCTGAGCTATAGCAGAACTGCAACACAACCACAGTCTGCCTCGAGTGACGGGATGGGCGCCTTTTTGTCCAGGCCTGATAAATATGACGATGGCTTGCAGCTGTCAATTGAGTGGCTGCAGCTGGTCAGGTGAAGGTTCATGGGGGTGGAGCATGCTCAGAGGGAATCCCCAGTGATTTCATCCCGCAGGCAGTGGTCGGCCAGGATCCAACCCCCGATGACACACACACACTCTAGTCCGTAACAACAGGTCAGCATTAACGGCAGATATTTCATATATATTTCAGTCACGGCTCCAGCAATCCGGCAAGAGACAAGGACACGGGTTACATTTCCTTGAGGAACTGTATGGAAGTCTAGTTAAATTTATTCTCTAGAACACAGGGGTCTAAAGGGTTCAGTTTTTCTATAAAACTGTTCTTTTACTTGTTTTTACTAAGCCTCTTTTTCTACAGCCTGTCTTTCTAAAGCTGTTTTTCTATAACCTATTTTCTTTCACCTAATTTTTCTATAACCTGTCTTTCTGTAACCTTTTCTTCAATAACTTGTTTTATATAACCTGTTTTTCTATAGCCTCTGTTTTTCTGTAACCTCTTTTCTATAACTTTTTTTTACCTGTTTTTCTTTAAGCAGTTCTTCTATAACCTGTTTTTCTATAACCTGCTTTCTATAACCTGTTTTTTTCTTTAACCTGTTTTCTATATTGACTGTTTTCAATATAGAAAAAAGTTTAAAGAAAGCAGGTTTATTGAAAGTTCCCAGGGTTTCTAAAAGCACAGTAGGAGCAAGAGCCTTTAGTTACCAGGCTCCTGTCTTATGGAACCAGCTTCCATTTAATATTAAAGAGGCTGACACAGTCTATTGAGCTCCGGACATCACGTGACTTTCGTTGTCAGACGCCATTTTGGCAGGAAACATGGCAACTGACGCCAGCGTTGACAACTTCCGATCGACTGACTTTACACGTCATTTTAATTCCCACGAAATTCGGCTCTACACCAACAAATTGGATAGATTAAATACTAGCGACCCTTATAATGCACCTGGGGTGCTTTACAAGGACGTGTCATTCTGCCCCCAAGACGTACCAGACTTGTGCTACGCAGACATTCACTCCTATCTAGTAAGCTTTCCATCAGTTTATACTGGGGACTCTCTAAGACTCCACTGCAGCTGTGGAGATTGACACAAAAAAACATCGTCATCATTACTAGAAAGGTAAGCATTAAATTATTCCACTTTGTCTTGTTAGCATGTTTGTTTATTAGCTTGGCTAGCTACAGCTGTTTCAACAGCAGCATATTCTCAGCCCTTAAGGCTTGGCATTCTAGTTCCAGGCACTGGATGCGTTTACCACAGATGTCAGAGGTGCATGGTGTTGCTGGGTCAGTCTGGACAGGACCATTGTCATGTGAGTCAGTCGGGACAGGACTATCATCTGAGTCAGACTGGACAGGATATTCTTCGTCATCCGAGTTGTTCAGAGGATGTGTATTTTGGCCCTCTGATGCAGAGTTGTTGTTTTGGGGACAATCAGTTAATAGCCTTATGAAAACACAGAAGCAACAAAAGTGCCCATGCATTATACAGAGAACAGTTTGGTACATCTCGTGGAAATATGATATAAGCGTTCATGCATTATACAATACTGATGACAGCTTGTCATGTAAGTGGAAATGATAGATTGTCATGTCAATAAATTATATCAGCCCTCATTAAACGAACCTTTTTGTTTATAATTGGATCAAGTTCACGACAGTAACCGAGCGATCATGCAAGTGCAACAAAAGTAATCAGACGTGAGTTTGACACTACTTACCCACAACGGATGGCTTTTGTTCAGCTTAGTCCTCTGCCTTCGGTTGAAAACCTCCAATCTCGCCATTCTTCTCCTCTTCTCCAGAGATGTAAGGTACTCGAAAATTGATGGCACAAAGTCCGGACTCAGCGGGTTTTCACTCTTTCTCCCTGCAAAATAAACAACTCAACATCCAACTGGGGTTTGTTTACCACTAGCTAGATAGCAAGCTAACTTGCCAGGCTAAGCAAGACTCGGTCTTAAAATGACACGACAGACAATGTTCGTGACCTATAGGAACTGTGGTTTATGGTTCAAATACTTATGTAAAATTGTGACCAGAAACTCTCATGTGTTATTGTACATTTTATCGTGTTATTTTCACCCACCTGGTATGAAGTGCTCACTGCATAAGCGAAATCCAACAGATGGGGGGTCCCATCTTTCTGACTTATTTTGCCGGCTCCTGGGTTTTTTAATCGCGCTGATCCACTTTTCCCTCCTCTCTGGATCTTTCGGGATGCGGTAAAATGACAGCCCTTTCTTTTTCCCTCTACTATTTTTGCATCCTGGTGCACGAAAACTGTCTACCATCTTCATAATGACTGCCTGCTACGTCTACTCTGTTATGAATTTTAAATTTCCTGCCAAAATGGCTCCGCCCAACGGTTTTGTCACGAGACCGCCCAGTATGATATCATCCTCCGGAGCTCAATACATTTAAAATTAGGTTGAAAACATTCCTGTTTGAGAAAGACTATGGTCAGGTTAGTTAAAAACAGACTGAAGTCACAGTCCAGTCTAAGCTGCCCTAGGAGCTAGAATGCTGGGGGAAGTACAGACACTGAGGTTTTTCTCTTTCGCTCTCTCCTTCCCTTTTCTCTCTCCCTCTCTTTCTCTCCCTCTCGTACCAGTTTTTTGTCAATTTTATAACCAATCTTCCATATGAAGTCTGTTCATGTCTAGTCACCTGGTGTCCCCTTACCCCCCTCCCCCCTGGACGGAGTGGTGGCTCTCTTGACAGTGTCTACGTGGGAGCCATGGACGACAGGATCTGCGGTGACTCACCTGATCTGACCTGTGACCCCAGACCTCCTCCTTCACCTGCCTGGTGTCTGGAACCCCCCCACCCTTCATTTATGAATGGACGTTCATCTATAGTCTGTCCGTCCATGGGAGTGGATCTCTCCTTCAGTGTGGTTCTCCTCAAGATTTCTTCTTTTTCCCACTGGGTTTGGAAGTTTTTTCTTGCCGAGAAGGAGGGTCTAAGGACAGGGGATGCCTGGGACTTTTCATATATCTCTGTAGTTGATTGTGTTTCTTTAAAGCCCTGTGAGACGACTTTATTGTGATTTGGGGCTTTATAAATAAAATTGAATAACCTGTTTTCTATAACCTTTTCTTTTATAACTTGTTTTATTAAAGCCTATTTTTCTATAAACTTTTTTCGACAGCCTGTCTTTCTATATCCCATTTTTTTCTAACTTGTTTTTTCTCTTAACTTGTTTTTCTATCACCTTTTTTTCAATAACCCGTTTTCACTAACCTGTTTTTCTATAGCCTGTTTTTTCTGTAACCTCTTTTCTATAACTTGTTTCTCTTTAACCTGTTTTTCTTTAAGCTGTCTTTCTATAACCTGCTTTCCTTAACCTGTTTTCTGTAACCACAGGTGTGTGCTACATGCTTTGACCTGTCCGTCAGTCTTCTTCGGGTTCTGGAAATGACTGTCACTCTGGTACCTGAGATCTTTTTGGATTGGTCCCGCCCTTCAGCAGAACTCCTCCTGCGACGCTTGGCTCAGGTACTTTAGACACCTTCACATGTTTGTCAACAAACATAATGCTGCTAGGATACAAACAATGGCGCTGCCTGTAGACCGGCATTATGAGCTGTCAGACAATGCTAAATCTTTGACTTTTCATGATCAAGAATGCTACATAAATGAATTAGCACTTATAAGTGGGCATCACCTACCGGATCCTTACTTGATAGGAGTGGACGGACTTTGTCAGTAAGTTTCCAAGTATTCAATGGCTTGACATATATACCTACTTGATTGACAAGCCTTCTATGTACACTCATGAAAAACTTTGCGCCTACAAGTCTTTAGACGCATAAGACTATGTTATGTGTGGGCATGGGTAAAACATGTTTTACACTGACATAGACCTACACTTGTGTGCACTGAAGTTAAAAATGTTATCAAGTCAGTGTCAGGGCCAGAAGGTTACTATGTACAAAGCCTGGGTGCTTTACAATTAGCTGGATGGCTATATTTAGATGGGTAACTGAACATGTTTGGCAGGGTAAGCGTCCTACTGTATTGAATAAGTTGTTACTGTTTGTCCTTGCAGGGGGGTATTCCAAGTAGGTGGTTTAGTGGTAAGCCTGGGTAAGTTAACCTAGAGGTGGTGATAAACCTGATAACTGAAGAGCTTGAAGTCCTTATTCTCTTAAGTAGAGAAAGCTAGCAGACTACTCTATTAAGTTTATTACTTCCTCTGGCTTAACTTAGCAAGGGATAATGTTGCCCACGAGTTACTATCAGAAAAATATTCCCTGACAGGGGCCAAACAGCACCCCAATGTTGAAGGTGCTTATTCCACAGGTTATTACAGCTTATTAGTGCTACCACTCTAACAGACTGGATAAAATAGTCGTAATAAAATCAGCCTGCTGAGGGCTTGGAACATCAATTCAAAGTGAACGGGAGCTGTCACAGGGTTCTAGAGGGCCGTAGAATAACGTAGTTTAATCACTTAACCACCTAGTTGGATATCCCCCATATTTTTCTTTTCATTTTCAAGTTGTAGTCATTTCTCATACACAGACGCACAAACACACACACACACACACACAGTAGGATTTTCAAAATAAAAGCCCTAGTAAAAATTCCTAAATAGCATTGTTTTTAACCTAGTGGTTGGTTGTGAAGGGTAACGTGTTGTGGCATGGGACGCAGAGCACGGTTAGAGCATAACGTACTGACCAATGCTGCTTGCAACTTTAATTAGCATTATTATTTTTATTTATTTCCTTTTTTTTTTTTTTTTTTTACTTATTATAGGTGTGATGGTAAAATGTGTAATAATGATCTCCTTTTCCTTCTCCTTCTTTTCCTTCCTATTTCCCTTCTTCTCCTTTATTATCATTCTCCTTTATCTCCTTCCCCTTCTCCCTCCCTTCTTTTCTTCTTCTTCATTATCTTTGTCTTTGTGTTTGTGATGATCAGCTGTTAAATCAGGTGTTAAACAGAGTCACAGCAGAAAAGAACCTGTTTGATCGAGTGGTTAACCTCAGACTGCCAGGTATATACATACACACACATATATATATATATATATATATATATATATATATATATATATATATATATATATATATATATATATATATACATACACATATACACACAAACTACACAAAGTCCACGCACACACACACACACACACAATTCCGAATAAAAGTTAATCCCGCTTTAAGATGACCATGTAAACGCCTAATTCCAGTTGAAAATGTTAATTCCAAATTAAACTTAATTCCGAATAAAGTCACTGGTTTATTCCAAATAAGAAAATGTGCTTTAACATTATTCCTCTTGTTCTAAACATGCTCCTGGTCTTGTTGTGATGATGTCCATATTTAAGCGTTCTGTGCTGCCGGCATTAGTGTAGGAACATTTTCCGAGATGGCTGTGTGAAGCAAACATTGGAGTCACGGCGAAGTTAAATATTTGATTGGAGTATTGGACGAATTAATATAATGGAAAGAGTGGGATGGGAGGAAACATAAAAATATAGATCTGCAGCGCAGGCAAAATATTTATCACGAGCAGCAACAGGAGCATCAGGCTGAAAGAGACCAAGTACTTCAGCAGCTACAGGAAAGAATACTGAGCAGACTCCTGGAGCAGAGCACATGTTCCATCCAGAGACTTATTGGTGCAATGTTTGAGGGCCTCAGGTCTATAACACTTAGACCACAGGCTAATCCACCTCCTCCTCATTTTTATACAGATCCCCAACCCAGACACGAACAGATTCAGGAACCTCAGTATCGACACTCAAACTTTCCCACACCAACAGACAACACACACCCAGAGTCTGACTACACACATGTATGAATGTAGACTTTATTATTATTTTCTGTTTGCTTGTTTGTTTTTTTAGATAGTTTTGTAAGTGCCTGTGTTTGCTTGTAAAAACCTTTAAAATAAACTTTGCACTTTAAGTACTTCTGTGTGTAATGTATGCTCAACAAAAATGGAAGTGAACACGATTTGTTTTCTTCCGGTAGACATTAAGACATCACGTGGGTGTTCTGTCCAATCAGAACCCTCTATACCTCCAGCTCTTAAAACTGAATTAAATAGAGCAAAATACATCTGTTTCCCATGTAAACGCTTATTCGGAATTAACATGTCCATGTAAACATGAAGGAAATGGCTTTAATTCTGAATTCATTTCTTCAGAATAAATTATTCGAAATTACAAAACATCATGATAAACATGATTAACACTGGTGTGTGTGTGTGTGTGTGTGTGTGTGTGTGTGTGTGTGTGTGTGTGTGTGTGTGTGTGTGTGTGTGTGTGTGTGTGTTTGTGTGCGCGTGCGTGCGTGCGTGCATGCATGTATGTGCACGGATCAGGTCTGGAAAGTGTGGACCACTACCCTATCCTGGTGGCAGTGACTGGGATCCTGGTGCAAATCCTGGTGGATGGAGATGGACAGGGGTAGGACCTATATTTTATTCCGCTTGTTTGAGTCATTTTTAGGGGGCCAAGCCCGCAGGACTGAATCCCGAGGTAGGAAATTAATTGGAAGTAACTAAGTAAAAGTACTTCATTACTGTACTGTTTAGGTATCTGTACTTTACACTTACCCTTATTTCTTTTTCTGCCAACATTTTACTTTTACTCCCTACATTTTTGCATAAACACCTGTACTTTATACTCCTTACATTTCTATAAATATCTGTACTTTATACTCCTTACATTTATATAAATATCTGTACTTTATACTCCTTACATTTATATAAATATCTGTACTTTATACTCCTTACATTTATATAAATATCTGTACTTTATACTCCTTACATTTATATAAATATCTGTACTTTATACCCAAATTCTCAGAATAGACTTGTTACTTTTTCAAACAAAACAGTGGCTTTAGAGGGAAAATCACTGGTGAGTAATTGTGACTTTTAAGCTCATAATTTCAACTCTTTTTCTCATAATCACATATGACATAATGATGGTATTTCATCTAAATTGTGACTGTATTTTTTCATTTTTCCTAAATTTCCTGTCCATACCTACAAAACTGAGTTTTCATCTACACATTATTTAACTTTTAAAGGCTTTATTTTTTGGATACTTTTGAAACGTTCCTGTTTTTTCCTGGTTAACCACTAAGCCCCATGGGGGTTTTCTGGCAAATTCCACCTAAAATGCACGCCCAAATTAAAACAGCTATTGCTTTGCAACTACCAAGACGAAAGTCATGAAACTTCACCGGTGTGGAGATAACACCTGGAAGTTTGTAAGTCATCTGTCATATATTTGTTACCCGATAACTCTGCTGTGATCAAATACACAGCAGAAAAATGAAAAAATTATGCCCAGATTGAATACAATACAAATACAATTTTTAGAGTCAATTTAGAGCCTCAAGATGTGGTTTTACAGTAAAACTCTGAATTATGAATCTGTCCGCACATTTTTGACCATTTACCATCTAAAGTTTCAGGTTTGTACACCAAATAACAATGATTCTACAATGATTTTAGTAAGGACAGCACTAGGCAGCTCTACAATTTGGTCACTTAGAGAGCTTTTTAGACAAACAAACCCAAATGTGTTTGTTTTTTTTACGTCGTAATTTGATACATGCAACAAAATACTAATGTGCCTTATAGTATGTAATGTGCACACACTAAAGTCCTTTTCTTTCATTTTTACTCTTTGCATTATAAAAATCTACCATTGTGCATGGTTTGAATGAATAAATAAAAACAATAAACTGTATTTGTGTCAGTATGCAACAGTATAATAAAACTGTGCACATAAAAACACTGAACACAATAGAAACTGAAACTAATATCAAACTCGGAATAGTTATTAAAAACCATATTTACTGGTGCATATTTCTACCCAGTTCCTGACTGGGACACGCAGTGGGAGAGTCAGCTGTGTTAGAAAGTTAAAAACAGCTTTAACTTTTGAATGGATGGTCCTAATTTAATAATTTAAAGTTTGTTAGACTTGTGAAAGCCGAGAGAATCACATGATGTTAAAGAGTGACTTTACTTTACCAGGAGTCAATAGCAACGTCCAATAGAATGGAGATTACACACCGTGTCTGGCCATGGAAACCGGGAGGACTACCGGACTTTTATTCACTGTGTCTATAATGCTAAACGATGCTAAACAGACAAAAAATAAGTTTCATCATATTCTACATGTGTGTGGGCAACAAATCCAAGTGGAATTTTCTACCTACAACTGACCTTTGATTCTAAAACACAGAAACAATTCAGACTTGTGTTTGTGCAAAACTAAATCTTCGTTGTCTGTGTTTAGTTTCATATCTAGGATAATATTAATCACATTCTGAAACGGATTACACAATTAGAATCCATGAAGTGTTAACTTCCACTATAGCACACTATATGGCATGTATTATTAAATATTAGGGGTGTGACGAGACACTCGGCTCACGAGACAAGATACGAGATTGGGTTCATGAGATCGAGACGAGACAAGATTTTAAGAAAACTAAATTACAAAATATATGAATGGACAAGAGATTTATTTTCTTGAGTTGCACATGGATTTTATAACTCTGTAAGCGTTAAGTTTATGTTGTGTGAATTTATGTTCAGTAGTCCCTGCTCTATTGTATCTGTGACACTAATTGAAAAAAAGGATATGGTTTTGAAATTATATTTGTTTGTTTTTCTTCTCAGTAACATAAAATAAAATAAGTCCTTGAGGTTAAATTGTCCATTTGTATTGAATCAAACTGAACTGAATTAGTTAAATCGTTCACTATTTTTTATGAATCGTTCTGAATCGGATCATAGTCTGTGAATCGAGTTTCGAATCAGATTGTTGTGTGAGTGAAAGATTCACACCCCTAACTGTTAGTATTATTATCATACTGTAATTTCAACACTTATCATTAGCATAGTGCCATTTCAATATTGTTAGCATTCTTAGCATAAAACTATTTTAACACAGTGTTGCTAGCATAGTACCATTTCAAAGCTGTGGGCATTATTATCATAGTACAATTTCAACACTGTTAGCATTGTTAGCATAATACTGAAGAAGTGCCTAAACATACGCTCAGTCATTGTATTTGTTGTGTTCGTCACTCTTTATCATTGTGTCGTGCAGACTGTACCTGATACATTTACCAGAGCTGGTATTTTTACTGCAGACAGTCTGGTGTGTGTTCACCTTAAAGAGCCAGTGCTCTAAAACAACTTCCCATTGTCAGTACAATAAATTAGTTGAAAATGCACCTGTGAAGTTTAATGAATCTTGTAGATGGACTTGTGGAGTTGAATGAATGATGGAAATTGACCTGTAAACAACTGTTCTATTGAATTAAGTTTAAAAAATTATTAAATCAGATTAATTATCATGATCGATTAATCTGTGTTAATGAATGAATTTTGACAGCTCTAGCAAAAGGATCAAATAATAAAGATACAAAAGATCAAATAAATAAAAATCAGATAGAATAAAAATCAGTCTGGGGTAAAAACCTAATAATCTATCAAATTACAATGATAATAATTAAAACTGCAAGCAGTGTTGTAGGCCCTCGCACCCCTTGCGACTCCCTCCCCACTTTCCATGAGACACGGGTGCTCCTACATCTGAAAATGACCCTTTCGTTATGAGCTTGTCACAGTCACACCCATTATTTGATCAAAAATGTAACTGATAACTTTTGATCCCACATATATATAGGTGATTTACACCCACTTTGGTATAAATTGTATGTAAACTCTAGGAGAAAATGGGATTAGGACTAAACAACAGGGTTTTAAATAGGGGTGTGTCCTCATTGGGTTTCTGGTTCAGTTTGGCATAAGGCATGTATGTGCTGAATTTGGTTTGTCTACATGGAGAGAAAAAAAGTCACTCCCATTCAAAGGGATTATGCCAAAACTCCATTCATGTATATGGCACGGTTTTTGTGTTTTCTTGGCAGCACGGTTAAAAGCAGGGGTTTCTTCTCTTTGGCTTTTTGGTTCAGGTTGGCATGAGGGATGTGTGTGCTAAATGTCATTGGACTACGTCGGGAAAAAAAAACGTTTTGCAATCTAATGATACGAGTCCCATATCATCATTCTGCACAAATGTTAAATTGGGTCCAGCTCAATCTGACACTGTATTTGCAAGATACACAGATTTTTATGTGTCTAAAAATGGTCTCTTTGTTGTGAGGTCATCAAAGCCACACCCAAGATTTTATCAAAATTTAGTATGATAACTTTTGATCGCACAAGTGATTTCCACCAAGTTTGGTGTCAATTGGATGTAAACGCTAGCCTCAGATCTAGTCTGTCCCCAGTGGCCGCAAATGGTATTTGCTACGGGGAGACAGACTAGACAGCCTAGGATCTGAAAATCCAAAATGGGTCGGACCAATCAAATCGCGAGGGGTGGGATTGGAGCCTGCCCTGCCTCATGACGACACAAATACGACACGTAATGTTGTAGTCGCCGAGACGTAGCAGCTAGCACACCAAAGACAAGAAGAAGGCGTAGCAGCTAGCTAGCACACATTGCCGTAACACCAGTTGCTAGCTGCTAGACAACATGGCTCATCACCAGGAACAACCATTCGAGCTGGCTTTGGCAGCAACACTAGGGAATTTAAAATTACAGTTTTCCCTGCGAGAGGAGCAGAAAACGGCACTTAAGCTGTTTTTGGAAAAAAGGGACATTGTCTGAGTTTTGCCCACCGGGTATGGCAAAAGTTTGATTTATCCAATAGCGTGGCGTTGTGTAAAGAGAAAACTTGACAGACAGCGGTTATCCCGCCCACAAATTTGCCTAGACTTTCTAGACTCTCCCCTTAGCAAATGCAGTTTGCGGCCACTGGGGACAGTCTAGATCAGGGGTGTCAAACATACGGCCCGCGGGCCGGAATTGGCCCGCAAGGAGGTTCGATCAGGCCCGCAGGATAATTTAAAAGTGAAAAAATGCATAAAAGACTCGGAATTAATATTTTTAATAAGATGCAATTCATTTATTATCCGTTAGGGGGCACACTGTTTTGATCAGAGTAGAAGACAACATTGTTTTGATCAGAGAAGAAGACAGCAGCCTTAGTCTGTCACTGAGACAGACCCAACAGAGCAGACGGTATCAATGCACCATCTGCTGCTTGTTACATTGTTTCTATGCTGGTCTTTACCCCTCCCCTACACCCTCATTAGCCAAAATGTCATCATCCAAACGGAGAAAAGTAGATACGGAGTGTAGAATTTTCAATGAAAAATCGACAACGTCCTATTTATTTATAGAAATGCACGGAAAACCTTTGTGCTCGGTGTGTTTGCAACAAGTTTCGGTATTGAAGGAATATAATATTCAACACCACTACGAGACTCTTCACAGCGAAAAATATGACGGCTTGCAAGGACAACTGAGAAGAGATAAGATCAACGAATTGCAAGCGGGTCTGAGGAAACAACAGTCAACTTTCATCCAGAGCCAACAAGTCAGTGAAGCAGCGGTAAAAGCCAGCTACGTAACTGCTAGTGAAATAGCATTAGCATCAAAGCCGTATTCCGACGGTGACTTTGTTAAACGATGCATGATGAAGGCGGCTGAACTTGTATGTCCCGAGAAGAGACAAGCTTTTGCCAATATTAGTCTGACGAGGATTTGGGACCTATCAGCAGATGTAGACAAAGGAAACAGAGAGTCAAGTCATTTATTACATTTTCCGTTGCAATTGACGAGAGCACTGACATCACAGACGTGGCACAACTGGCCTTATTTATTCGTGGAGTTGATGAGACATTAACTGACATTCTTGAGTTGGTGCCAATGATAGACACCACAACAGCCGAAGACATCTTCGGCTCTGTTATTGCTGCACTGGACAGAGTTGGAGTGGACTGGTCCCGTGCTATCAGCCTGGCTACAGACGGCGCACCATCCATGGTAGGAAAGAAAGCCGGTGTCGCGACAAAGTTCAGAGAGAAAGTTCAAGCCCTTAATGGAGGACATAGTTTCTGGACATTTCACTGTATTTTGCACCAGGAGGCAGAAATAATTGATTTGCAATGTGATGTAGATTTGAAGGGCAAATTTGCCTCCATATGTCTGGACAAATGTTATCAGTATCTACTACCAGGGTACCCTAAAGTAACAGCCTTGGCTGCTAAAATTTTGTGCATGTTTGGGACAACCTACCTTTGTGAACAAATTTTCTCAGTAATGAATATCAATAAAACAAAAATGCGTTCAAGGCTCACAAACCAGCACTTGAATGACATTCTGAAAGTGACAGCTAATCAGGACATGGCACCTGGTATTGATGAATCCTTACTGTGGTGATTTTAAAAAATTGCAATTTAACGTTAGTCAGCTACTTCACTTCAAAAAAGTATGGTGGAATTTTCAGTATGTATTGTATTTGTGTTTTACACATTTACAGGACATGTGAATACTTTCTTCTTTACACATTTAATAGCACAGGATTAAATTTAGATTTTATATGCACATGTATAAATGGTTTAAAAATTCGTTTCATTATAAATCTCATTTAATCTTAAAGTCTATTACTATATTTTTCAATACCAATTACTTGTTAAAGTTTTGTGCCTTTTGTACAATCAGCGGGGTCAGTTGCAATGCATATATGTGAATGATAAAATTAAATTGCACATTTGTCTAAGGAAATCTGAGGTGTTTTGTAAAAGGAAAATTCATTAAATTTCAACATTTTCCTCATGTTCTTGTGCTTCTTTACACCAAAACAAAGGAAAGACATGATATTTTGGTTATTTATAGCAGAGTATGGTATAATTTTAATGGTCCGGCCCACTTGACATCTACCGAGGCCGTATGTGGCCCACAATGTGAAATGAGTTTGACACCCCTGGTCTAGATCCTAGGCTATGTAAACGCATTACGATCAGATTTTTGTATGAGGGGTGGTATTTTAGATGTTCACACCTCCATCTAATATGGCCGACTTCCTGTTGGGTTTAGGGTTAGGCTTTTTACTTCTTCTACCATGGGCAGGTAGAAACTGGTGTACTAAGTTTCACGTTTGTACGATGACAAAAATTTTGAGGGCCGCTCCCATCTGCATAGTGGATTTTACATTTTTGAGAGGGCGTGGTCGAGCCATTTTGCAAGATTTTTGGGGGGCGATTTGAGATGATCAAAGTTTTCACCAGGCTTGAATTGTATTTTGTCAAATAAAATTAACTGTTTTTAAGCATTGACTCGAGCAGATAAACACTAAAGGGATGTTTTTGGGGTCCATCTTTTATCTGTGAGGGTTAGGGAGAGCCTGGGCTGGTGCTCCAGGCTTTTCAACAGGATTTGATAAGAGTTTTAATGAACAGGGTTGTTTTTCCAGTGACATGTTTGTGAGGATGAACACAAATTCTTTACCTCTAAATGACTTTCAAACCAAATTTCACCAATTTCAACAAAAGCACACGCAGCAGCATGCACACACGACATCGACATGTCAAAGGCGAAAAGGTGGAACTTGTGATTATAGTTCACAAGAAAGTCCAGATTTTTCCAAATGCTATAGGTGTTACAGACATTTACATATAATGGCTGGCATATGACTAATGTAATGAAGTACTTAGTGACACGGTGTTTACCTTAAAGCAGAAGTTGCACCATCTAAAGCCTCTGTGATGAGTTTAGTAGCCTAGCACTCAGCTATCAGAAGTGGAATGCTATATCAGAAATGTAAATACCCAGTGTGGGAATGACAGTCTGAAGCCATAAATCTTCAGACCAGCTACTGTGGAGATACTGGACCATGACAAAGACAGAGTGAGTCATTTTAACAACTACAAATATATAATTAACTGGTGTATGTAAATTCCTCTCCTAGTGGCATGACATTTAGTGCTTGTTTATTATTATTATTATGATAATTAATAATCATAATAATAATGATAGGTTAATAAGTTGTCGCAGAGATGTGTCTCACAGTTTGTGCATTTGTCAGACAGACTGGTTCAGTAACTTTTTTGAAGTTAAAGTACCGGAATCCCTATCGAATGAAATCCTTTCAGTACCCAACTCTAGGACTAAACCTAACCTTAACCCTAATGTAGCATATATGATATAGATGCTAATCAGATAATAGGACAATTAATAATAGATTCATTAATAACAAGTCAATAATATTAGTAGCTTTGGTTCAGGGAGTGAAATGGGTTGATTAAAATCAAACACAGGAATATGATGCAAAACGTACTTGTCTTTAATGACAACAAATTATATACAGTATTTACAATTTGCAAATGATGAGACATGATGACATGTCGGCGTTTATTTAACTCTTACTATGACATCCTACTAACAATATATTATTCCTTACATACATCTTACCTGTGATATGTAATCCCACAATCTCTTGTGTCCTTAGAGTGCTCATTAGAGCATCCATAGGCTGAACAAAGTCTGGCATCTTTCATGAAGCTCGTCCTCTGTTTAAATAACTATGCTGGAGTCAGAGGGAGAGAGTGTGTAGTTCAAGTGTTGAGTGGCAAAATCAACATTGTAAAAAATATCTGAGCATCTTGTATAGTAGCTACACGTGTGGCGAATTTTAAACAGTTTGACAATCAGTTTAAAATGCAGCGAATCATTCCAGTCTCGCAATGTTTCCCTGTGAAGGACAAAACAGAAAGAGCAGGAGAGAAATGAATGTTTTAACCTGGTTTAAACTAACCTTAAACCTAACATTAACCCTAATCAAAACCAATGGCGGCTCCTGAAAATTTTCACAGGATGGGCAAATTTTCTGATAATGTCTGAGGTGACTCATTCAACTGGTACATTAATAGGTAGTCATTATTATGTACATTTTTCACCCTATTTCTTTCTGTCTCTGCAAATTGCAAAAAAAATTGCAATGTCACTTCAATCCAGTAGATGGCACTATTACAGAAGTCTTTCTCCTGTAGCTAGCTAGTATATAAAATACATAATGGTGTATGCATTAAATACTACAACATATAATACATATAGCTAATATATAATACATAATGGTGTAAGGTTGTGAACAACATTCATAGTTGAGGAATAGTTTGACTCTGCAATAACCAATTCCAACCTATTTACATATTTTCAAAATAATATAATGTGAAATAGCCAAGGATATCTTTATAAAAACTGTGTTCAAAAACAACATAAGAACAGTATCATATATATATATATATATATATATATATATATATTGATAAATATATTTATTTACCAGCCTTTAAATATTATTATACTACAGAATGTCAGAAATCATGACATGGCGGCGCGGCCAGAGCTTGCAGCGGCCTCTCCTAAGTTTTTGCCAGCATGCTTGTGTCTGTATGAATGATCCAAGATGGGTAAAAAATGGAGCTAAAGGTGCAAGACCACATCGAGTGTATGATCGCCGGCGTTTTTTCAACATCCGTGGCAGAAAACGGTGCAGCGGAGCACTCCAGCCAGACTTGCTCTGCAGGCTGGGCAAGCTCGGCTTGCTAGCTCGGTCTGGACCAGCGAGGAGGTATCGGAGGCAGTGTGAGAGGATGCAGAAGCGCGGTAAGCGCAGAGGAGTACGTACGAGGTTAGAGGCTAATGCCAGTAGACCGGCAGTTCCAACAGTACTCCTGGCTAATGTCCGCTCACTTGACAGCAAGATGGACTATATTAGGTGGTGGAGAATATCTGTACGCAGTATAAGAAACTGCTGCGTCCTCATCTTTTCTGAAACCTGGCTTGGGTGGAACATCACAGGTGCCGCAGTTGGACTGGAGGGGATGACATTGCACAGAGCGACAGACATGCGATGCTAACCGGGTTGGCGATCTATACCAACAATTCGTGGTGCCTGGACACTAAGGTAGTCTCTACAGTATGTGCACCTGACATAGAGGCATTGACGGTGAGATGTCGACCCTTCTAACAGTGATCATTATTGTGGCTGTGTATGTAGCACCCAATGCTAATGCAAAAGAAGCTATGGAGGAGCTGCATGATAATATCAGCAAGCAGCAGACAGCTCATACAGATGCCTTCTTTATTGCAGCAGGAGACTATAACCAGGCAAGTTTTAAATATCTGTTCTGCCGAAATTCCACCAGCATGTGAACTTTGCAACCAGGGGGAGAAATACATTAGATCTGCTGTATACAAACATTAAGGACTCATATAGAGCAGCCCCCTTGCCTCATATTGGCAACTCTGATCATCTTGCAGTTCTGCTCACCCCCAGCTACAGACCCAGGGTGAAACCTGTGAAGGCTGAAACCTGTGAAGGCTGAAATAAAAAATGTCAGGGTCTGGCCACAGGATGCCATCATTGCACTGCAGGGCTGCTTTGAGATGACACAGTGGGACATTTTCATGGAAGTTGCCACATACGATAACAGACTCAACCTGGAGGAATACACCGAATCAGTCATCGGCAACATTAACAAATGCATAGATGATGTGATGGTGGTTAAAACCTTCAAAAGCTGCATCAATGAAAAACCCTGGTTGTGTGCTGAAGTGCGTGCACTGCTGAGAGGCAGAAATACTGCTTTTAAATCAGGAGAAGCAGCAGCCTATAGCCTAGCCAGGAAGAACCTCTCGCCAGGTAACAAGGAGGCAAAGAGGCGGTATATACAGACAATTCACAGCCATTTCACTAACACAGGGGCCACCAGGCGGCTGTGGCGGGGCTTTAACCACAAGCCCCACATCAAACACAGATCCCACACTGACTGATGTTATCAATCACTTCTTTGCACGGTTTGAGGCAGGTAACACCAGCCAAGTACAGAGACTCCCCCCTTTACCAGGGGACTAGATCTTGAAGCTGTCTACAGCTGGAGTGGGAAAGGCCAGCGTTAACCCACGGAAAGCCGCAGGGCCTGATAATATCCTGGGGAAGGTTTTGAAGTGCTGTGCAGAACAACTGAAACGTGTCTTCACAAGCATTTTTAACACCTCTCTGAGCCAAGCAGTGGTGCCTGCATGCCTCAAAAAAGCCACCATTATCCCTGTGCCAAAGAAGCATAATTCGGCTAACCTGAATGACTACCGCCCAGTGGCTCTTACACCAGTGCTGATGAAATGCTTCGAGCGGCTCATTATGCAGCACATGTGATCCTGCCTCCCTGCTAATCTGGACTCTTTACAGTTTGCCTATAAGACAAACTGTTCAACAGAGGATGCAATTACCACCACACTCCACTCCATCCTGTCCCACCTGGAGGTCAGGAACACCTATGTGAGGGTCCTCTTCATTGACTTCAGCTCGGCTTTTAACACCATCGTCCCACAACAACTGGTGGAAAAGCTGAGGTCCCTGGACATGGACACTGGCATTTGTAACTGGGTACTCAGCTTCCTGACACAACGGGAGCAGACAGTCAGGATGGGGAAAAGTACATCTACCCCCATCACTGTGAACACTGGGTCCCCCCAGGGCTGTGTATTGAGTCCCATGTTGTTCAGCCTACTTACACATGACTGTACTGCTTCCCACAACACCAATAAAATCATTAAATATGCGGACGACACAACGGTGGTGGGACTCATCAAGAACGAGGACGAGACCGTATACAGGATGGAGGTGGAACAGCTCACACGGTGGTGTAAATCTCACATACTTCTTCTCAACGTGAGCAAAACAAAGGAGATGGGCATAGATTTTAGAAGGACTGGTAGGCTGGACCACTGCCCTTTGACCATTGACGGTGCTATGGTGGAGAGGGTCAGCAGCGTCAAATTCCATCTGGAAGAGGACCTATCCTTCACCATCAATGCCGCCGCCATCGTTAAGAAAGCTCAGCAGCAACTCCACCCACTCAGGAAACTCAAGAAGGCAGGTCTCCCTACTACCCACCTGAGCACCTTCTACAGGGGCACTGTGGAGAGTATCCTGACCTTCAACCTCTCCTCCTGGTTTGGCAGCTGCACAGAACAGGAGAGGTGTCAGATATACAGGGTGGTAAAAACGGCCAGCAGGATTGTGGGTGCCCCCCTCCCATTGATAGGGGACATATACAGGAAACGGTGCATCCGCAGGGCGGCAGCCATTTTTAAAGATAATCACCACCCTTCTCACAGCCTTTTTTCTATGTTGCCATTGGGGAAGAGACTCAGAAGCATTCAATGCAAAACTATCAGATTTTTAAAGAGTTTCTTCCCCCAAGCTGTGAGAATACTGAACACTGAGGCCACATGGGCTGTATGAACTGCCCCCCCCAAAGTGAACTAGCGGTGTTCATATACTCTGACTGTTCATGGCACTTAATACTCTCATTGCTGTCTGCACACCCTTTGCTGCTCTTTTAATTGTCTTAATTATTTATTTATCTAATTTTCTTAAACTATCTATTTAATCTTATTATATCACTGTTGTTATAGCCACTGCTGTTTTTATTTTATTTAATCTATCTTTTTTAGGACACTGTATTGGTGTCCTAAAACTGTATTGGCATGAAAGCTATTAGTGAACATTTGGGCAATTTTCAATGTAACTGAAATTGCCCCAAAAGGGGTGGTACCAACTATCACTGACTGTTCTTAGGACTTCACCCTGATTGGACAATGATATCCCCAGAGAAACAGATGAGATGAGTCAGCTCCGCTAAAGTAGGGAAGGGGGAAAATACACTTTTTTTCATTTACGTTTGCTATGGTGCGGCAGTGCATTGCCCAATCCCCTTTATGGAGAGTCCGCCTATGAACAAAACCTTAACCCTTCACTGCCATCCAAGAAAATATCTGAACAGACTGGTGTTCATTCTAGTTTGTCGATGAATACTTATTAAACAAGAGGTGCCAGGAACAACTAAACCTGCCCCTTCACAAACATTTTATCTCAACATGCCACTCTCAAAAGGTAAATGCAAGATTGGAACAGCCAGAGGGACTGGGGACAGGACTAGGGTCCGGACTTTATATGCAGTCAAAGAAAAGAAGAATCAGGGTGTATTTCATGCCCCACCCCATACTCCCTTCCATCTGGTTGATCCAATCTAGCATCTACCCTCTCAAAATGGGTTTGACACTTCAAGTTCATCATTATTATTATTATTATTATTATTATTATTATTATTATTATTATTATTATTATTATTATTATTATTATTATTGCAGTTTTTCTTACTACTGATCTGAGGGTAGATAAGCAACTGGGGTTTGGGGGGATGGGTGTTCATTGTTTACACTGCATAATTGTAGTTGCACTTCCTTCTGATGAAAAGAAATAAAGTGTTTTGAAAAAATTTACCTTTATTGTTTGGGCTGCAATTAACTCATTAACTGCCAGCTATTTTATGAACAGCCAGCCTCACAGTTCCAGCAGTTGTGGAGAATTTAGAGTGATTTTTCAAGACCCACAGAATATTGAGTTTTATGAATACATAAACACAGAACACATCAAGAGAAAGTGTAGACTTCTATGAAACAACAAAAACAACAGGGTGCTGTTTATCTATCAAACACCTTGTTTTATAACAAGGTGATACGTGTATCTGATTTTACAGTTCAGAGACACAGATGCTGTTGCACATGAGCAACTCTCAGCAGAGATTGTAATCAAGTGAGATGTCTCACTGTGTTTGAAAAACGCATCTGCCGATAATAGTCGACAATGGAATAATTAATTGTTGACTATTTCAATTATCGATTTTTGTCGACGACAACGACTAATCATTGCAGCCCTATTATTGTGCCCTTCAAATTTGCCCTTCAAGGTTCTGATGTCAATGCACATAAACAGTGAGAACAAAAATAAGCTATATGCAAAACTGAGTATTCAGGAATGAAAAGGAAATTCCTGACCTTTGACCTATATCTGATGATTGTGAAAACACATTTTTGGTGACCTTAACCTTTGACCTACATTCATCAAAGCTTAATGGGAATCTATTCCGTACCACCTCACACCTATCCTGAAAATGTTGTGGAAATTGGTCAAGTAGTTTTTAGGTAAAGTTGTTGATAATCATAGAAACACAGACGAGTTTTAGTCTGGCTAAGTTTCCTGTAAGAAAGAAACACAAAACATACACACAACACAGAAAACTCAAATCCACTCCCATCAATGCTCAGATTTCCTGTGCTCACTTTCATAAAGCTCCCAGCAATGCACACACACACACACACACACACACACACACACAGTGTTGATTCACTCCAGTGGAGGAAATGTAATTATCAGATGAAAAAAGCTGGTGCTGGAGCCAAAGAAAATACGACAGTGTTAGGAAACAAATCTGAGTATGAATATCAGTGAGCCACGGATTAACTGGAGTGAGTCATTACAGTCAGTCAGTCCAGTCACAGACTGGATTCTGGAAAGAAAATGCAGCAAAAGCCACAGCTGTTTGTTTAATACAGCTGTTTTTATTTTTACCTCTGTTAAAGCTTTATATTTTCAAAGGTTCAAAGCTTTTTTTTTTGTCATTTCTTTGTGCAGGTACAAAAGAACTGAAATCATGTTCTCTGAGGTTAAAGGCAGTGTAGCATCAGGCATTATAGATAAATGAGAAAAGACTTAGAATAAACTAAACGTGTTTAAAAGAATGAAGGCAGTAGTATATTTGTAGAAAATATATAAATAAGTAACATATAACACAATCTTGTTTATTTCCCCTGGTGAAAGACAGGAAATTACTTATTTTCAGTGTAAATGTTCTTCTTTTCAATCAGACTGCAATGGTTTGATTTCATTACAGCAGAAAAACTGAATAATATGGAGTTTGTGTAAGTTTCAGACTCAGGAAACATCATCAGTAAAACATTCTGAACTGAACTGAGCAGCTGAAACAATCACTGAAGCACGAGGGGGGGGGGTTGGTGAGAGCATATCAGTTCCACCCGCTGCTCAGCTCTTTCGTTCATCTGCTTCATAAACTCATCTCCATTAAATACACACTCAGCACAGAATAACAGCTTTCTGTATTTTCCTGACTATAAGCCACACCCACACCATCTCCAGCACCCCACCATCGGTTCAGTGATGCTAAGCTAATGTCCAGAAGCTCTACTTCCTTCTTCTACAACCAGAATGATCATTAATGCATGAAACCTAAATGAGCTGCATCGTTGTTTGAGCTGCAGATTCGCAGTTCGTCGTTTATAGATTGGAAAACATGCAGTATCTGTGTAGTTTTATTAAATTACTGAGTTTATCTTCACTTCATTTATGACAGGGAACCATTTCCTTTGTGTGCTAATGCCGCATTTCCACTTGTATCCACTCAACTTGACTCAACTTGATTTGACTCAGCTTGCTTTTTTTTTTCGTTTTGTGGTCCCTACACTTGGTCCCAAAGTACTTGCTTGGTCCTGCAGTTGGTCCCCCAATATATAATATAATAATAATAAAGGATTGGATTTTTTTTTTTTATATATATATATATATATATATATATATATATATATATATATATATATATATATATATATATATATATATATATATATATACAGTGAAGGGCGGCACGGTGGTGCAGTGGTTAACACTCGTGCCTCACAGCAAGAAGGACCCTGGTTCGAATCCCATACCACACCTTTCTGTGTGGAGTTTGCATGTCCTCCCCGTGTCCGCGTGGGTTTTCGCCGGGCACTCCGGTTTCCTCCCACCATCCAAACACATGCACTGATAGGTTAATTGGTTAATCTAAAATTGGCCATAGGTGTGAATGTGTATATGTTCAGCCCTGCGATGAACTGGCGTCTCATACAGGGTTGTACCCCGCCTTCGCCCATTGTAGCTGGATTAGGCCCCCAGTGACCCCCGCGACCCTAGTGAGGATACAGCGGGTTCAGATAATGAATATACAGTGAAGAAAATAAGCCTTTGAACACCCAGCTATTTAGCAAAATCTCCCATTTGGAATTCATGGAGGAGTCTGAAATTTTCATCATAGGTGCATGTCCACTGTCAGAGAGATAAACTAAAAAGAAAAATCCAGAAATCACAATGCATGATTTTTTAATGATTTATTTGTGTGATACAGCTGCAAATAAGTATTTGAACACCTGAGAAAATGAATGTTAAAGAGTAGCCTTTGTTTGCTATTACAGAAGTCAAACGTTGCCTGTAGTTTTTCAGCAGGTTTGCACTCACTGCAGGATGGATCTTGGCCCACTCCTCAACACAGATCTTCTCTAGATCAGTCAGGTTTCTAGGCTGTCGCTGAGAAACACGGCGTTTGAGCTCCCTGCAAAGATTTTTGATTAGGTTCAGGTCTGGAGACTGGCTGGGCCATGCTAGAACCTTGATATGCTTCTTACAGAGCCACTCCTTGGTTTTCCTGGCTGTGCGCTTTGGGTCGCCACGGCCCATCTTCAATGCTCTGACTGAGGGAAGGAGGTTATTCCCCAAAATCTCACAATACATGGCCCCAGTCATCCTCTTTAATGCAGTCCACTCGTCCTGTCCCATGTGCAGAAAAACACCCCCAAAGCATGATGCTACCACCCCTATGCTTCACAGTAGGGATGGTGTTCTTCAGATTGTACTCTTCATTCTTCTTCCTCCAAACACACTTAGTGGAATTAGGACCAAAAAGTTCTATTTTGGTCTCATCTGACCACAAAACGTTCTCCTATGACTCCTCTGTATCATCCAAATGGTCATATGCAAACTTAAGACGGGCCTTGACATGTGCTGGTTTAAGCAGGGGAACCTTTCGTGCCATGCATGATTTCAAATCATGACGTCTTAGTGTATTACCTACAGTAACCTTGGAAATGGTGGTCCCAGCCCTTTTAAGGTCATTGATCAACTCCTGTCGTGTAGTTCCGGGCTGATTCTCCAACAGTGGATATTTTTTCACCAAGCTGCTTGGCAGTTGCTCCGTAGGCCTTTCCAGCCTTGTGGAGGTGGACAATTTTGTCTCTGACAGTCTTCGGATAGCTCTTTGGTCTTCGCCATGTTACAAGTTAAAGTCTTACTGATTGTATGGGGTGGACAGGTGTAATGGTAGTGACCCACCACCACGAAACCAGGCATAAGTGTGTCTAAATCCAAACAGAGTTATCTGTGTAGCTTGGTAGAGTGGAAACTAAGGTTTAAGATGGTGAAAAAATTATGTTTCTATCACAAGTAGAACCAAAGTTATGGTCATTTTAATATCCACATTTGGACATATTTTGCAATTTGCATTTTTGAGAAATTTTTTAGAAGTTTTGGACTGTTTTGGGGTAGGAAGTCCTTAGCAACGCATAATAATTTGTATCCGATTGACACACAATCCTCTCCACCACGTTAAGATGATGGTCCTAAGAGAGGATTTGTTTTTTGTTTATTTTTGTTTTGTTTTGTTTTTTTGTTATGGTTTTTTTTTGGGGGGGGGGGTTAAGTGGCATTGACAATGAAGGGAGAATTTAACTGTTTGTCACAACTAGATAGATAGATAGCTAGATAGATAGATAGATAGATAGATGATAAGTGTCCCTCAATTCACAATCACATGGTTGTGATTCTTTTTTTTTTTTTTTTTTTTATACGAGAGCTGCTGCTTGGTGAGTGCTTCCTGAGTAGAATCGTTGTGATATTGAGGTGACAAAAACAGACGCACAATTTGTTCCTATTGTCAATAGAAGTCTATGCAGAAGAGCCGCCTTTGGACTGGCCCCATAATGTGAACGGGATGACGGGATCATTGTCGTAACTCTGTCTATACTCGAATGGTGTACACATCGGTGCGCCGTGCCTCCCGCGTGCAGTGTGTGTATGTGAGTCTCGTCTGTCTCTGAACGAGCAGCCAGGCAAGCACAGTACAGGCAGCAAATGGAGGTGAGGAAAAAGTATGAAAAACGAGGGTTTTATCTCTAGCGTCTGTCAATAAATTTCACCCCAACTCACCAGCAAAAAAGCACTATCTTGTGTGCCATGCGCTTTTCACTAATTTGGGCGCTGGGGGGTCTGAGAAAAAGCTCAGTTGGCAACAGTGCCACTCGTGATCCGCACCCTTATGTGTGTGTATATACAGGAGGTGTTTTCACCTTATATGTGTGTCTATTCTATCTCAAGAAGGCACAGGGGCATACAAAAAACTACCCCAAAAAATGTCTCCAGACAATATAAGGGCATACAAGGAAAAAACTAAAATGATTGTGCATTCTTGAGTAGACTGTGGGAACAAGAACTGCACATCCAACTCTCAGAGGATGATTGGCACTCCATTCTCATCTCTTGACATAAAACCACCAGCTCACGATAGTGGAGAGAATTTGGCTGGGAAAATATTGTAAGATTTTTCATAATGCCACAAATTAAAAGCAAACAATTAAAAACACCTCAGTATTGCTGGAGACATTGCGTGCGAGTTGGATGCCAATCATTCCCATATATTTTGGTTTTGCCTGAAAATTTGAAGATTTGGGGAAAATCTGATTGTAAGTATGGAGAAGATTCTGGGCTATAAAATTCCCAATGATCCTCAGATGTTGTACCTGGGCCTTCCCCCTAAATCTATCTTGCGTCCTGGAGACTCATATCTGTTCAAAATAATGTTGATTGCAAGTAAGAAAATGATTACACGGAACTGGCTGAAAGATTCTATATCTTTGAAAGGATGGGAGAACGTAATGGGGGAAATTTACGAAATGGAGAGAATTACCCAATACATAAGACTGAAAGGAACCTGGTTTCAACAAAAATGGTCCACCCACATAATGCAAATTATAAAATGAATGTTCGAAAGTGTATTATGTACATGTGTATATGCACCTGACATTGTGTACCCACTACTTGTCCTTCTTCATTTTTGAAGTGTTTTTTCATTTTGTAAAATTGTGTGAAAAAAGGAAAAAAATAACGAGTAATAAAAACATTTTTAAAAAAGATGATGAGCAGCTCCCAGGGTTTTCTTTTTGGTGGAAACGGAGTTCAAATGTCTCTTTGGATGTTACAGGTTGCCGACCCCAATGACATCAGATTTTAACACAGAAATGAATGCAGGTATGTGAGTAAGGTCATTTGATGTTCATAAAGACCATTGATTACATTTTTAAAATGCGGGTCGGGTCCGTTCTTTTCAAATATATTCATTGCGGTCCGAGCCGTGGGGGGGTTTAGTTAAAAAAAGTGGTTAGTTGTTTATACATCAACCCGCACATCACTGGTGTGTGTATATACAGGAGGTGTTTTCTCTTGTCCTTTGCGGTCGTTTTGTCATTTGAGATGCTACAAAACAGCTAGCTTGTTAGCTTCAACAACACACCGGCATTAAACAGCATTAACTTATGCACAGCTAAACAACACACCATGCTAATATCTATCTGAACTGTACTGTGTTATTAATGTCACCTTGTGGTATTTACACACAGTAATGAACCAGGAATATATGAATAAAGAGAAAAAGAAGGCGAGATGGCGATCTTGGCACAGTTACTTGGCAATACAGAGATCCACCATTTTTTTCAAATTTGTGCAGCAGCTACTGTGGCGCCATCTTCTCTCCTAGATGCTCATGCTACTAAAATACAGATAAAACACCCAAAAATGTCATACATTAGTCAAAACATGTGCAAAAATATAAATATATATGCAATTAACATGTTTATTCAACAGTTTCAACTAAAAAGCTGTAAACAGCTGTTCCATTGAATTGAGTTAAAATGTTTAATCAGATTAATCTGATTAAATGTGTTCATGTGGACAGGTCTGGTTTCTGTGCCTTTTTCACACTCCTCTTTTTTCCCTTTTCTGTCCAATGATCCTCTTCTGTGTTTTAGCTCTGCCCACTTCATTCTGTATAATAAACAATCTGTCCATTGCTTTGTTCTTTCTTCTGCTCTTTCTTTCGTTGTGTTCAGGACTATTAGTGCCCCCCCCCCTCAGGATCACAGCCAGCATCAGATTAGATTGAGTTCAGGACTAATTAGCTTAGTGGCGTTAGCCTATGAGAGGCCTGCGCTCTGGGGACCCACTCGGTTTTTTCCACCGCACAGCCCCCCACTCTCACTCCTCCCACTCAGCTGGCTTTTGTTTTTCAGTCTCTGTTACATGTCTGAGTCTGGGATGGGCTGAGCTTCCAGAAGGTTCTCCTGTTTGGTCCGAAAGGTGTACAGCAGGCATGTCCAAACTATTCCACAAAGGGCCAGTGTGGCTGCAGGTTTTTGTTCCAACCAACCAAGAGTAAACAGTTTGACCAATCAACTCTCCGAAGACTGAGATCAGTTGATTAATTGAGTCCAGTCTGGTGTGCTGCTGCTTGGTTGGAACAAAGACCTGCAGCCACACCGGCCCTTTGGGAATGGTTTGGATATGTCTGGTGTACAGGGATGTTGCTGATATATGTGAAGGCTGAGAGCAAGAAACCCCTGGGGCCCCCACCCCAAATTGTTTTGTACAAAATTTCCAGGAAGTTTGAAATTAAAAGTGGAAAACTAAATTAATTCAGTTCTTAAAGCCCAGAACCATCAAAAACAATCAGGTGTGGGATGGGGCTGAATGCAAAGGGGTGGGGTTGTACTGGTACGGGCTGGGTTAGGGTTTACAAGTGGGGTTTGCTACTGCAGTGTCATTTTGTTGTAAATTACCCCTTTTTTTTATTTTTTTTACAAAAACAACCAAAATTAGCAAGCAAACTCCCAAAACAACAAAAAGCCCCCTCCACCAGAAAAAAGAAAAATGTTGCTGTTGTCATTATTGTTGTTGCTGAACATTTGGGCAGACTTAAGGGGGTTGTGGCTCAGTTGGTAGAGTGGGCTGCCAGAGAGGTTGGCGGTTTGCGTCCCGGCTCTGGATGTCCACATGTCGAAGTGTCTTTGAACCCTGACTTAGGCTCCCAGTAGGACTGAAGAAACCTACTGGTGTGTGTGTGAATGGGCTAAAGTAAAGCGCTTTGAGCACCATGAAGGTGGAAAAGCGCTATATAAATGCAGACCATTTACCATTTAGTTGGTGGGTCGCCAATCACCTGCCTGGTTTGTCTGTCCTCAAACCCCGCAACTGACCCCACTCCTGACCCTGGTCTATCTTCAGCTTTGACTCGTTGGTCCACAGAACTAATATAGTACTCACAAATTCATTTATTTATTTATTTTTTTAAGCATTCATTGAATTGTTTTAACTCATATGTTATTTTATTTTATACTCAATATGTTTCATGTAGGTTGGTCTGACAGTGGCCTGTGGGTACTGTAATGCAGCTGCTGGGTTGACACAGCGTTTACCATAGCAACTGGCCCAGGTCCATTACTTTACTCTGTGACTGAAGAACATATTACAGAACATGTCACAGGACACCTTATAGAGCATCTGACAGAACACGTTATAGAACACATCACAGAACATGTTACAGGACACAATATAAATTCTTGAAGAATGTTTGTTTACAGATAGTTTATTTATTATTACAGATGTTTGTTTACAGACTTTAGTTACAGAAAATCATGTGGGTCATTCTGTATCACAGCATCCAGACCCTCCTGAGTCACCCTCTCAGAAAATTCTCACATAATTCATATAGGTTTCTCTTATGAACCTATTAAATACCAGTTTTAGACCCATATCCCTAATAGTTTTCAAGTAAAGACCTTCCAAAATTTAGGATTTTTTTTTTTATTATTATTTTTTACAAAATTGTGTTTGGTCCAACTTTGAGCTTCCACTGCTCCTCTATCATTTGATGTACATATTAGCTTTTGGCCTCCCTGGATAACTTTTCCCCTAGAATGACAATCAGATTAGTTTGATCTACCTTGGTTACTCCACAATATGGCTCCAAAATTGAAAAAAAGCCAAAAATCGCAAAAATTGCTGGTTCTAGCTGTGTGACAGTTCATGTGAGTTGGTGGCGTGGATTCATTTAATGTGACATAATCATCCTTCTGAAGCCAGGTTTCAGTCAGCTAAAAATATCAAATCTTAAGATCACTAATTAGGTCATTTATTAATAGAGATTTGAAAGAGATTGACCTAATATTGAGCAGTCCACATTGAATAAAGTTGTTAGGTGTTCTTTTAATCTGATTATTACCAAGAACTATTTTTATTAAATTATTTGATCTTACTCCTATAGGTTTTATAATATTAGGTTTATTATTAACTACACGGGGGATGGACACAGTTTTTATATTACTCACTACATGCTGGATTTGTGACAGCTCAGGATCGATCATTGGACTGTTCCGGCTGCACAGGACTTGCTGGGGGACTAGCCACACTAGCATTCCTGCTGCTATTGCCATGGTCTGCGGTCCCTGCGGCTACCTCACTATAGCGGGGCCTAACATTAGCCTCCAAGCAGCTTCTAACTCCCAAACCCTGGCCTCCAACCCTGACATGAACCTACACTTCCAACAGCTACTTCTAGCCTCAGTAAAGGAGGCAGGGGACTCACTGTACATACAGCACACTGAGCAGAAAATACGAGAAGAAAAAGAACTAGCCATGGCTAAGGAAAGCTAGGATAGTAGAGTTAGAGAAGAAAGTTATCAAACAAACAATACACTCACCGGCTTCTGCAGTGGCTCCATGCACGAACACAACACATGCAAAAACCAACACATCACTGAATTTGTTTTTTGAAAGATGATTGTTCATCTTTGAGTGTTTTACAAACTGAAACGAAGTTTAAGGTGGCTGTGCTGTGCGTGCACTATGAACTATTACAACTAGACTACTGAGCTATTGTAGGCTATTTGAAAAGAGTAGTCTACACATTGCATTCTCCACTTTTGAAGGTTTTTTTTCCCCTGACACGACTTGCTTACTTCCCAAAAATATGTTAAACTTAACGGCTTACTGGAATTTTAAGAAAAAAATCTTCAGTTCATGGGTTAGCCTCCCTGTCATTCCCTAAACTCAGCATGAAGGTTTGGGTGCTTGTCTTGTAAAGGTTGGAAATGTTTCCACTCTTCGCCAGGCATGATTCAAAACACTGCTTGCAAAGTGGTGCCTCTGCATTTATGATTTCACCATTCTCGTTTGTGGTAAGACAGAAATGCTTCCATATTGCACTTGTTGCTCCTGGCTTGTCAACAAAGGTAGGATTGGGTGCAGTAGCCATTCTCCTCTCCTGTTCCATTCAGCTGTATCCTAGTTACAATGCCACATTACGTGCCGAGTTTGCGGTGGCAGACTGGACAATAGAGGGGGGGTGCTGCAGGTGAGCTATCCGATGATTTTTTTTTTTTTTTTTTTTATATATTTTTTATTGCAACATAAAACATAACATTCATATCACACATAGACAGGGGGAATACATACATGAGGAGAAGAACAGACAGACAAAAAAAAAAAAATAGAGTAAGGGAAGTCGAATAGTAAAACCTTACAGGGTATTGCAAATTTGGTGATTTGTGTGTGAAGTGTGTGTGGGTGTATGGTGCAAGTGTGTATGGCATAATAATAGAATATACATTTATGTATACATTTGTATATATATATATATATATATATATATATATATATATATATATATATATATCACAAAACAGTGATAGTGGTATTGTCAATTATCATAATAATAATAATAATAATAATAATAATAATAATAATAATAATAATAATAATAATAATAATGATAGGGGGGGTTCTATCAAAAACAATATATATTTAGAGGATATTATATTAAGTGTCAGGTACAATAATATTAACAATAATAACAATAACAATAATAGTAATAGCAATAATATTAGTAGTAATATAATATAATATAAATAATATAATATAATATAATAATAATAATAATTTTGTCTGGGTCCGATGATTGCGGGGGGGAGGTGGTTGCGGTTGAGGTTGTGTTCAGATTGGTGGGTGGTATTTGGGTGGAGGGGCCCAAGCACATGGGAGGGGACCTGACTGTTCTGTCAAGGGCCCTAACTGCTCCCTGTTAAGCGGTTGATAAAACCTGTTAAACCACATATCTGGGACATAAACTGGACAAATTGTGCTTTACCCATTTCAGTAATGTCATTTGCCCATTCTTGGTTCCTCTCTACTTCAATCCTTAGAACAGCGGTTCCCAACCCTGGTCCTCAAGTACCACTATCCTGCATGTTTTAAATGTATCCCTCTACCAACACACCTGATTCAAATGATCAGCCTGATCACACTGATCATTCAAATGATCAGTGTGAGCTTGACGGTCAGGTGTGTTGGAGGAGGGAAACGTCTAAAACATGCAGAATAGTGGTACTTGAGGACCAGGGTTGGGAATCACTGCCTTAGACTTTTGGATCCCGTCATACTTTTGAAACTGACATCCCACAGCTCCAAAGAACTGTGTGATGTCAGTCTTCCCTCTATTTTCTCTTTTGCCGCCCTCTGCTCCCTCTTCATCTCTTTCTGCACCATCCTGGCTCTCTCAGTGTCTCCAGACTTAAACCTTTTCTTTTTCCTCACCAGTGCTTTAATGTGTGCAGTGATCCATAGCTTATTTGAAAAACAACATACTTTCTCAGTGGACACTCCTATACACTCCTCACAGAACTATTGGTGTGTTCAAAATATTGATACAGGGATACATCATTGTGGGTTTCTTCACGATATGTGCGTCGATATAGAGGCGTCAGTATCTATATTTAACTACAGCCATGTTTTAAGTTTACATTTGTGACAGAGCAGCCACAGTCACCAACTCACCGTTGCACGGTGTGTCTGTACATGACGCTGTATAAGGAGGCAGCAGGTGACGCTGCACATTAGACATAGAGCCGTGCTGTAGTTCACCACATATCAGCCACATATCCACCACTTATCCAGCACATATCCGGGACATAAACTGGACAAATTGTGGGTACTGGGTAGGCCAGTGCTTGAAATGGGCCAGAATGCACCAGTTCTGGCTAGGGATTTTAACTGATGACTGATGGTTGACTGCATCAACATTGTCCGGTCATAATTTTCTGTTGGTTAAAAAAAAACCAAACAGCCTGCATCTGTTATTACACTGCACACTATAAAGAGGAAGCTTTGTGATCTCTCCATAGCATACCTTTAAATTATGAATTTGAAGATTAGCAATAGATGACAGAATTCATTATTTATTTCGACATGAAATACTTTTAAAATTAAAATAATGCTGAAATGGCTACATTGTATGCGTTTTGTTTGCTTACAATTATTTCTCCCACAACACTATAATTTTTAGATTTTGGTAGGATACATGCACATTTCCTATCTGGCAACACTGCACCCCGTATTCAAGCTGGTTCTTCACCAGTGCTGAGAGTTCATCTGTTTTGTTGGTGAGCGATTGGACATTCCCCATAAGAATGAAGGATAGGGTATGTCTTCCTGGATGTTGTCCTCCTCCTCTCTCTCACGAGCACACCAGCTCTTGTTCCTTGGCTATGTAGTTTTATTTATGAAGGCAGTCCCCTTGGGGGTGTTGCACCACAGCTCCTGGGGGCAAAGATGTACTCTGGGGTATATGGGGGGGGGGGGGCAAAAAGGACGCACTTGGGTTTAGAGGAGCATGTAAAAAAAAGATGGAGAAAAAATGTGTTTTATGAAGGAAAGACAGAAAAAAAATTTGATGGATAGACCTAAGGGGGGGGGGGGTGTGCAGGGGGAGGGGTTGACAGAGGGAGGGGTTAACAAAAGGAGGGGTTCAAAAGAACAGATGAAGAAGCAGAATTAGTGAGACTGAATATTGAATTTTAAAGTTTAAATGAAAACATTTTCAAATAAGTCTGTCCATGTGAAAAGCAGCTTATGTTCTAAATGCTAAATATTTGATAAATGCGAAATTGTTCCATATGATACAAAAAAGAGGTAATATGCTAAATGCTAACATGCTAAATTGTAAATGAACAGAGGTTCCATCTCACACTGAAAGTAGCTAATATGCTAAATGCTAATATGCTAAAAATCAGGGGTCTCAAACTCGTTTTCTTTGAAGGGCCACATTCAGCCCGGTATGATTTCCAGTCGACCAGACGAGTAAAAAAATAAATAAATAATATAGCATGTAAAAAATAACTCCAACCTATTGTCTTTGATTTAGTGCAAAACACTTCCATTCAAATTATGAAAGTATTTTCTTTTGCAAACGATACAAACAAAAAAGATGGTAATAACCTGAAAAAAATCCTAGGAAAAATAAATACAATTTTAACAATGTACTTCAACATATTTGTACATGAAGAAGCAACTTTTTTTTAAAAATTGTACTGAATTTTCATCACATTTCATGTTGTTCAAACTTCTTCAGGTTTTTCACATTTCATTGTTACATTATAGTTTGGAAATATTAATATTTTCATGTTATTTTTTAAAACTAAAACAAAGTTGTTAAAGTTGTCATTATTGGCATAATGTAAAATGTTTGTCACATCAAACCCAGAATAAAGTATAGATTTCTGTTTTTTTATAGATTTTATTTAACTCAAGATCAAGGATCGACCAATGCCGATACCGATTTTTAACATCACCCTTGCCCAACGGCCGATATGGGCTGCCGATTTCCTTAAGCCGATATTTGGGGCTGATATGAGTAAAAATAAATAGATAAATAAATAAAAAATGACAAATATTCCAGGTCTCAAGTTAATAAATATTTAACAGTAACAAAATAAAAAACAAGTTGAGGTAGAAATTGTGACATTTAAACAACCTCTAAAACATAAAATACTTAATTCTATTTAAAACAATTGCATACATGTAACATTGTGAACATTACACTTTCTATATTTTAGGATTCACTTTGAAATTCAGTATTATGCAGTGTGCACTGTGTACAATATGTTACTTGTTTGTAACGTTAATTGTTTTAAATATTTTATGTTATACAGGTTGCTTAAGAGCTCCAAGAGGCTTTTTATTTTTTGCAAAAAATACGAAGATATTTTTTATTTTGGACATTACTCAGTTATTATAATGGGTCAAAATGCATGTTTTGGATTGTTTTGGATTCACTTTAATTATTTTTAGGAGAGCCATTTTCACCTTGAAATTCAGTATTGTGCAAGCAGCTATAATTGTGCATTGTGCATTTGACCCACTCTAATAATCAAGTAATGTCCAAAATAAAAATAACTTTGTATTTTTTGCAAAAATACCCTATATAACATAAAATAAATATTTAGACAATTAAAGTTATGGACAAGTAACATATTGTGCACAGTACACACTGCATAATGGTTATTTTCAAAGTAAATAATTTCAAAATAACTCTCTGGTTACCGGTTGCATTATTATTCATCTACACAGTATGTTGAGTGTTTGGAATTGTACATCAACATTGTGAGTAAAGTATGTGGTTTAGAAGAAAACAGACTTCATACGTCATAACCACGGATACTTGGTGAGCTGTACAAAAAGTCCAGTCATCAGATGGTGTTGGTGGAAAACTTTGAATGTAAGTTGATATATTAGCCTCTCAGCTAGAAAGGCTAACTGAGCTAACAGCTGTTACAGTTTTGTCTGTGAGCACCCGTTTGATTCTCAGCTCTCTAACGGTGTGTGACATCACTATCTTTATTAAGGAATGGCATTTCAGTTTTTAAGTAAATTACCCAGCATTTCGATGCTAACTTCTAGACAGCTGTTAGTGCGACAGCACTAAAAAACACACTTAAAAAACTCAAATATCAGCCGGCCGATGTATTGGTCGACCCTTACTTGAGATTGGTCTGTATGTGGAACATGAACTGAAATAAGTTCCACAGTAAGGGCATAATAATGATGTTGACAATGGTGAGGACATAATTTGACCCCCCCTCATCATAAACTGTAACTGATTTTGTATTATTTAAGTTTTTTTGTAGCCTGTGTATACATGAAGACACATAATTTGCATGTGCAAAACATGGGCATCATCATACAACAAATGGACGGTGGAATTTCTGTGAATTCACTGTAAGCTACTGTACATAACCTAACTTACTCAAAATACAGCACCATCAATCAGCATGTGTATGTTGCCTTATTTCCACGACACTGAACCCTGACTTAGGCCCCCAGTAGGACTGGCCTTAGAAATGTACTGGTGTATGCGTTGGAACCTTTGGAGGGACACATTTAGCCCCCGGGTCACATGTTTGACACCCCTATGCTATGCTAAATGAACAGACTGACACAAAGTCAAGGAACAACTGGACCCAAATGCAGGACTCCAAGACAGGAATTGAATATTAAACAGTTTATTGGTGCACAAGTGACAAATTGTGAGATCATTAGCTGCTGCTCTGTCTGTCAGGTGTCTAGCAGCACACTAGGGAACAGCAACTGAGAAGTAGGGCAAAGGGCAGGTCAGAGCACAGAGCAGGGTCAAAACCAGATATCCAACAGAAATTTTCAAGAGCAATCCAAAATTCATTACCAAAAAACTGAAAAAGGTCAAACCAGTGGTCCAGATGAAGATGCAGGTCCAGTCAGGTACCCAAAACTGGGAATCAAGCGGACAAACCAAAGAGGAGAAAACAGACAGAAACCCAGACATGGTCATACACGGGGGAACACAGGGCATGAAGAATACCGCTTGTCAGATGCATGAGTAAAGCAAACAGACTTGCAACTGGGACAGACTGGAGGAACCCTATTTAACCACACCACACACCTGACACAAATGATTGTAATTAAGAGGGGTGTGACAAAGCACCAGTGACAGTAGGAAAAATGACACCCAGTGGACAAAACCCTACATGACAAAATAAATCCCAGACCTGAACAATGACGTAAACAACATGAAGACATACAAAAACCAACATGACAAGACAAGAAAGTCCGGGCTCATGACAGTACCCCTCCTTCTAAGGACGAACTCCGGACGGACCAGGGGCATCAGGATGATGGTGGTGAAATTCCCTAATCAGTTCTGGGTCCAGAATGTAGGAAGACTGTACCCATGATCGTTCTTCAGGTCCATACCCTTCCCAGTCCACGAGGTACTGAAAACCCCTTCCTCTGGGTCTGGACTGGATCAGACGCTTGACCGTGTATACAGGGCCTTCTTCCGTCATCCTGGGAGGTGGTGGAGGGGGGGTGGGAGGGACCAGGGAGCTTTGATGGACCGGGTTAACCTGACTTACATGAAATGTGGGACGAACCCTCATGGTTCTGGGTAGACATAGTCTGACAGCCACAGGGTTGATAACCTTCGTAACTGGAAATGGTTTGAGGTCAATCAGCCATCCTCTTCTTCCTTTTAGCGCTGCGAATCAGGTTTTTCCTGGCCCACGTTCACCACCTTTTCTTTTGCCGGATTCAGGACAGCGCAGATGGAACCATGGTAGCGGCCTCCTTCTGTGGAAACAGGGGTGTGGGAAACCCAAACACTATGTGGAATGGTGAGTATCCAGAGGATGAACATGGCAGAGGGTTATGTGCCAACTCTACCCACATAATGTGAGCTGCCCAGGTGGTTGGGTTCTTGGTGACCAGGCATCTCAAAGTGGTCTCTAGGTCTTGGTTGACCCTCTCGGTCTGACCATTGCTCTGAGGGTGGGATACCAGAGGACAAGCTGACTGTGGCTCCTATAAGTGTACAAAAGAATTTACAGAATTGAGATATGAATTGTGGGCCCCGATCAGAAACTACATCCAATGGAAACCCATAAATCTTAAATACCTCCCGTAGCAGTGCCGTGGCGGTCTCCTTGGCTGAGGGCAACTTGGGGAACGTGAGGAAACAAAGCATCTTGGAAAACTGATACAGATATGGGTTCGGTTCGGGTCGGACGTGGGTGATCGCGGGTCTAATTTGCGGTTCATAGGCTAAAAACTGTTCTTTAGTTTGGGCTTGTATAGCTGCCTCCTGTCGGCTTCCTTCTTGATGCGTTTTTCAAGCATGTGTGTGTGTGCGCGTGAGCTCACGGATAAAAATAGTTTTTGAGTTTATTATTTGTCTGCTACTGTTTAACAACATTTTTATTTGGCTCTGCCTTGGCTATGTTACTGTTCAGTATATTCGTGGCAATAAATGTTTGTATTTAAGTTTGGCTATCTGACATTTTCTTCCGGGTTCGGGTTGGATATCGGGTTCATTTATAGCGGGTCGGTTCGGGTGCGGTTTTTAAATTTTTTTTTTCGTCGGAAAACGGGTCGGATACGAGTTTGAACATGACGGGTACAGGTGGTTGCAGTATGTCAAAATCAGAACCGTGCAGGACTCTGGCATGGATGCATTGTACCAGTTTCTGATGATCTTTGAGATAATACTGCCCCTACCCCAGTCTCTGAAGCATCCACCTCCACAATGGTCCGGGAATCTGAGGATAGGAGCACACGTGAACAAAGCCTTCAGTTTACAGCAAGCCTTTTCAGCGGCAGGGTCCCATTGAAAGGGTGTTTTCAGAGAGGTTAAGGCGTGAAGTGGAGCTGCCCCATGGCTGAATCCTCTGATAAACTTTCTGTAAAAGTTTGCAAACCCAAGAAGTCGCTTGAGATATTTTCTTTTTCAGGGATAGGCCACTCTTGAACTGCCTTAAATTTCTCAGGGTCCATCTGAATCCTTCTTTCTGAAAAGCAGAAGCCCAAAAATTTAACGGATTGGCTTGTGAAATTCACATTTTTCTGCTTTCACATACAGTTCATGTTCTAATAATTTATGGAGCACCTGACGCACATGACCAACATGGGTTTCCAAGTCAGGAGAAAAAACAAGAATATTGCCCAGATAAACAAAGACAAAATCATTCAAAAATTCATGCAGAACATCATTCACCAGAGCCTGAAAAACAGCTGGAGCATTGGTTAACCCAAATGGCATTACTAAATACTCAAAATGACCTATGGGGCTGTTGAAAGAGGTCTTCCATTCGTCACCTTCTCTGATGCGCACAAGATGATGTATTACGAAGATCTAATTTCGAAAACACTTTAGCGTCCTGTAGCATTTCGAAGGCTGACGACATTAAAGGGAGAGGATATCGGTCCCGGATGGTTATGTCATTCAACCCCCTGTAGTCAATACAAGGTCTCAATGTCCTATCCTTCTTGTCCACAAAAAAGAAGCTTGCCCCTGCTGGTGAGGATGACCGTCGAATTAGCCCAGAGGCTAGTGACTCAGGACCTGATAAGGAAAATAACCGTGCCCTGAGTGGAGAAGTACCAGGGCGGAGGTTAATAGCACAGTCATATGGTCCATATGGAGGTAGTTTGGTGGCTTTAGACTTATTAAAGACTTGTTTTAGGTCATGGTAACATGAGGGCACTTTATCTAGAGCCGGGAACTCAGTTATCAGGTCTGTACTTGGTAGCGGCTATCTGGACTGGTATAGTGTCTGTGTTATTGGCTCCAGCATGCAGGCATGATCCAGAACACACAGTTCCCCAGGACAAAATCTTCCCTGAACACCAGTCAATTTGAGGGTCAGGGGACACCCAAAATGAGATATTGATTGCTGGATGGGTATACATGAAAACTTATTTTTTCAGTGTGATTGTCAGAAAAGTTCATGGACAAAAAGGGGTTGCGGTGAGTTATCCTCCATATTAGGGACTAGAGGTAAGATCGGGCCTAAAAAATCCAGCCCGACCCAGGCCCGCAGGCATTAAAGCCCGACCCAGCCCGAGCCCGACCAATTAACTTGATTTGCAGGCCTGAGCCTGAAGCAAACCCGAAATTTCAATTTATCCCATAGTATTTTTGGTCGAAAAAAACGCACGATTTTTTAAGATTAAAATAATCTACATATTTTTATTATCATGATAAATGCATTTACACAACGAAATAATGCTGGAACACATAATAAGAGGCCAGAAAATGAGAGTGAAAGAGAGATGTTGATGCGCACTTGCTTAATTACACAGATGTAGTATATTGGAATATCAGAAGTGCTTTCCCAGTTTGATCTGTAGGTGGTACTGTAACTTTAAGGTGTTATTAACTGTGTTGTTGTTGGGACCACAGAATAAAATACAGAGGTAGACTGACAATACATGGCTTCGTCCACTTCATATATTACAGCGGAGAAAAAAAAGTCAGCGAGAGAGAATCCCGAGCCTGACTGGACCCGAACGTAATGATTGACATTTTAGGCCCAACCCGACCCGAATTTCAGGCCGGCTCAGGCTAAAGATCTTACCTCTATTAGGGGCCCGTCTAGGGTGACAGCCTCTAGTGGTGTGGATAACTTGATGAGCTGAAGACGTAGTTGTTGTGCCAAATCCTCGTTGAGTAGATTGTTGTCTTCTCCCGAATCAATCAGAGCTTCCTGCTGAATAGACACGAGTGGTGAAACAATACTCACCGTAGGATGAACACGTGATACAGAGTTAAACAAAAGGGAACCCCATTGTAGTTTAACAGACTTATCCTCAAAATGTTCTTGTCCTTTCAGTGGGCAATTTAATGCGAAATGTCCAGGCTGGCCACAATAGAAACCGGCGATGACTGCGTTCCTCGGGCTGACAGACAAGCCCGTCCCAGTTGCATGGGTTCTGGATCAGGCAAAATTATAGCTTGGGCTCTCTCTGCTGGAGTAACTGAGCATTGACTTGAAGACCAGAGATTGAAGTGATCACCAACTTCCAGTGCCATGGAGATCACTTCTTCAAGACCACAGTTACAACACCTGAGGGACACTTCTTTGCCAATTTCTGGATTGAGACCTGCTTTGAATGCCGAACATAAGGCCTGCTCATTCCAACGTGATTCAACCACTAAAATGCGGAAATGGCACAAATTCCCTGATGGAGCTGGAACCTTGTGATAAGTGAAGCAACCTTTGACCCGCTTCCTGTTCACACATTGGATGGTCAAACACCTTCTTTAATTCCCCTACTAATTGCTCATGGGAGCTAATTAGGGGTGAGTCTTGTTCAATCAGGGAATTAAGATAGCTCAGGAGTGGTCCTTCTAATAGACTTGCCAACTAGGTAATGTTAGGGGTGTCAGTGGAATAATTACTGGGCTGAGATCCAAATATTAAACGTAGTTGTGTAAAAAAAAATTTGACATTTGTATGGATCACCATAGTATTTAGATGGAGACGGAATGCTCGGTTCTGTTGGGTTGGAACTGCATGGAGGAAACCAGAAGTGACAAATGTGGCAGGTTCTAGATGAGCAAGTCCAGCTGTTGGTCATGGTTGCCTTGGAAACAATCCCGATTAAACATAGCCTCATTGCAGTCCACTGAGTCCATGTTTTCACTGGCGAGTCTGTTCTGACAGGCAAGAGGTCAGGTACCAAAAACTGGGACTCAAGCAGACAAACCAAAGAGGAGCAAACAACAGACAGGAACCAGAAACCCAGACAGGGTCATACACGAGAGAACACCAGATTTGAAGAATACCGCTTGTCAGATGCATGAGTAAAGCAAAGAGACTCGCAACTGGGACAGACTGAGGGAACCCTATTTAACCACACCACATACCTGACACAAATGATTGTAATTAACAGGGGTGTGACAAAGCACCAATGACAGGAGGAAGAATGACACCCAGTGGACAAAACCTTACATGACAAAATAAATCCCAGACCTGAACAATGACATAAACAACACAAAGACATACAAAAACCAACATGACAAGAAAAGAAAGTCCAGGCTCATAACACACACAGGTTCCACCTCATACGCAAAGCAGATAATGCGCTCAATGAACATGGAGGTTCCATCTCGTCAACAAGCAGCTAACATGTTAAACGTGCTACATGCTAAGTGAATGATGGTTTCATCTCATCTAATGTCATGAATATGACTGGATGGGATACTTTTATTTTCCCATTATTTACCCTATTGTTAACCCAAGAGGTCAGGGATCACTAAACCACTCAAATTGACTAGAAAAGAAAAACAGTGGAGGTAGAACCTTAGTTACTATTATTGATAGATAGGAAACCTAGCATGGGTTTCAAAATGCCATCATGACCTTTTGACCCTGAGTAACCTTGAAAGATCAAACCCATCGTGTCACGTTTTGAGAGGGGAGTGTCCATTAAGAAATAAAACATTTGTGAGGGGTGGGGATTGTTGTGTCTGGCACCACTTGTCCTTTTATTTTCCTGGGATGTTTGAGTGTCTGTGTTTAAAAATAACGATTCTTTTCTGTTCTCTAAAGTTCTTTTTCTGTTGTTAATTCTGTTCTGTAAATTCTCAAAAAATTCATATAGTTTCCTCTACTGGACTGAATACCAAGTTTTATACCAATATCCCTAGTTTTAAGAGTTGTGATGAATAGTTTTCATTGGTTCATTTCTAGTGTTGTGCTATCTGTGCTGAATGAACCAGACTATACCTGGCACCTGCTCGTAGTTTTGGAACTGGGACAGAACTAACAGAATTACTGCTGAAAAAAAATTACACAGCCGCTGAAAACATGGTAAAAAAGTTTAGGTGCGAGTTGAAAATCACACATTTACTGAGATTTGAGTGGTGTGGACATAAAAACCAAAGACTGTTTGGCTTCTGTTTGATGTGGACACAAGAACCACAGTGTGTTTGGGTTCAGTTCGGTTCAGTTGAGGTTCTATTTGGTGTAGACAACAGAACCAGAGAGTGTTTGGGTTCTATTTGGTGTGGATAACAGAACCAGAGAGTGTTTGGGTTCTATTTGGTGTGGATAACAGAACCACAGAGCTTTTGGGTTCTGTTTGGTGTAAATATAAGAACCACAGAGAGTTTGGGTTCTGTTTCATGGTTATTGGTTCAGTTGGGTTTCTGTTTGGTGTGGACAACAAAACCAGAGAGTGTTCAGGTTCTATTTGGTGTGGACATAAGAACCACAGAGTGTTTGGGTTCACCTCTTGTACCAGTGGTCCAGACGCACTTCTACTAGAATCAGGGATCCGTGTGTGCATCAGATAAACAATCCAGAATCAACTACTGCAACCCAAACCGCATTGAGCCTGACAGGATTCAAGAGGTCAGGTTAAGTTTAGACAAAAAGGAGTGCTGTTGTGGTTTGGGTTACTTTAAACTGCAGGTCGAGTTTGGCCAGAAACAGAGACAGCAGGGTTTAAGGACACACAGATGCAGTGGCTTCATGTGTTATGGTTCCAGATGGTCTGGAGCCGGTACCAGTGCTTCCAAACAGCTCTAAGTTTCTAACCGAACCTGACCTGACCCATTGGGTCCCGTTGGTCTGGGTTGGATCAGTTCACCAATGTCAACCACACGGATCCCTGATTCCCATATAGTTCCTGCTAGGTCACATGTTAGTGGAGCAGGAGGTCTGTCCGTGAACAGAACCAAACCCAAACAGCCTGTTGGTTTAAACTTAAGCTAAACAGTTTGTGGGTTTAAACAGAACCCAAACACTTTTGAAAAGACATTTGAAAACCTCTGCTTTAGTGTATTGTACTATATTTGTTGAAACATCTATGTGTATTTTTAGTACATTTATAGTGTTATTTTAGCATATTGTGCTATATTTGTTAAAACATTTTTAGAACCTGAACTAAAATAATTTCCACAGCTTTGTCTGTTGAATTTTTGCACATTGTAAATTCATCACAGGGCCGGAGTGGAATCTTTTTATTTGGGGTGGGTGGGCACATTTGGGCCCCAGGCCTCATGTTTGACAACCCTGCTCGAAATAAAGTGTGAGAAGCAGATGTGTATTTGTTGCTAAATCCATGTGTTTCCTGTTTCTACCTTGTTAGTGTGTGGGCTGTGGAATGTTGGAATAATGTCCTATTATTCTGCATCTAAACCTTGTAGCACATGCATAATCACACCTTATTTGGATGGTAATTTATGGTGGAACAGGCTCTTTTTTACTGATGTTCTCTGATTATGGGATGGATTTATAGGAATATTAACTTTTATTATTTTATCTATAGGAACCCTTAGTTTTATTATTTATAGAAATCATTAGTCAATGAGGAATGAGTAGAAATACGTAAAAATCAGAATCTGGAACACTGACCCAGAATGATCTAAATTATGTCAAATAGTGTAAAGTATATTTCTATAATCTAACAAAATTTCATTTTGAACATTTCCAGTTGTTTTTCATAGTAAATCAAATAAAAAAAAGAACCAAGTCTATTTTGGTTATTATAACACACTGTTTTAAACATTTATTACATGTATTGATGATAATAATTAATTTGTATATATTGAAAGTTATTAAATCGATTCCAGACAAGGCCACTTATGTCCAGAAGCGATGACTGAAAAGCACTGCTTTAATTTGAACCTAATTTGAACAGATTTAAAATTACTTCATAAATGAGGCTGATCATCCCAGCCTCAGTTTACAATTAGCTTTTTATTTTCTTCTACTGATGGTTTTCTTCACTCTAATGATCTCCTTCAAGCAGATTAGATAGAAATATAATCTTGATGTGTCTTTTCCCAGTTAAAAGGACAATAAACATCCATTTACAGTCACGACCCTGAAGGCTCCTCTAATGACCATGGTATCCATGGTAACATGCCTAATGTAAGCGCATAAATGCAGGTGGAAACACACATGGAGTTAACAGTTTCTATTCTGTATTTACTGAACACAAGACAAATCTGACCTCACTTCCTGTTTCATCCCAGTCCTTTTATATATAAATAAGGGTTTCCCCCAGTGATTTATAAGGCTGGTTTTCCGCCTGGCTTGGAAATACACCCCAGCCAGGTGCATTTCCTCCAGGTGCATTTTTTTCTGCAGCGGTGGGCCGCATCCAGCTCCGGCCTTTACAGCACGCTCCGCCCGGATTTCACCACTTCCTGGACTCGCTGCGCCTTCTCCCCCGTATTGCTAACCCCATCGCCAGGGCATGGACCAGCCCACATATAACAGGTGCCGGGGTTCAGCTGCTATGTCAGCAACACACCCGACCCATTTTGAAAACACAGGAGTCTAATGCACACGCGAGTCAGAGGGTGTTCCGGAAAGCCCACAGTGGCTGGCACGCGCCAGCTAAGGTGGGATCCCAGCCTCGTGGAGCCCAGACGCACACGGCCAGAAAAATCAGTGTACCATAATAGAGAAGTAACAACTAACTTTCTGTCAAACTGGGATTGATTTATGGCTTTATAGTTTTATGACATGATTTATGACCTTTAAGCCCCGCCCCTTTTTAAAAGGAAGAGAGAAGATCAAAGGTGTGAATTGGGTTTGTGAGGGGTTTTGGGAGGGGGGGGGGTAGTGTGGCCATAGGGTGAAGGGGTGTTTAGTGTTGGCAATCTTGTATGATTGTAAAACAGAGAAAGAGGGGTGGGGAGTGGTGCTGAATGAGTAGGGTTAGTGGTGGGCATGGGGGGGGTAGGCCATTCATGTATTGCACCAACAGCCACGTATGGGTTTTTGAACAGTCAATGAGAAAAGCTCCGAACGAGCGAGTGAATCAACAGCCACTGGTCGACTTGACATCATCCCTGCGAGCCCCACGATTCCCATGTCCTGCACCCTCTGTATGTAACCGATATAATCTTGAATAACCCTCTTCAGTTTTTCAAATTCTGTTGAATAAATTCTCAAACGAAAACACTCTGCCCCTGTACATTCATAGCTGAATAAATCAACAATCGGTATCAGCGTAGTATTTCTAAATTTGCATACAATGAATCGACCCCCATCAAGATGCATACACAGTTTCTTCATGCTGGATGGCACCATTTTTTAAATTATAGTACAAATCTACCACATCCCCTCAGGATCTTTATCTAATTCCTGTGAAACAGCAACCCCACCACACACACAGACACTGCTCCTTTCTAACTCTTAAAACAATCCACGTCACCCCCCCCCCCCCCCCCAAGTCCATCACTAACCCTCCTCATTCAGCCCCCCCCCCCCCTTTCTCTGTTTTACAATCATACAAGATTGCCAACACTAAACACCCCTCCACCCTATGGCAACACTAACCCCCCCTCCCAAATTCACACCTTTGATCTTCTCTCTTTCTTTTAAAAAAGGGGCGGGGCTTAAAGGTCATAAATCATGTCATAAAACAATAAAGCCATAAATCAATCCCAGTTTCACAGAAAGTTAGTTGTTACTTCTCTGTCATAATGAACCCAATGGTCAAAACTAGAGGGAGTGGGATTCCCCAGCAAATCGTACCCCGGTAATACCAGTATTTGCCGACATCGTCCTTTCTGCTTCCTGGATAGAAAATCTCACAAGACAGAAACTTAACACGATGAGAAATCTCACCAAATTACATCGAGCAAGATCTCGTCACATGAGATACCATCACACCCCTAGTGTGTACACATGTACACATCTACATGATATAGTTTAGTCAGACAGTGAAAGTAAATACATTTGTCTCCAAAAACTCTTTTTATTGAAACTAATGCTCTGACTAAATAACTTATTTGTTTCTCAATTTTGTCAACTCGGGCCTGATACGATGCATTGCAGTCCACATGGACATGACAATTAAAACAAACAGCTATGGTCACACATCCATGCTATGTGGTGTTATTGGATATCTACTATTGTACCTGTATGCACATCTATCCAGTTATAATGCTGAAATGCACCTTTTACACTTTAACAGCTTTGATTCTTTTACATCCCCTGCATAAACCAATTCCACTGGGGGAAACCCTGAATAATAATCATTTACATTTTATATATATATATATATATATATATATATATATATAAATCAAGGCACTACTCATGGCTGCACAAGAACAAGCCCTGAACAAGAGCAATAGAGGCCGGGGTCTACCACATCAGACAGGACCCCAGGTGTAGGCTGTATAGAGAAGCCCCTGAGACAGTCCAGCACATCACAGCAGGGTGTAAGATGGTGGCAGGCAAGGCATACATGGAGCAGCATAACCAGGTAGAGGACATACTGTACAGGCACATCTGTAAAGAGTATGGACTGGAGGTCCCAGGGTCAAGATGGGAGAACCCCCCAAAGGTGACAGAGAACAAACAGGCCAAGATCCAGTGGGACTTCCAGATCCAGACTGACAAGATGGTGATGGCCAATCAGCCTGACATAGTGGTGGTGGATAAACATGAGAAGACAGTGGTGGTGATAGATGTAGCAGTCCCCAGTGATAGCAACATCAGAAAGAAAGAACATGAGAAGCTTGAGAAATACCAAGGACTGAAAGAGGAGTTAGAGAAAATGTGGAGTGTGAAGGCAACAGTGGTACCAGTAGTGATCGGAGCACTAGGGGCAGTGACCCCCAAGCTGGGAGAATGGCTCCAGCAGATACCAGGAACAACATCAGAGATCTGTGTCCAAAAGAGCGCATTGTTAGGAACAGCTAAGATCCTGCGCAGAACCCTCAGGCTCCCAGGCCTCTGGTAGAGGACCCAAGTCTGAAGGAGACACCGCCCACGTGGGGCGAGAGGAACATTAATTATATAATGTGTGTGTGTATATCAGCAGCTCATTCATTCTTTCACACTGGTTTACACATGTGCAGAAGTGTGCATGCTCCTCTGTAGACACGTGTGTGCACATGCACAGATGTGTCCAGATGTGCACAAACATGTTGCGTGCAGACCCTGTGCGTAGTATGATGTATCCCAGTGTGTGTTTGTGTGTCAGTACCAATAATAGACATGGATGATCCAGATACACATGTTTATTAACACCGGTGGGGGGAGGGGGGCAGTGAATACAGTGAAGACAATAAGAAGAAAGGTGAGTGTCCTGGTTGTCCTTCAAACCTGCAGGATATTCTTTTCACAGAAAATTGAGAAAAAGCTAAGAAAACAAATAAACATGGGTTCACCTGATAAAGTCCACAGACTCCTCTCGAATGAATTCAAACTCTGACTCTCCTCCTCCTTGTTAATAACTTCCTGTTGGTTTGTTAATGACTTCCTGTTTTCCTAAACCTCACTGGTTGACACCACATTTATAATTTATAGGGGCGGCTGTGGCTCAGTTGGTAGAGTGGGTCGCCACATGACCCAGAGGTTGGCGGTTTGCGTTCCAGCTCTGGCTGTCCAGATGTCGAAGTGTCCTTGGGCAAGACACTGATCCCTGACTTAGTCCCCCAGTAGGACCTTAGAAACCTACTGGTGTATGAATGAGTGAATGTGAAACTAATGTAAAGCGCTTTGAGCACCATGAAGGTGGAAAAGCTCTAAATAACTGCAGACCATTTACCATTTAGTTTCGTATAGTTTAATTTTTTTAATTTTAATTTTGATTTAGGATTTGTGTGTGTGTGTTTGTTGAATCAACAAATCATATTGGTTTAATTCTAAGCTACAGATTTGATTTTGGACATTTTTGTTTACATGTATTTTCATGTCATTTGATACTAAATGTGATTCTATTTCTGCCAATAATTAATTTCTGCAGGTTTTACATGTGCCAACTGATGGCATTGCTTTTTTAAAATGAATGAGATCACTTGTGAAACAGAAGTTAATGCCCTGAAATGTACACGATGATGATGTAACACTCAGTTTACATGTACTTTCCTTTATCAATGTCTATTATTCAATTGACAGAAATCGAAGTCTGTAACATTTAATACATTCTGCTGGAGAACTATTCTTTTCTCCTAGAAACACTTTTTGGATGAGAAATAATCAACAACAATCAACTGATAATGTCACAAAATGTCATCAATTTAGTCAGAAGATCAAATTTTTCAAAAACCTGATTGAGAAACATTTATTTAATTTTAGAATTCATGCAAAATGGTCCAAATTCAGCTGAAAAAAACAGACAATTTACAAAAACATTATTAGAGAATTCATTCTGTGCGCTTTTTCTCCTACTACTACTCTAAAACTGTTGACATTGGGGGTGGGGCTACACTGCGCAGACAGGTATGGCTCTAACAGAGCGAAACTGGAACAAACTTGCAGATTAAAAAATCTAAACTCACATTATCATCTCTATATGAGACCAAAGGCATCTGTAGTAAAATGTGGCTTAAAGGGACAGGCCATGCTTAAAGGGATAGCTGTGTTTTCATGCACATGGGGTCAAAGGAGTGACCTTTCACCTCTGCCTTCAGTTGGTGGCGCCTTGGAGTCTTTTCTTTCTCTTTGGTTTGGGTTATCTGGAACCTTCTGCTCGTGTCCATCCTTCTGTTCTATTCTCACACTGAACACAAGGAACACCTTCACAGTGTGTTGGTACGTGGCTTGTAGGGACGTGGAACACAGTGCGCACACCTGGACAAACAATAATCATCCTTTCATGTGTTTGATGCACAACCTTGGTTCTGTTGATAGTGTGGGTTGTTCACCAACCCAAGGGGTTGATAGTTCATGTCCTGCTCTGGCCTAGTCTGTCTGTTGTGCCTTTGGGCACAGATACGACACCCTTCTTCCTCCAGTGTCACCCACAGTGGTATATGAATGGTATATGGGAGGAGGAGCGTTAGGTGGTGGTGGGAGGGACAATTTGGTGCTGTCAGCCATGCTTACCCAGGGCAGCACATCCTCCCTCTGGTGATACCACCAGAGGGAGGATGTGAGAGCGAATTAATAAGTGATCAATAATGCAAAGCGCTTTGGTGCCAATAGAAATCTAATCCACTATTATTATCATCAGTATTATCTTTACTATTGTTATTAATATTAGCATTTTTACTATTATTATTGTTTGGGGTGAGGTTGGTGTTGTGTTCAGGTTGAGTGCAGTGGGAGGAACTTAGTGGAGTGGGAGGAGCTGAGGAGGGAACGGGTGATATTGGTGCCAGTCAGTCCCATCGCTATGGTAACATTATAGGCGTGTCTGAGAAGACTGACATAATGGAGTCTGTCTCCCCTGCTCTCTGCTGTGATTGGCTGTTGAGCTTTGACTGTTGCTCCGCCCCTTGCAGTAAACCCATCCCCAAATGTCCTTGTACTGGCCCTGCCCTCAGTCTGCCATTCTGGTGTTCTCTGATTGGTTCCAGAAACACCACATGCTTGTTGGTACTGACCTTACGGCCCGGCCCCTCGGTGGTCATAGGCGGGGTAGGGGTTAGGATGGCGGATTGGCCACTCCCACTCCCGGCCGCAGCCTCGTTCCCCAGGCTGGATTTGGCAGTGGGGGGCGGGGGGCTGTTGGGACATGAGGGACATCGACAGGGTGTCAGGTAGAGATACATGAGGACCAGGAGCAGGCTGACGACGCAACCCAGCAGGGTGGTGAAGCCCGTGTTGAAGGACTCTTGGGACTGGTGCTCGTTAGGCAGGACCACTGTCACATTGACCTCTTGTGTTTCATTTCGCTGCTGTTGCTGGTTCAACGCCATACACCAGTAGACTCCGGAATCCTCCGCATTAGCCTCCAGGATCTTCAAGGTCCCGTTGGTGTACATCTTTAATCTATCATTGCCTGGCGAGGCAATGTATTCCTGTTTGGGTGACACCCAGAAGAATGTCACATGGTGTCTGTGCAGCGCTGTGACGCAGTGCAGCCACAGTGTTTTTCCTGCGCTGATGGAAACGCTGCCCTTCTGCGTGTTCAGAGGATGCTGCATTTCAGTGAAGTTGCATTTTTCAAAGTAAGAGTTTCTCTGAAACAAACGCACTGGACCTTTTTGGATCCCAAAGACCAGACAAGTGTGCTCAGGTTTGAAATCCTTGACTGAATCAAACTCTTTCTCCAACCAGTGACGGAACAGCCCGTACATAGAACACTCGCATACCAGTGAGTTGTTATGAAGGTATAGTCCATTCTGGACAATGGTGGGCAGGTTGGATATGTCCTCCAAAGGCAGCCTGGGTAAGCGGTTGGATGACAGGTCCAGTAGGTATAGGTGCGGGTGCGTGTGTTCTCTGATGGAAAAGAAAGGGAAGTCGGTCAGACGGTTATGGCTGAGGTAGGCCTTACGAAGGTTGGTCAGCCCAGTGAATGCAGTGCCTTCCACCTGGATGATGCGGTTGTTGAACAGAAGCAACTCCTCCAAACCAGGCACTTCCTGGAAATAGTGCTGCTGCAGAACTCTCAGCTGATTGGATGAAAGGTCCAAGTGTCGAAGCAGCGTCCCAGAGCTGTTTCCAAATGCCCGCAATTGAATGGATGTCAGCTGGTTGTTGGCTAACCGTAATGTTTCCAAACGACAAAGTCCTCGGAAGTTTAACTCCTGCAACTGCACAATGTGATTATGGCTGAGGTCCAGCGTGACCACGGAGGTGGGCACATCTCTGGGCACGTGGCGCAGACCGAGGGCACTGCAGCTGATGATGTCTGAGGTGCACACGCATCGGCCTTCTTGGGAAATGCCATGTGCAGAAGGGCAGATGCTGGCATGGACAGCACTTCGACAGAGCAATACCGCCACCACACACCACCTCCATGTTGATGCCAGTGCTCTGGGCGCCAGTGCCATCCTGCCCTGGACAGATCCACTCCTATTGCCCACATATCCCATGATGCTCTGAGCACAGACACTGGTGCCGTTTCCTGTTTAACACCCAGCTTATTTATCAGATATTTAACAGCTACTGTAAACACTTTTAAAACGTATTTGTCACATGCGTCATGCTAGTGCTGGGTGATACGAACCAAATGTAGTATCTCAATATCTTTGATCGTCAATACACGATCTGTATCTCGACATATTAAGTAAAACTAAAAAGACGTTATAGCAATGTGGAAAATCCTAAAAAAAAACTTATTTTATATCCAGTAAATACAGAAAACAGATATGGAGTGGGCGCAAATGAGCTAAGATGCTAAGATTTGCTAGCACTAATCATCCTGACTTTTAAACATATTGTTCACATGCTTCATGCTAGTGCTGAGCAATGCCAAATGAGTATATCTCAATGTTATTTTCGTCCAGAACCGCATAACACAATCTGTATCTCAATATATTATTTTTCCATAATGTAAACCATCTAACACTGAACACCTCAAAAAGTCTTATTTTATATCCAACAAATACTCAAAGCAGATAGAGTGGTGCTATTTAGCTAAGATGCTAAGATTGGCTAGCAGCAAACTTAATTTCCTCCTTTGATGGTCATAACATCACTTCTCAGCTCCATCTTTTGCCTCCAAACAGATCAGCATGTGAATCTGGTGGAGGATTTCCTTCATGCGTCCAAGAATTTTCACATAATCTCCGCTTTCACCGGAGTTAAGAACCCTCGTCTACTGTTCGCATTGCAACAGGAGTGCAATTAAAAGGGCAAATAAGTCTGTGTAAATGACACAGTTTGCTGGTAAATCCCATATTTTTCTACTTCCTGCTTTGAATTAAGTTCATTTCAGTAGAATTACATTTGAACAGAAATGTGTTTGTCTTAAAGCTGCCCTGAACACATGACTGTTCTTTATGAATTTCTCGTCCCCAGGCAGATGTGATGGCATCTATTTGTAAAAAACTAACTGTGTTTCGCATCATTTTCCAAAACAAAAACAGAAAAAGACTGCTTCTTGATTTTGTTTACGTTAAAGCATCAGTGATGCAGACACTTCGGTTTGTGCTTCTAGTCTGGTGTGTGGTTATTTGTTCAGTAAAGTCAAGTGAATGCTCCAATGTTCCTGGTCCCGGGGGGGCTTCAGTGATCCAGAGTCAGCTGTGACCACGTAAACAAGCAGACTTCTGCTCTGAGATTTGGGTTAAATAAGGTGGAAGTAAAAAGCAGAACTGGTTCTTCTGTCCTGAAGGGAAAAAACACACAACAGGTGAAAAGATGAATGGAACAGGAAGTGACAGAAAGTCTAAGGTAGCGCTGCATGACATTAGCAAAACTTGTGATATACAATAAACGTGTACAGTAAAATTGATATGATGATATTCGATATTTGTCGTTCACATACAGAAATGCCAATTTCATCTTCTAAGAAAAAATTTCCTTAACCCATAAAGATATAGCCCTTGGTCTAATGTAAACCCTGGGTTTAAATTATTAAACATCTTTGCGATAGGAATATTCTAACCCATATTATCACGATAGCAATATTTTTGCACTATATTGTGCAGCCCTTGTCTAAGGTATGTTAGTCTGTTTGGGTTTTAAAGTTATAGACCTGTTCTGTCTTCAGTTAAAAGTAGTTATGTCAAAATTAACATCATCATAATTAATCAGATTTTTTTTTAAATGGAACTCAATTCAGTGGAACAGTTGTTTATAGTTATTATGTTGAAACTGTTGAGGGATATTTTATCACAGTTTTTATTTTTTTTATTTATTATTATTTATTTTTGGAAAAGTTTTGACTATGTATGTTTCACCATTCCAAGTGTCAGTTTATTTTTTGTGAATTTTAGTGGATTTTGGCATGTTTTGTATGTTTGTCAATCTATTTTTGTGTATTTTGTGGTAAATTTTAGTTTAAAAAAAAACAAACAGAACAGTCAACCAACATAAAATGTTTTAACAGTTTTCTTTTCACTGAAGCACTTCCAGATTAAAATACCACTGTAACCTGAAGCATACTGCACTTGATTCTGGGATTCTGCTAGCACTAGGCTAATGCTAACACTAGGCTAATGCACACCCTACCTTAGACAAACCTATTCAATGCAGATATATTCACTTCTTTATTGAGACTGTTTATTAATGAAAAATGAAACACAATGAATACATCTTTAAAATTAAAAATGTAATAAATAAAAATGTAATCAGGATTATTGGAAATTAATCCAAATGAACCCTGTGATTAATCTGATTAAAAAATGTAATCTTAAATGATCTGGCAGCACTAGTAAAAATACAACATTCAAAATTAGGAATGAGCTTTCAATTATTCTCACCTTTTTTCTAATCCAGTTCACTGATATTTGTCACCACAATGATGGCACAAGTCCTGTTTGTAGAAAAACGCTGCAGACTAAACCAGCCACGGTTTCTTCAGTGCCTTTTATTCCAGTTTTTCCTTTTATTCCAGTGTTTTTCACAACATATAAAGTTTGCTGAATCTTCTTGTTCATTGTGGTGAAAACGCTGTGAACATTTCCATCTTCTTTTTCATGTGCATATCCTTCCTCCTCAACCTCACTCATCTATCATCACACGGAAAGACTCATCCTGGTTTGTGAATCAGACCTGCAGCTGTCAGACACCTTCAGCCCCACCCCACTAGGTTAGCTGTTCATCCACAGCCTCACCCCACTAGGTTAGCTGTTCCTCCACAGCCCCATCCCAACAGGTCAGCTGTTCATCCACAGCCCCACCCCGATAGTCCAAATCAAATGTTTACATGTGGGTCCTGTCCATAAACAAACCCCAGTAGTAGGACAGAAGAATCAGAGTCTTTGTTTGAAACGTCACAAAAACAAATCAAACAATTTTTCCAAAACTAGAGTGAGCTGCTACCAATGAAAAGCTCCAACACTGCATCTTATAAACCAGCCCCAAGGGTGGAGTAGATGTGCATTCTGTCCACAGCCCCACCCCAATAGGTCAGCTGTTCATCCACAGTTGAAGCTGATAACAGATCAGCTGTTCAGATGTGCGTCGTATCCACTGGACTTCTGCTCACACATTCAGTGGTGTTGATAGGAGCCATTTCAAGGTTTCACACATGACTCACTCACACTCACCAACCCATCTTTCGTGTCTGCCGTTGTCTTCCTCTGTCAGTCTTTTCCTATTCCTTTGTATAATCTCAGCAGTTACATTCCTGTTTTTAAAAACGAAAAACCAGTGGGGGTTCAGAGATGCACAAAACACAGTCCTGTAAAAAAAAAAAAAAAAACAGAACAAAAGAGCAGTTGAACAAAAAAAAAAAAAAAAGCCCACTCCAGGAGCAGCAGTGTGGCTCAGTTTCAGTAGAACGTCCACTCTGGAACCAGGTTTTTTTTTTTTTTTTATCTTTTCATTTTCATCAGATGAGCCACAACATTTCAAATCCAAAAGTTCTTTAGTCCTGGATCATCTGATGTCTGGGACTGTGTCTCCACTGCATGTGTGTATGTGTATTTCAGCTCCGTGTACAGTGTTTCAGCTTTAGATTCCCCTCAGCTCTGCCTCCCTACTGTTTCTGCTTCTGTTCGTTGGCGTTGGCAGCTTTTCCATTCTGAGCTTTTGTCTGACGCCTTTTTACCTCCTTCTGCTGTTTCTGTTTGTGTCTCTGGTTCTGCTGCGTTTCTAGCTTCTCTGCTTCAACCGCTCCCTCCTCCCTCGCCAATCTCAGACCCTCCCCCTGCTCTCTTCTCTTTTAGCTCAGAAGCACCACTGTGTGTGTGTGTGTGTGTGTGTATCTCTCTCACTCTCTCTGCTACACTCTCTCTCACTGTCTCTTTCTCTGCCTCTCTCTCCCATTCTCTCTCTCTCTTTCTCTGGAAGTCAAACACAAAGCTCCAGCAACAGTCCACCAGTAGTCCATTAGTAGTTCAGCAGTTGTTCAGCAGTAGTCCATTAGTAGTTCAGCAGTAGTCCAGCTGTAGTTCAGTACTAGTTCAGCAGTAGTCCAGTAGTAGTTCAGCAGTAGTCCATTAGTAGTTCAGCAGTAGTCCATTAGTAGTTCAGCAGTAGTCCAGCTGTAGTTCAGTACTAGTTCAGCAGTAGTCCAGTAGTAGTTCAGCAGTAGTCCATTAGTAGTTCAGCAGTAGTCCAGCTGTAGTTCAGTACTAGTTCAGCAGTAGTCCAGTAGTAGTTCAGCAGTAGTCCATTAGTAGTTCAGCAGTAGTCCAGCTGTAGTTCAGTACTAGTTCACCAGTAGTCCAACAGTAGTCTACCAGTAGTCCAGAGTCCAGTAGTAGTTCAGCAGTAGTCCAGTAGTAGTTCAGCAGTAGTCCAGTAGTAGTCCACCAGTAGTCCATTAGTAGTACTGGTGTAGACTTGTGGTGTTGCCCTGTTGGCTTGGCCCTGCCTTGTCGTAATTGCTGTTCTGGGCTTCGGGATCCTTCACACTTGCATGTTTGATCAGGTCTCGCCAGCTACTGCCGAGTCCCATTTCAGCGAATGATGGGACCCGCCAGAATGTGCTGAGAATCTCTCCACAATCTCTACCCTAAACTCATTCTCTTCTGCACTGGTGTCCTCTTCGTGCCTATTCTATTCGATTGCATTCTATTTTTACCATCAGGACATCCACGGTTGTGGTGCTTGGTGCCGATTGTTTAATTGTTTATTTGTTGAATCTTTTTTTCTTTTGTTGTGGTTTGGTTTTCTCCTCTTTTTTGATCTATTTATTTATTTGTTTTTATTGATGGACAGTTGGTGGTTGGGAGTGGCACACCACCTTGCAGTCTTTAATTGCCTGTTGGTTTCTGTCCCGTTCGTCCTGTCTGTCCTGTCCAGTCTTTGTTTCCCCCGCACATCACTGAGGTGTAGCACTGCACTCCCTGGCTTGTTCTAATGGGGGATGTCTGCTCGGCTTTCGGGGAGGACCGATGATGGTCACACACATGCACTAATTATTGGAGTATTTGGCTGCAAGACTGAAATATGCATTGATCTCAAGCAATGTTGACTCCCCCTCTGTGGGGTTAAAAAAATAAAAACAAATGCAGACAAATTAGAAAGAGGTAAAAAAGTGAAAGGAAAAGGGAAAAAAACCCTCTATTTGTTAACTACTTTCCTATCTGCTCATTTGTTGTTGTTGTTGTTTTTTGTGTTATTTTTGTGTTCTGTTTTGTTTATTTGTGTATATGTATATGTTTAGTACTTCAATTATTTATTATTATTATTATTGTTATTATTTTTATTATTATAATCATTTTTGTACTATGCACTCTATTGCTATAATATGAAATCAGGTTATTAGGGAAGTGAAGAAGGGGTAGGATTAAATAAGTTTATGCTTCATCCTACTCCTTTTCAGACATGTTATTATTATTATTATTATTTATTTTTATTATTATCATTATTATTATTATTATTTATTTTTATTATTATCATTATTATTATTATTATTATTATTATTATTATTATTATTGTTCTTGTATTGATTATTGTTGCATTCTCCACATGTTCGAAATAAATCATTCAAATCAAAAATCAAATGTATTAACATACTTGGAATATCTCTTGTTCATACATTAATTCATGATATGTTAATCATTAGTATATCATGACTCACATAGTGACTCAAAAGATTTTGCTCAGTAATAGGTTAATTCATCATGAATATGCTTGTTCATATATTAATTCATCATGAATATGCTTGTTCATATATTAACTAATGGTGTAGTAATCATAATGTCATGACTGCAGAATAAGCCCGTAAAGCCCGTTCAACAAGCATTCCATGAGACTTGGGACATAATATGATATATTAATATTAAAATGTGAGAAGCTAGTAAAAATAAAGGTGAATGGGACATTCTCTGCAGCAATAGTGGTAGACCGAGTAGGCCAGGGGCTTTGAGTCCAGCAGAGGGGTCAGTAGACCACAGCCAGCAGGTGACGGATATGAAGGTTGGAAACCCCCGTCCTAGTTTTAATTCACCATAAATCAGATATTATTCCATCATTACTCATGTACCCTTCAGTCAAGTCTGATTCATATATGATTGGATTGATAGCTATGATATATTAACAGCATGAATTAACAGCAGTGTTAATACATGATATATTAACAGTGACTCATCATGATTCCAACAGGAATCTTTTCATGACTCATGATATATTAATCATTAGTACATACATAAGTCGTATGTTAATCAACATGAATCCATCATGTACCCTTATTGTAAAGTGTTACCATAATATAATCATTATAATTATGTGTAGAATATGAAATAATTACATACAGTATATAATATAATAAAATAATTTCACACACTTTCACTACACACAGACCATCCTCAGCTTGGTCTGGACCTTCTGTGATTGGATCAGATTAATTTCATGTTGCCCTGAAAACCATCTGTCAGCCCAGAAAAGCTCAGTATTGATTATATATTTAAAGCTCAGTATTGATTAGATATTCATTGACTTTTGGCTGGTTTGCTGAAAGCCATTCGTGGTGGTGGGGGGGTTTTCTTTACAAATAATCTTATTTTTTTCCATCCAACACACTCAACTCCTGCCTGAAACAGCTATTTCTAACAAACCAACAGGATTTGTGTCAACTTTAACCCCTTATGTGTCTTCACCGTCTAGGTCAGTGTTCATCACGCACATTTAACACATCTGACTGAATCTGTTCCACATCTGACTGAGGCTATGTTTATAAGGTGACAATGAAAACCGAACAAAAGTGGCGTCTCATCTTCAGTTTTTCATCCATGTTTAGATGAGTGTTTTCAGGAGGAAATCCTTGTTTATACTAAGATGCACCACTAGGCGAAATACGATTGGATATACATGCCAGGCTGTCATGCCCTTTTCTCTTTTTGACTTATGTAATTGTACACCCCTCTCTGTTTGGCTATGATATGCATGTCATTTCTGTACAATAGCTGAAACAACTCTTGTACATTTATTAGAGCTGCTAGTGTATCTTGAAAATTTGTGGGATTGAGGTTGTCCCACATGTTTGTTGCTTTACCTGCTCAGTGTATGAATTCAATGTGAACGTGTATGCAACATGAAACATATGTGAGATACAGATGCATGCAATGTGAACATGTGCATTTCTTGCCATTTAGACGGAGACATGACCCGATGTATCTTTAATACACCCCGCCCTGGAAGGAATCTTCAGATTTGTGCATATCCACACCCTGATGGCGCCAGCGCCATGTAAACAAAGGGTACTTCCGATAAACTATGATGTGTTATTTATCCCCAATCATGCTGATGTAAACAGCCCCTGAATGTGTTCCACATCCAGACCTTTGCTCTACATGTACTCACATAGTAGTATCTATTGTTGAATTACAGATCGACTGACATGGATTTGTTTTGGGGTTTTTTTGGGGGGGGTACTTTTTCATCAGCATTGTTTGGTCAATATAGACCCAAACAGGCCATGTTCCTAAGACAACATTTGGAGTTGATATTGAATATTTTTTTTACTGTCAAATGAACACAAATGTAAGAAAATCTTCTTTAATTATAATTATTAAATATAAACAATGACATTTAATTAATTAATATGATCAAATTCCAGATGGGAGCGGCCCTCAATTTCTTTTTGCCGTACAAACAAGAAACTCGGTACACATATAGCCCATGGTAGGACAAGTGAAAAGTTACATTATGGCCTTGCCTTAAACCCAACAGGAAGTCAGCCTCACTGGATGGAAGTGTGAACCTCTAAAATACCACCCTTCCTACAAAAAATATGATCTCAACGTGCATACATCCAATTGACACCAAACTTGGTGGAAATCATCTACACCTGTGTGGGATCAAAAGTTATCATGCCAAATTTTGATAAAATGTTGGCTGTGGCAACGATGACCTCACAATGAAGTGGCCATTTTTACTCACATAAAAATGTGTGTATGTCGCACATATGGTGTCAGATTGAGTTGGACCCAATATAACATTTGTGCAGAATGACAACCTGAACACGATGATATGGGACTCGTATCGTTAGATTGTAAAATGGCTCTCTGACAGTTTTTGAATGGGAGTGAATTTTTTTTCCGACGTAGTCAAATGAAATGTGACACACACATCCCTCATGTCAATCTGAACTAAAAAGCCAAAGAGAACACACCCCTGTTTTGAATCATGTTGCCATGATGACACAAAAACTGTGCCATAGACTTGAATGGGAGTGAAATTTTTTCTTCAATGGTGTCAAACCAAATTCGGCTCATACACACTTTATGCCAAACTGAACCCAAAAGCCAATGAGGACACACCCCTATTTAAAATCCCGTTGCCATGACAACACAAATGTAGTCATAATTCCAGCCCTTATCCTTTCATCATCTTCTCCTAGAGTTTACATCCAATTTATACCAAACTGGGTGAAAGTCACCTACACACATGTGGGATCAAAAGTTGTCACTTACATTTTTGATCAAATAATGGCCGTGGCTGTGACAAGTTCATAATGAAAGGGTTGTTTTAATATACAGGAGCACGCACGTCTCACAGAACGCTGGTTCGATTTTGCGATGCGACGTCCTCCCATTTTCGGGTGGTCTCTGCAGTCACGTGGGGAGGTGGCAAGGGCCAAGAATACTGCTCGCAATTTTACTAGTAGGCGCACGGCCTATTGAGTCTGCTGTGATCGCAAGGGGAGTCAGCCATTTGACTTCTAATTTGACCCCCTGAACATGCACAAAAACTCATCAAATTTTGAGCACCCTTCAGAAGGTATATATAGGTTTCATAAAAGTCAGTAAAGAAATGTGTCTACAGCACCCCCTAGAAAAGTGACAATAGTTTGTATTAGGCCAGATCACGCCCTAGTGAAGTTAGAGCTATGAAAACACATGTACACATGTTCATCATATGATGACAAACAAAAAACCTTGTGATGGCCACACCCATAAACCAACAGGAAGTCTGACATCTTGGATTGAAATTAAAAAAATTTTGAGTCATGGATTTTTCGCTCTCATCAGAATTTAACAAACTCCTCCTAGGCCTTTCGATCTAGACAATTGGGACATCAAAAGTTATCAAAATTTTTTCCAAAAGTTGCATCGTTTTCGTGCTACACTGGGAAAAATTCGGAAAAAATTACCACTACATAAATTACTTCACCTCGGACATACAAACACAGACGTCTATCTCCCAGGTCTACATCCATTTAGCTAAAGACATTCTGATTTTGTACGATAGCGCCCCCTAGAAATGTAATTCTATTAAAATGGCTGTAGTTCGGACATACGAATACCGATTTGGCTGTCCTCACTTTTTCTCTTTTTATCCCATTTTTGTTTTTGTTTTCCTTTTTTCTCTTTTGTTCCTTTTTTCCTCTTTTTCCTTCACCTGTCAGTAAAATCATGTCGGAGAAAATGGAGCATATTGTTCAATCCAACAGACTGGAACTGCTACAAGAAAACATACCTAAACATCTGCTCTACTGATAAATCTGTCACTAGTTCTAAGATGATTCATTTTACAGGGCAACATCCAGAATCGTTGTGTGTATAAATGATAAACTATCAGGATGTCGATAAAGAAACTGCAATTCAACATCACAATAAACAAGTTTTTAACCAAAAATGTGAAGAAACAGCAGCCCTGGCCAAAAATGGGGAGTGGCTGAAAGTTACGTAGCAGGAGGCACTTCGCAAGATCAAGCTAACTACGGTATATACTGACAACATGGAGGAGACAAGAGCAGATAGTATTTATGATGGACCACAGCCTATAATTATGAACCACAGTGGAGAGAGAGACCAGGGCAACAGAGAGAGGGGTATACACAGGAATGATGGACAAAGGAGGGAGATAGAGCTTAATAATCAGTAGTGAATTGGCCAAAATACCCGGTGACTGCAGTAGTAGCATAGCGGCTAATGCTATGAGTTTACATCGGGCATGTTTACCTTCTTAGCGTAATAAATGTACTGTCATGGTTAATACTTTTGGGTTGTTGTTTCACTAAACACCTATGTAGCTGTTCTTTTTTTAGGGACAATAACATTTTGTCTTACTAAATTATTATATTGCCGTGACATGGTAGCACTTAGCCAGTTGCTAATGCTACTTTCAGACAGGTGCTTCAGAGTATCTAGCCAGATTTACACAACGAAACATAGTTAATGTCTTCATCGTTCAATAGCTTAACTGTCTATATCACTCATACTATGCTGTAACAACCCTCATTACTTTACACATACTTTGAACATAGTTAGCTACTCTGTTACTATGGTAATAGGCTGCCGCGGCAGCCGTGTCAGTGAGATGAAATCATGGTAAATGTCTTACCTAATGCTAGTATGTAGTCTACATCAAACCATGGTGTCCTCCATCACATCCCCAGGATGATAACACTCCGGAGTAAATTTAAATCCACAAATGAACCAGTGAATGGTGACAGATGCAGCTGTGAAGTCCACTGTCTTCATCTCCATAAAACGCAGACGGGCAGCTGCCCAAAATTCTTACTTTTTCTACTGGGAAAAAAATTAACACAATATCCTGACAGGCTGCAATTCACACAACCAGCACAAACACAATAATTTACCATCTTGACTCTTAAATCTCTCACTATATCTCACTAACAACGACTTCAACTTCTACTCGCATACCCACAACGTAGAATTGAGCACATCCACCATTATACGTGGCGTGGCAGGAAAGGTCCACTTCCTGTAAAATCAGTACCTTTTAATTTATTTTCTGAAGATAGGGTTTATGGATCATGGTTGTTTTCACACAGGTGTTATAAAATTAATTTCTGAACAATACTAAGTCTAAATTTAAGGATGAAAATTTTTTTTCACATAACACTTTAAGTCTGTTTCAATGTCCAGTGGATGGGACTGTTTCCATGACGATGGACCAGATGGTGCTGAGTGTTCCGTTTAGCCATGGCCTTCCATCACTATGTAAAAACCAGCAGCTCTGTCTTTTGTCTTTTCCTGGAGTTGATTAGACCATTTTTGTAGGTTTTTTTTCACTCATTCATCTTTGTACTCATTTACACAATCATCTTTGTTTTTTTTTTTATTCATCCATCTTTGTAGGGTATTTTTTTTGTCTTATTCTTTCACACTGGCTTAGCTACTTGTATAATTAACCTTGTCAATCTCAACACTTTGGCTTTTTGTATTTTTCAAATTAAAGCAAGAACATAAAGGCCTGTGTTTGAGTGGAAACACACAGAACACAGTCACTGACATTTTCTTCCTGAGCTCTGACTCACACCTAACAATTAGTCTGATCACATGACAAATGCTGCTTTTACGTGCAGCTAGACTGAGTTTACTCTAAGACTGAAATACAACTGACCTCCTTTGTTGCCATGACAGGATACCACTAACTTTACAGTGCCTGATCATTATAGCAATAGTACTGACTCTACAGTACCTGATCATCATCACGATCAGGCCCGGACTGGCAACACCGGAGGACCGCGCTTTTTCCCAGTGGCCTGCCTGCTCATTGGCCTGCCTGGCCTGACCCACCACCCGTTACAATGGTAACGTACTCAGAGCTCCTCGGAGTCAGCGTGGTAGGGATTGGTAGCGTTGTCTTTTGTTTTGTTTTTTTAAGAAACACATTGTGATTGGTTAGTGGCTTCTCCGTGTGCCCACCCCTGTAGCACTGACAGATAGCTGACCATCATATACACAGTAGACTGCGTGCAAAAACTAAATAATGGGTGAAGAAAAAAGGAAAGGTGAACATGTAAGAAATGAACTAAGTTGTTTATTAAACCCAGCAGCAGCCAGAGTGGTACTGCTGCTGTTAGCGCTGCTGTTAGCTCTGTTGTTAGCTCTACTGTTGGCTCTGCTGTTAGCTCTACTATTAGCTCTACTTTTAGCTTTGCTGTTAGTCTACTGTTAGCTCTACTGTTAGCGCTGCTGTTAGTTCTGTTGTTAGCTCTGCTCCAGCAACAGCATTAAATGCATTTAGGCTTTGGTTTATTTATGTTATATGTTTAGAATTTAGATCACATCATTTTCTTTTTTGGGGTAGATAGATAGTTGTATTTCTTTTGAATATTGGATTTATATTGTGCTTTTATTGTTGTTGTTTTTTTGCTATTTAGCATTATTTCAGTTTATGTTTTGTTTAGCTATGTTTGGCTAAAATGTGACACCTGCTGACCTTTTTAGGAAGTGTTTTTTTTTTTAATTGATCCCATATTTTGATCACAGCAGGGCTTTGGGCTTTGTTTTATGTTATTTTCATTATAATTGCATTTGTGATAATTGGAGAGTTGTATAATTGTGTGAACTATTTAACTTTTTCTCACTCAATGTTAGTTTGTTGACCCACCTTGTTTATTTGATCAATATTATAGTATGTTGGGAAACTGAAAAACAGAATAGTATATATGTCACATTAATGAATGTAATGTTAATTTTAATGCATAAAGTATATATTAAGTCTGGATAGAAACTTCACAGGTGGGCTGCAGGAGGCTTGAAAGATTTTTAGACTTCAGCTATAGGATAGACTGTTGACCTTTTCACTTTAACATTGAATATTAGTGTGTATTAGCTATACTAAGATGGCACCTAAAAAGTTTGCTGACAAAATAATACAAACAGGTTCTTTATATCACATACATGTAAATAACCTTAGACAAAAGGAAATATGGTAAGGGCAGGGAGAGGATGACAGAAAAGTACTGTACTGTACTGAGCTATTGCCATGCATTAGTTTAACAGTGTGGTGTGTCACAGCCAGTGGAATAGTATTGCTTTAATTGCTATAAGGAAATTACAAACGCTGGTCTGGGGGAAAAGTAGATTTAGTCTTTATGTCTGTACTGTGAAAAATAAGTGAAGTAGGGACGATTTAAAAAACACTGACTTCACCAAAAAGAAGGAGATCTATTTGGTCCTTATTGGTGTCAATGTGAGCTGAGGACATACATGCCTCCCATTTCACTTTAAAAAGAGCTGGATCTTCAAACCCTGGTTTGTTTGAGTCCTAGGACCCATGGCTAAATATTTAGAAAATATCATCCCCTACTTTGTTATTCAGACATTTTTCAGGTGGATTTTTGCTTCTCTCCCACTTTAGGTGATGACATCACCCACTGAAAAAAGTCAGATTTTGCTTCATCCATTGTGAATTTAATGAGTTCTCTATGTGGAACTGTAAATCACATCCACATGAGAACCACATCCTGTGGAAAGGACAAAAATGCCTGTTTTAAAGTTTAAATGAAGTGTGTCGGTGAAAATATGGCAACATCGTAGTGTTGACATAAAAGGCAAATTTGTGAGTCTCATTGAGAATGAATGGGTTTTTTTCCTTGCATTTCAGGATGAAATCTGTATGATATATCGGAATTATGAGACCACACTCATAATCTCTAGGCCAATCTGAAAGTTGTTTCCTACTGATATTCCGCTGTATTGTTTGGGAGTTATAGCTACATGAACGTAGCCTTGGCCCTCCCATCCGAGTTTCATGCAACACTGAACTGTTTTGCTGCAACTAGTCTGGTCAGGCAGGCTATCTGCAGCTTTTGAAACTTCACATAAATCAGGAACCCTCATTGTGGGAAGCCAATCAACATTGAGCATCTCCATTGGCTCTGGGTAGAGGCATGCTCAAGACAGTGACGAAATGTGTGTACCCCAGGATTGTATACAGAAGTGCTTCATTCATTACAAGCATGGAGGAGCCTTAGATGCAGTCATAGATGCTGTATTGTAAGATTTCAACTGGAAATTCTGGTTGAAAACAAAGCAGGGATCTAACCCTATTGTGAACCCTAACCCTGGAGGCATTTATTAAAAGGAAACACGTTTTCGCCTTGCTCTCGACTGGTTTCAGTGAGAGTTTAATCTACCAGTTAGCCCTGTCACATATGTCAGAGAAAATAGTGGTATGATTGATTTTTGTTCAAGTACTTTATTTGTCATTATACAACTTTGAGGAAGACTGGTCAACCATGCGCTTTGGGAAACGGTTCACCTTAACATGTTGGCCAGACCCAATAGCTTGCAAGAGTCATGACAACCAGGCAAACATGAAGATGGCACCATTCAATTTGGATGGACTTGGACAGGTTTTTCTTGCATTTTATACGAAATCAGTGCATCGGAATCTCAGTCTAAAAAATCTAGATACGACACCATTCCTATGAAGGATGTACATTTTTCCGTCACATTTTTTTTTTACTTTTTCCATCAGAATTTGCCACATTTTTTTAATTTATAAAACAAAGTCAAAACAATATTTGCCTGTGCCTTGCATTGCAAGCAGACTGGGACTAATAATAATACTTCAAATGTATATAGTGCTTTTTAGGACACTCAAAGTGTTGAAGTGGAAAGTCAATCTGAGTTCCTGATGGTGGCAGGAGGGAGTTTCACAGTTGGGGGTGGGGTGAGAAGGCTGGTGTTTGGTGGGGATGATGAGTGTGAGGATTTTAGAGTCTTCGGTGGGGCAAGTTCTGAAGGTGTCTGTGTCTATACTAATGTTAAGGTCAGGGGACACTTTTCAGGAAAATGTCTTCATGTTTCCTGATCAGTACCTTTGGATTCTACTTATGAGCGACACACACAACCTAACACTAACACACACACACACACACATGACCTATGAACTATAACACACAGTCACACACACTTTTCACAGGAAAGAAACTGGTTAAAAAAAATTTGTGAAAGTGGAGCTGACCAATAGGATGTTTGTAGAGCTGTGAATTTATTTAAATATTTCATCAGATTAATCACAGGATTAATTTGGATTAATTTTAGATTAATCTTGATTAAAATATCTGTATTAATTTCATTTTTCATGAACAGACTCAATAAAGAAGTGAATATGTCTAAGCGAGACCACATATTAGCCTAGTATTAGCATTAGCTTAGTGTTAGTGCTAGCATTAGCCTTGTGCTAACAGAATCCCAGAATCTATCCTTCTAGTATTCTATTATTTCTTTAAGCTTCAGGTTAATGTGGTATTATAATCTGGAAGTAGTTCAGTGAAAAGAAAACTGTTGAAACACTTTACATTGGTTGACTGTTCTGTGTTTGGGTTTATTTGTACACAAATTTTCCACAAAATACACAAAACAATACTCTAAGAAACACAAAAAATGTGGACAAAAAATATACAAATAAGTATTCAGAGAATGCCTAACCTCACCCCTTTTTGTGCCTCTCAAGTCTCTGACAACCTGTTCTTGAATTAGAGCCAAGAATGTGATATTAACCTTTCTGCTAAATGCAACCTTGACCTTTGACCTTTTGAAATATTGATCATTTGGTTATATGTATATATGCATCGGTGCATGTAATATTATAATAATATATCCAGTATTAATTAAGTTATAGCGGGATATGTCTATGCTTGAAACACGCAAACAGTGTTACAGAAGTTGTCAAGTTCTCAGAGATCTCAAAAACTATTGGTCATAGAATGATAACACCAATTGTGAGAATTATAGAAATCTTCATTCTACATTGTCTGTGACCCTCCATTCTTGAATTATAACAATAAAGTAAAATTTTGACCTTTCAGTTATTTGTGACCTTGACCTTTGACCTTTGCTGAAATGGATCATTGCATCTGATGCACATTAGCTATATGTATATACCCATGTAATTTCATGATGATATATCAAGTATTCATGGAGATATAACAGGATATGTCTCTGTGGACGCACACACAGACACATGTGATTACAATAAGCTCTCACAACCAAGGTTGGGGAGATTAAACATGCTAAAATCCACTAAAATTTACAAAAACATAAACTAACACAAAAAAGTGATGAAAATCCCAAAATATAGTCAAAAGCAGAAAATTTCTCAAACGTGTATATATATATATATATATATATATATGTGTGTGTGTGTGTGTGTGTGTGTGTGTGTGTGTGTGTGTGCAATTAACACATTTATTCAACAGTTTCGAACCAACAACTGTTCCATTGTTAATTTGGACAGAACTAATTGTTTTCTGAGACAATTAAAAGCTGATTTTACTTGACAAGGTTTAGGGATGGAACACTTAATGTGCTGGGTCAATAGTAGTATATGTGTAAGAATCTCAATAAATCAAGTTGTTTATACTAATATGGTACCTTCTTTATTGTCCTGTTCCTCTCTGGGATGTACCACCCCTATCAAAGTGTCAGTTCCCAAATGACTTATTCTTCTATTTTTAACCATTCCCAGGTGATTTATCACTATTTATTGTATTATATTCTGTAGTTTACATTTCAAAGTAAAAATCATCTATTTTCCCTTATTTAATGTACTGATCATGTAGATTTTTTTAGAAACGTTTAGTTTAGACTTATATTTTTCAGCAAAATATATAATTAAATGAACAGAAATCAAATGTCTCCATCCCCTGTCATTTAAACAACTCCATGGGTTTCACCGCTGTATCCATATATGAATATGACTGTCTTTCCACAGTAACTACAGAACCTCCAAATGTCTAGATGGGTCATATCTGATGACCATAAAAAGAAAAAATTTCTATTTAAAACAATTATTTACTTGTATTGCTAAGATTAGTGGATCAACACACATTAAACATTTTACATCCGTATTTTTTTTCTTTAAAGTTATTGTGGCTTCATGCTTAAACCTGTAAAACCCTGGACTGTTGGTTTCCATTATTCTCTTTTTTTTTTAACAATGAATAACAAATGCCATTCACATAAAATATAGTTATGATCATAAAACAGCAAAGTCAAGGCAAAATCTGCAATAATTTCTTTATAATGTGACCTTAATTTTTTCACTTCTTTAACTAGTATGAGGGCCAATAGATCCATCCGTGGTAATAAAAAGTTTGGGGACCACTGACATAGTGCATTCTATTATTCAAGCTGACATATCATTCTTGCATTGGCCTTTGCTAATCCCCCCAAGCGCACCGTTCTTCTGTATGTCTTGTGTATATACTGTCCACCATTTTTGTACAGTGGCCCGTTGTGACAAATTAAACCATACCTATTTGCGTTTTCACATTTTGAATGTTTGCAACCTGCAGATTCCTATGTGTCCTGCACAAATGGCAATAAACGTCTATTTTAAATTAAAGACCTTACAAAAGAAGGTAATTAGAATAATATCATGGATATGCCTGAACTCGTGTGGAGTTTGAGACATTTTAGCATCATCATGCATCATCATGCTTCTTCTGGTTGTTCTTTAGGCCTACTTGTTGTGCAAACATGCTGAGATAGGTGTTTTTTTCTTGCATGTGTTGATGGGTGTGCGAGAGTAATGCTAGATCATCTGCAAAGTCTAGATCTTCAAGGGTTGATGAGTGTGTCCATCTGATGCCCCCTACTCAGTCTGCTGCTGTTTGCAACAGCAAACAAAAAACAGCAAACCCTCTTCCCTTAACTCTTCCCTTAAATCTCCCTTTAACTCTTATATCTCATGCTGCCTCTGTCCTCCTCTAACAGTTGTTTCTTTTTTCTTCAGAACATCTCGTGCTGCATCCGTCCTTCTCTCAGATCCCTGTTTCCAGCTCCACTCCATCCAGCATCTGTTAGGAGAAGCAGCAGACTTGTCCTGTTCATCTGCTCTACGCACTTCACCTCCGCTTCCTGTTGTGGGCACTCTGGGATCATCTGTGGCCCCGCCTATTCCTGCTGTGACCCCATCCATTCCTGTTGTAGCCCCGGCCATTCCTTCAGCCTCTGGGAACTCGTCTGAACGCAAACACTTCTCCTTGCACGCATGTGAGTGCACACACAGGAAGTACACACAAAAACTAAATATAAAAAACGAAGGACATGAAGAAGTACACACAAAAAAGAAAGGAAGGACAGGAAATACACACAAAAACTAAAATAAGGAAATACACCAGAAAAACACATGTAAACAAGGGAAGTATAACAGGAAAATAAAAAATAATAATTTAAAAACTAAATATCATACCATGCTCAAGTACAGATGGATACTTGAGCATGCTAAAAGGATCCACCAGCCTCAACGTCCCGGTAACTGTTACAGGGATACCCGGAAAGGTAGTCACATGACTGGATGGGTTGAGTCAGGCCCATGTATTGGTCTTACATATGAGTGTTATATATAGGTGTAATATGTGGCATTGTATATAATATTGGTGTTTTATATGAGCATTAAATATGGGTGTTTATATCACTGTTATATATCAGGGTTATAATTAGATGTTATATATAGGTGTTATATAATTGTGTTATATATAGGTGTTTTATAATGTTATATCTAGGTGTTAAATATCGGTGTAAATCTATAGGTGTTATATAATGGTGTTATACATAGATGTTAAATATTGTTGTTATATAGGTGTTATATATGAGTGTTATATGCATAACACCCATATATAACACCGATATATGTATGTCAGAGTTATATATGGTGTGCAGATGTGAGTATTAACTCCAGTGTTCATTCAGCGACTCCTCCTGGAGTCCAACTGTCTCCACAGGGGATGGCCCCGGATTCTCTTCTGTTGTCATGGCAATGTATCCTGTTTCCATGACAACCTTCCCTGGTGTCATCTGGCTGGGGGGGGGGGGGTTCCATGACAACTTTCCCTGGTGTCATCTGGAAGGGTGGGGGGTTTGTGTTTCCATAACGACCTTCCCTGGTGCTATCTGGGGCTTTGTGTTCTGTCTGTGTCTAGAGGTCGAACTGGCCTCATTTCGAAAGTTTGACCCATTTTCTCTGTTCAATGTTTTTTATCAAACCAGTTTAAATGACCAACAGGTACTATAAGGTTAGAACCGTCATTATGACAACCTGGTACTTTAATGATACTACTTTCACTACGATGACCAGGTACTATAAGGATCAATTATTGGATTAAGGATGACAAAAACATTAACTTGTTTCTTTTCCAAAAAGCTTTCAGTACATTTGCAACTCATTAAAACAGAAAATGACTCATTGGCACCTGTGTTCTATTCATGACAATGTATCAGAATGCTTGCTTCCTGCTCAAGCTCAAAAGAGAAGACATTAGATGCGACATGATACATTTTATTCAGGACAGCAACAATGTTGTGGTGGTTGACAAAGTCTAGCACTAATGTTGAGGACATACAATCAGGCCCAAGTGCTCAAGCACCTCCCACAGAGACCGAAGTAAGTACTGTAACACTAATTATCACCATTCAATCCTCACTTCTAGTGAGTGAGCCTGAGGCCAAACAGATAGTGTCAAATGATGTTGCAAGCTAAGGCTAAGAATCTGTAGGGATGGGTTTGGTAGAGATTCTGGTAACAATTATAACTGACTTCCCAAAAATTCAAACCCGTCAACTGTCGGCCTGTCAACGATAGGCCTGTTGGACGCATATCTGACCCTCCTGCGTTACGTTGCCTTTTGTTGCTGCTTGACATGTGAGAAACATTCCGAGCAGGAATTACCTTCACATTTTTATGTTTAGTCAAAGACAAAACTGAGCTGTGGAGGACAAAAATAAACATGACTTTAAACTTCATCATCACATCGTGAAAGCAAAAAAAGTGCAGCCTTACAATACAATTATTTTAAAGAGATATTTTGGTATTTTTCACATGAATCTGTATGGGATCACTTTTGTGTAAGGGGCATGAATGATCGGGATAAATGCATGAGTTACTCTTAATCAGCATTAGTATTTCAGGAATAATGTAAAAGAATTTGGCATCGCTCAACTAGAGTTTCAGATTTTTATTTGCTGAAAGACAATGTTTTGTTCTATTTGTTATTTTGTTTTCCTTTTCCATTGATATTGTACTGACGTTGGCGCATGTATTCAGTGCATTTGTGGAATTAGGGTATGTGAACCATCTTCTGGTGCACCCACAGTGACTTACCCCTGACAGTGTCATGTGAGTCAAGTTCTGGTCCGGTTTTGGTTAAAGCGAAAGGAGTTCTGGCAAGTTTCTTGGGGTCAACAAAGTAATACGTGTTTTTCTCAAAACAGTATGTGTGTGAATGAGGGATTTATTTTCATGGGGAGCTTAATTGTCCGTCCCTTCCGGGAGGCTCATGGGGCCTGAGATGGGAAAATTAATGAATGGTATTCAATGGGAAGTCAAATGCTAAAATTGTATCTGGTTTGTCATGTGCCACGAATCACGTGTGTGATTCGGGGGACATGACAAATGTTACACATATGACACATGATAATAAATTGCAATTATTGATGTGCATTTCAACTGCTTCTGTTAACCAACGGCTGATTCATTTGTGAGTAAAACCCATTAATGGGAAGTGGACTGCACTCATATAGCGCTTTTCCACCTTCTTGGCGCTCAAAGCGCTTTACACATATTCACCCATTCACACACACACACACACACACACACACACACACACTCATACACCCGTAGGTTTCTAGGGTTCTGTCAGTCCTACTGGGAGCCCAAGTCAGGGGTTCAGTGTCTTGCCCAAGGACACTTCCACATGTGGACAGGCAGAGCCGAGACACGAACCGCCAACCATTCAGTCATTGAACAACCCACATTACCAACTGAGCCACAGTTTTGTCAATTGCTTGGAGCTACTTTCTCTCAATATCGAGTGGCTGTGCCTCAGTTGGTAGAGCGGGTTGTTCAATGACCGGAAGGTTGGCTGTTGACAAAAGAAAAACCTAAGAGACCTACTGGTGTGTGTGTGAATGGGTGAATGTAAGGCTAATGTAAAGTGCTTTGAGCACCATGAAGGTGGAAAAGCGCTATATAAATCCAGTCCATTTACCATTCAATATCAATCAATGCATGTTGTCATCGATCAATCAATGCTCATTGTCACTGCAAATAACGGTGCGCCTGCACGTATCTTTTGCTTGGTCAGTAAGAGAGTCATGACATTGACGAGCGTTCTAAAAGTTGAACTACTGCTATTTTTTGAAGCAGCGCTCTGAGCGCAGCGTCAAAAAATGGTTTGTCTTGGCCTTTTCTTTTAGCACTAAAGAACTTACCACTGTTGACACTGACCAGTATTGAAAGTTGGCGTCGACCGCACTAAAGACGTGTCCTGTGGACACAGGCTTGATTACATCTGAATTTTTAATTGTTTTCCATTTTTCATTAACAGACCCAAGAAATAATATGTTTGTACGCTCGGTGATGTATTAGCCTAGTGTTAGCATTAGCCTAGTCTTAGGATGTGCTTCAGTGAAAAGAAAACTGTTAAAACACTTTGTCAGTCGAGTGTTCTGTCTCCTGTGCTTTTTACTCAAATTTACCACCTTCAAGATGCGGCCACTGATGTGGTCTGGCCCAGGTAAACTGCTCTCTCTGGTCCTTCTGAGAGCTCTCACCATGTCCTGAGTGCAGAATGTGAATGAGGAGTTTTTCTGGTATAGTGAAGATCTGAATGCAATTGCTTTCATTTCATGTCCCACAGTCCCACGGGCTTGGCCCCTGTACACGAAAATTAACCCAAAAAAGATATCCCAAAACTCTTCTAGAATACAGAAAAAAACAAGCATAAAATTGTGATCAAATAAGTCAAATGTGTGAAAGTGTGTGTTTGTTTTCAGACACCGACTACATCAGCGAAGAGGAAAGACACAAAGTGGAGCTGATGTTGGCATTTCTGACAGAAGAATCCAAAGATGCGGCTGCTAGCACAGCTGTAAGTGTTTCCTAAACTATAACTCACTAAACTGTTTTTAATTGTGAAACTCTTTTTTTTTTAATCCCTAAACTCTAACTCCTGCTGTTTTTAGAATAGAATAGAATAGAATAGATTACAATAGAAGTAATTCATTCATTGACCCCACAATTGGGAAATTATTTCACGACAACAGCAGCATTCAACATATAAGTAAACATATAAGACAAAGTGCAGAAAAGATAAGGTCTCTCATAATCTAAACCCACTTTATCCTCACTAGGGTCACAGGGGTCACTGGGGGCCTAATCCATTTTACAATGGGCAAAGGCGGGGTACACCCTATATGAGGCACCAGTTCATTGCAGGGCTGAACATAATATAGACAATCACTTTCACATTCACACCTAGATTTAGATTAACCAATTAAGTTATGGTAACATAAACATGTCTTTGGATGGTGTGGGGAAAGCCGACTACCCGGAGAAAACCCACGCAGAACATGCAAACTCCACATAGAAAGGTCTGGTCCTGGAATCGAACCAGGGTCCTTCTTGCTGTGAGGCCCAAAAAGATAAGGTGCAATGTCATTTTAAAGTGTCCATACAGAATAACTGAGTAACTTGCACATAAAGTAGTAAAAATTTAATTACAGTATAATTTGTTATTTACAGAAAGTGCAGCGTGAAAAGCAGAAATGAGATGTGTTTAGGATTTATTGAGCAGTGCAATAGCTTCTGGAAGGAAGGATTTCCAAATCTGTCTGTTTGAGAAAATGCTCCACTGTCTGTCCAGTGTGTGGTGGAGAGGGTTAAAGGTCAGGGTTAGGGTAAGGCTGTCTGTCCAGTGTGTGGTGGAGAGGGTTAAAGGTCAGGGTTAGGGTTAGGCTGTCTGTCCAGTGTGTGGTGGAGAGGGTTAAAGGTCAGGGTTAGGGTTAGGCTGTCTGTCCAGTGTGTGGTGGAGAGGGTGCTTGGTGTTGTCCATGATTGTCTCAAGCTTCCTGAGCAGGTGGTCTGAAATTTGTCCAACCTCAATTTGTCAACCAATAACAGCCAGCTTTCCTGAGGATTTTGTCCAGTCTGTTGGTGTTTCTAAGATTATCGCTAAACTCTACCTGCTGCTGTTTTCATCTGAATGAAAAACACTTTTTCTATTCTGTTTCCCTGGACTCTGCTGGGGAGTCTGTGTTTTTAGTGTCACTGTGGATGAGCAGAGGCATTCATATGGTCTGTTACCCTACCCCAAAAGAGGAGGGGACAGGGTATTGTTTTTGGTTCAATTTGTATTTTTATTGTCTTTACCCAAAAACAACTGGACCAATTTTCAAGAAAGGTGCAAAGTGATCTAGAATCAATCCCATAAAATGTTGGTGAATGTATGACAAAGGCCTTAGACCTATGACATGGTGCCCTGGAACCTCACATCTGTGCAGAGATAATTCAGCTCCATCACAGCAAGCACCATGCTACATATGTTAACAACCTTCTTGTTAACATTTTGGCTTGTTAAAGACAGCGGGAGTAATGCATTACAACGTAATAACTTATGTTACAAGAAATGGTCATATTGTAGTGTAAATAATTACTTTCTAATCTTTAATGCATTACAGTTTTTGAGTAGCTCGCCCAATACTGCTGGTTAGTCACTTGTTAATCTAGATGGCAAATTTTACACACAAAAATTCGACTGCCTTATGACACAAATGGTTATACACACCAGTGTATTTTCAGCCAAAAGAAGTACACATTGACAGCGTCGGTGACAATTATTCTCCAGAGAAACTGGAGATTCATAATCATGAAGAACACCATAAAAATGATAGTAACTATTTTGGTAAGAAAAAATATTTTTCACACTTTCGCACAATTGGGACAGCACTTACCCACTGAAAAATGTAAGTATGGAAAGTGTACTGTGTGTAAGTGTACTCATTGGAACACAATAAGAGTTACTATTATTGACAGATTGGAAACCTGGTATGGGCTTTAAAATGGAGTCATAACCTTTGACCTTGAGTGACTTTGAATGGTCAAACCCAAAGTCTCACATTTTGTGGCTGTGGCTCAGTTGGTAGAGTGGGTCGCCCAATGACCGAGAGGTTGGTGGTTCACGTCCCAGCTCTGGCTGTCCACATATCGAAGTGTCCTTGGGCAAGACACTGGCCCCCAACAGGACTGACTTTAGAAACCGACTGGGGTATGAGTGTGTGTGTGTGAATGGGTGAAGGTGAAGCTAATGTAAAGCGCTTTGAGCACCATGAAGGTGGAAAAGCACTATATAATAAGTGTAATAAGTATAATAATTTACCATTCAGTCATACATTGAAAATTGTGAAATTTGTTTATAATTTTAGCATTTATTACTTCAGATCAGTGTTTCCATCCTCTGAATGCATTTTACTGCACAAAGTTTTGTCAGCTCCACACTTTCAAAACAGACTTTTCTTGTTCCAGTTAATTTGTTTTTGGTAAATGTTCCACTGTTTTGAAGGACATTTAGATTTTAAAGGACTGGACTCACCAAAGGGTTGTGTGGGTTAAAAAAAAAAAAAAAAACCTTAACAAATTTAGGGTTAAGGTTAGAATTTGGGTGGAGGTTAGGATTGGGGTAGGGATAAGAGATAGTCCTCAGGTGTAGCCCCACTCCCTGTTTACCCGGACACCATCTCAGAATGTCTGATAAGGCACCAGAGACAAATGGGACCCACATGCAAGACTCACAGACCAGAATTCAGTTTGAACAGCTTTAATGAAATAATATATGGGTGCTGCTCCAACAGGTGTCACTGGGCAGAGATTAATTAAAGCAGCAACTAGAACATAGCGCAAAGGTGAGGTCAAAAAACAGATCAGGGTCAGAACCAGAAAACCAGCCAAGGCAGACAGGGAAAAACTCATAGCCGTTACCGGTGTCATAACAGGAAGGCAGAATCCAATACAGCGCTGACAGGGAGCAGGCAAACTCAGTGTGGAGGATTCCAGGTCTGGTAATGTGAAGATGATTCAAACAAACAAAGCAGACAAGGGAGATACAGCAGACCAGAACCAAAATACCTAACCAGATCAATGACCAGAGAGCCCAAGACAAGATGTAAACTGCTCATTTGCTGTGAGAGAAGTTCACAATTTGACAGAGAAACAGGAGGAGCCTAAATAGGGAGCTAAACAGGTGGGACACATTAGGTATAATCAAAAAGAGGTGTGACAAACACCTGTGCCAGGAAGCAAAACAAGACAGAGGGAGTCTTGAATCCACATATGTGACCCACCACCAGTAAACCAGGCATAAGTGTGTGTAAATCCAAACTGAGTTATCTGTGTAGCTTGGTAGAGTGGAAACTAAGGTTTAAGATGGTGAAAAAATTATGTTTCTATCACAAGTAGAACCAAAGTTATGGTCATTTTAATATCCACATTTGGACATATTTTGCAATTTGCATATTTTTAGATATTGTCCGTTAAAGTTTTGGACTGTTTTGGGGTAGGAAGTCCTTAGCAACGCATAATAATTTGTATCCGATTGACACAAATTGTTGACAGATGTTAAAGGACACTCTGATGGACATGTCACAGAAGTTTTATATATTGTAATAATAGGACAGAAGTGTGACGTATTATAATCATTTGGCTTACACCATTGGACAGAACATTCAATATAAGCTTTTACCTCGTACCAAACACTTGGGTGTTTACCCACGGAACGGAGATCGGTTTGTTCGGTGAAAAGAGGTGGAAGTCGTCTTTGTCTTTGCTCAGCAATACCTGAACTTTTGTCACCGCTTAAATAATTGACTCAATAAACACCTTTATTGATTGGATTTCAATGTAATGACCACGGGAACTGAACATAGAGGTGTTAAGGTACCGTTTTTTGATAAGGTGTAAACACAAATAAGAAATCACCTTCCAGCCTAAATTTGGCTGTAGCTCTGAACGGCTCAACGTGACTTATGCCTGGTTTCGTGATGGCGGGTCACATATAACAAAGTAAAGGCCCAGACCCTCACAGTGACAGAAATAACAGGAAGACAAACAGAAAACGACAAAACAAGACAATAAAACTCCGGATTGTTACAATATCACTGAAACATTTCATTCCCATTTCAGTGAGTTGATAAATATTACAGTTGTCAGGTCGAACAAACCATTTGCTTTTGAAAGTCGTACAGGACAGACCAGGATCAGATCAGACCAGGACAGATAAGATCAGAACCAGGATCACACCAGACCAGGACAAATACGACCAGGACTAGATCAGACCAGGGCTAGACTAGGGCTAAACCAGGATCAGACCAGACCAGGACAAATACGACCAGGACTAGACCAGACCAGGGCTAGACTAGGGCCAAACCAGGATCAGACTAGAGCAGGACAGATGACAGCAGAACTAGACAAGACCAGGACCAGCAGAAAGTCTGCTTCCTGGTCCTGGTCTGTTCCATGGTACTGGTTTATCCTCATCCTCATTCTATCTTTCCTGGTCTTGGTCCAGATCCTATCTGTGCTGGTCTGATCCTGGTCTTATCTGTCATGACGTGGTCCAAGTTTCATCTGGTCCTGGTTTCATCCGTCCTGATCTTGGTATCTGCAGTGGAAACCTGATCATTCACTGACTTCAGAAAAACAAACATGATCTATTATTGATTAGAGAGAAAAGAGGACACTCATCAGTACAGTACAGACACTAGAATGAGGCTTTTCACTGATGAATCAGTGGAAAAATGAGGAAAATTCAATCAAAGGGTTCATTTAAAGGGGTCAAAGGTCAGTGTAAATGGAGGCTGGTTTGAGTTCAATCCCTTGCTCAGATTCACAGGTGGAGAGCATCTGAGCATGCTCAGATTTTTCTGGAAAACCAGATTAGTTCTATCAGAGTAAGTTCAAGTGTTTATTTTTTAATTAGATTTAAAGTAATTATACATTCAGAATGCAGTAGGAACGTCAAAGGTTAATGTGGTGGATGCCGTAGGACTCTGATGACAGATGGGTCAAAAGTCTAAGGTTAATGTTTGTTCCTTTGTTTTCAGCCCACCAGTGAAGAGGATCTGTGCCCCATCTGCTACGCCCACTCCATCTGTGCCATCTTCAAACCCTGTTCACACAAATCCTGCAAGTTAGTACACACCCCTGTAGTATACACTAAAGTATAAACTGTTCATATAGAAACTGTTTGTATAGAAACTATTCATATATATACTGTTGAACAGGGCTCTACACTAACTTTTTTTTCCAGGAGCACACGTGCCCCTAAGTTAAAAAATTTAGGAGCACACACAAAAAAAAAATAGGGGCACAAGTAGGTTTTAGTTTTAAATGTTTATTTATTTACAGTACAGTACTAGCGCACAGATACCAACATTCTTGAATGACTGCTGTCATTTGTGTTAATTTAGAGCAGACCATAACATAACTTTGTATTATGGGATGCTTTGTCCTATGATACATTTTAGAACGTTGTATTGGCTGCCTTGTTATTAGATCCATTTTAAAATGATTAACCCTTTAACTCCTGAGACTGAGACACAGTAAAAAATAAAATAAGAGAAAATAAGCAACACAATGAACAAAAAACAGTCAAAGTGATCAGTAAAATGAACAAAAATTAATAATAAACCAACAAAATAATATGTAACATGAACACAGTAAGACACTAACAGAACACAATTAAAGAAAAATAATAAAATAAAAAAAAACAGAAAAATAAACAAAATAAGCAACATCAACAGAAACTAATATATATTCACAAAATAAGAAATAACGTGGAAAAAAGGGCAAAAAACAAAAACCCACAAAACCCAAAATGAAGTAAAAAAAAAAAGGAATAAATAACTAGTGTTGTAATTTGGTTCCAGTAGTTTTAGTTTGGGCTTTTCGACACCTGTACATCAGTTCCATGAACAAAATTCTCAGTAAAATAACAGTTAAAAAACACTTGAATTTGTCTGAATTTTTAAACTAAACCATCCACTCAGAACGTGTCAGTGCTGACGCATCAGGAGTTAAAGGGTTAATCTTTCAATATGTGCCGTGTTCGTCTCTATGTGGAGCTGTTCACACAGTTTTCATTCATTTCTAGTAGGTTTTCATTAACTCCTCAGGTCTGTGTGTGTGTTTTATTGTGTGCTGCAACAAGCACTCGCACATGTGCGTCTGTTTTGTTTTCCTCGTTCGCATGATGAAATATGTGCTCGCAAATGCGAGTGAAATGGGCGCACTGTAGAGCCCTGCTGTTGAATAACACTGACCTGAATCTGAACACCTCATGATTCATTTAGATCTGATTCCAGCACAAACCCTGTCATTGAACACTTTGAATTGCTGGTGATATTTATTCAATTCAATTCAATTTTATTTATAAAACAAAGTCGTCCCAGAGAGCTTTACAGAAACACAATTGACAACAGAACTATATGAAAAGTCCCAAGCATCCCCTGTCCTTAGACCCTCCTTCTCAGCACGAAAAAACGTATAAACCCAATGGGGAAAAAGAAGAAATCTTAAATTAACTATTTGCGTAGAAAACAGATAAATGTTTTGTTTTGATACAAATATTCTTATTTATTTCTTCTATTTAGAGCTTGTATCAATCAACATCTGATGAACAATAAGGACTGTTTCTTCTGCAAAGCCACCATCACTGGAGTGGAAGACTACAGCAAACCTGCCTCCTAACCTGACACCTGACCCTTGACCCCTAAACCCTGGAGTGGAAGACTACAGCAAACCTACCTCCTAACCTGACCCTTGACCCCTGATCCCTGGAGTGGAACACTACAGCAAACCTGCCTCCTAACCTGACACCTGACCCTTGACCCCTAAACCGTGGAGTGGAAGACTACAGCAAACCTGCCTTCTAACCTGACCCTTGACCTCTGACAGCTGGAGTGGAAGACTCCAGCTTGCCTCCAAATCTGACCCCAGACCCTTGACTCCTAACCCCTGACCCCCCCCCCATCAGGAGGAAACACTGGTAACTGTTTTGGGTGATTCTCTATAATAATTTATAAACTGGTGTTGGTACTTTTTTTTTTCATTGATAGAAAATTCAGAGCATGTGTTTGAAGTGAACATTTGTCTGTTTATTTTACAGATGCTTTAGTTTGTATTCACAGCATTATTCTAACGGCTGTTTGTATTTCGTGTATTTTCTGTGTGGATGATGGAGGGAACAGCTGTAGAGGATGTTTCTCTCCATCTCTCTCTCTCTCTCAAATGTAACTGTATTAAATTATTTATCTGACACTAAACCTTTTCTGTTGGATGTTTTTATTCATGCACTGATTTTAGGTACTTTTTTCACTCACAGCTTATAAACAACATACCTTTCACCAGTACAAATCTGGAATTTACCACCAGGAGGCACCAATGAGTTGTTAAATAAATGATTCTCATCTACATGATTCCAGGAAACATGTAGATGGGAATCTGAAATGACCCTGAGCACTTTTTAAACAGATTTGTAGATGGGTCAAAATTACCCTTTTTGGAGCACGTAAATACTTCCAAGAGTCTTTTCTCTTGAAAAGACCGTATTTTCCAGACTGTAAAACACACTTAAAAGACTATAACTTTCTTTATGAACAGTCAGAAATACACCCCTGCCTTTAAATGGTTCAATCCATTTGATTTCCAACCAGGCCCAGACTGGCCCACGGGAGAACCGGGACTTTTCCCGCTGGCCTGCCTGCTCAGTGGCCTGCCTGGCCTGACCCCCGCCCCAATTAGTTTGCAATGATAAAGCGCTCGAAGCTCCGAAGAGTCACAGTGGTAGTGATTGGTAGCGTTTTTTTGTATAAGAAACACATTCTGATTGCAGTGTTTCCGCTACATTCATTGAGTAGCGTCACCAGCTTCAAATTTCTCTACATTTTATGTTTGTTGCAAATACATCACCGCGTCAAAAACAAAAGTAGCCCGAACTACAGATAATTATCTTGAATCATATAAACTAAACTCAAAGCAATCCTTCAGAAAAAAAAACTAGCAAAACTGCTCAAAAACACATTAAAACTAACTGAATTAGAGGGAGAAAAAGGAAAAACTAACTAAAATGAAAGTATAATGAAAATTATCCTTAGTTTCCATTTCTACATTCTGCTATTTCTTTATAATGTTGTGTTAATATTCAGTCAGTGTTAAATGTGTACATTAAATATGCTCATTTTCTTCCCATTAAACAGAGTTGCCTTGTGGGAAGGAAACATCTGTCTCTTGATTTAAAAAATGTCAATTTCATGTCATGGGGTCAAAGTCATTGCATTGACTATTGACCTTGTCTATTGGAATGAATGTCTCAGTTTAATCAGTGTCAACTTTATATGGTGGTAACACTGCTTGCATGAACATCAGTTGGCAATATCTTCAATAATAGTGTGAGAAGCATAAGGACCCTGTACCAAGACGGCAGCTGTGGGACTTGAGGCTGGCCATGCTGATATACTATAGTGTTCTATACATATGTCATGAGGTTAGCATGACATGAAATACACAAAGCCTCTTTCCTAATTTATTTGTATATGGTTGTTGGCACTAGGAGAGAAAGGGGCAAAAGGGGAGGAGAGGGCACCCAGAGACCTGGAGAAAACAGGTAACAAACTCACTGAGAAACAAAATATCAACAGTTAAAAACATCCCAATATAATTCTAAGATTAATTTTGAATAATTCTGTATTTTCTCCTCATGTCATTTGCCCTCATTTTCATTACATTTTGATAATTATCTGTAAATTGTTTTCTATTAAGTTATGAATTGATACTGATTTTGATGATACTCAATCACCTTGTGTTTAATAACACAGAGGTAGATTACTTATTTACTGTTTTATTTATTTAATTTTTTTAATGACTGCTTGTATGTGATTGTTGGTGGAAAGTATAAAAATAAAGGAGGGAGAAGAGATGCTCGTGCAAGAACAGAGAACAAGGTAAAAAAAAATGGACTGACTAGTAGACTTTATTTAAAGCAGTACATCCTCATTACATTGTACATTGTATTTTTACTGTTAAAGGTGGAAAACAGGGTGAGACTATTGGAGCTAATAAATAATAATAAATACATGCATTAACAATAATAATATGATAATCATATATTTGTGTAGAGGGGAAGGAAATATTAAAAGGGCAGCTAGTGATGACTAGGATAAACTACGTATTATAAAATGCATGTTATGGCATAATGTTATCAGTAATGTGTTATTTCTTTGTTGAAGTTCTATGTGTTTGTGGGTCTGTTTTTTTCATGTCTTTCCTGTTGTTAGCACTGTAGTGGGTAAGTACTGTAAAAAGCTTTCAAAGGGGCAGTGTGGGAAGGGTGAGGCTAAGGAGGCTGAAGTAAATAGTCTGCACTTATATAGCACTTTTCCACCTTCATGGTGCTCAAAGCGCTTTACATTCACCCATTCACACACACACACTCATACACCTGTAGGTTTTTAAGGTTCTGTCAGTCCTACTGGGGGCCTAAGTCAGGGTTCAGTGTCTTGCCCATCAGTTTTTTTTTTTACTTATTTTGCTAACATGTGGGTACATTTTTGGCATTCAAGTGACAGAAGCTGTGTTTCCATTACAGCTTTTTGCAAAACAATATCAATATTCCTCAAATTTCCACAAAGTATATTTGCGCCATTGACGGTTGTTCTTGGCAGGAGTGTCGTATCATCCCACCACATTTCACTGCTGTCACCTTTGGAGCTTCAGATCACTTGACCGCAATATCACCCTGATATTAGAGTGAATGAATCGGTTATTCTCTCGTCAGTAAAAGTCACTGGCGAACTCTTTAAAGACCCTAACATGTAAAACAAACCACCTGTCTCACACTATAAGGGTCTGTACATGTGGTCCCTACATTTTCAGACCTTTAGATGTGTTTAAATGACAACTGCGATTTAGCATGTATTAGCATTAGCATGAATGAATCGGCACACTCTTTAAAGGTCTGTACATATGTATGTGTATGTCTAGTATGTGCAGTTCTAAATGCAGTGCAGATCTATGGTAGATCTATGGTGGTGCGTAGTTCTAGTGTGTGTAGTTCTTGTGTGTATTTCTAAAGGGTGGAGTTGTAGTATGTTGTAGCTCTAATATGTAGTTCTACTGTGTACTACACACACTACAACTACTGTAGTGTGTAGTTCTAGTTCTTGTGTGTGGAGTTCTATTATGTGGTAGCTCTAGTATGTAGTTCTAGTGTGTCGTAGTGTGTAGTTCTAGTGTCTGTATATTTCTGGTTTGTAGTCCTAGTATGTAGTTCTATTGTAATTCTAGGGCGTGTAATCCTGGTGTGGAGTTCTAGTGTGTGTAGTTCTAATGTATGTAGTACTGGTGTGTAGTTCTAGTGTGTGGAGTAGTCCTGGTGTGTAGGTATAGTGTGTGTGTGTGTGTGTAGTTCTAGTGTGTGTAGTACTGGTGTGTAGTTCTAGTGTGTGGAGTAGTCCTGGTGTGTAGGTATAGTGTGTGTGTGTGTGTGTGTGTAGTTCTAGTGTGTGTAGTACTGGTGTGTAGTTCTAGTGTGTGGAGTAGTCCTGGTGTGTAGGTATAGTGTGTGTGTGTAGTTCTAGTGTGTGTAGTACTGGTGTGTAGTTCTAGTGTGTGGAGTATTGGTGTGTAGTTGTAGTATGTATAACTCTAGTGTGTGTAGTTTTGGTGTGTAGTGTGTAGTTGTTGTTCTAGCATGTAATTCTTGTGTGTGTAGTTCTAGTATGTGCAGCTCTAGTGTGTAGTTCTAGTGTGTGTGATTCTACCGTGTAGTTCCTAGTGTGTGTAGTTGTACTGTGAGCATTTCTAGTGTGTTTAATTCTAGTATGTGGTAGCTGTAGTGTGTAGTTCTAGTGTGTTTAGTTCTAGTGTGTGTGAGCGTGTTGCTCTAGAGTATGTATTTCTAATGTGTGGAGTTTTAGTATGTGGAGTTTTATTATGTGTAGATCTAGTGTATTGTGTGTAGTTATCATGTGTGTAATTCTAGTGCGTAGTTGTGTGCTTGTATTTGTGTGTATTAGTTTACTGTGAATTTGCAGCTATCACTGGTGTGTGTGTGTGTGTGTGTGTGTGTGTGTGTGTGTGTGTGTGTGTGTGTGTGTGTTAGATAATGCTGTATCTGCTGCTGTCTCTGGTCTCTGTCGTCTTTATGAGCAGTTTAGGAGCAGAAACAGGAAAACTGCCATTAGTACTTTTAGTACCTGAGAGAGAGAGAGAGAGAGAGAGAGAGAGAGAGAGAGAGAGAGAGAGAGAGAGAGAGCAAGAGAGAGAGGGGGAGAGACAGAGAGAGACACACAAACAGAGAGAGAGACAGACACATAGAGAGCAAGAGAGACAGAGGGAGAGAGCAAGAGAGGGAGAGACACAGACAGAGATAGAGAGACAGACACAGAGAGAGAGAACAAGAGAGAGACAGACACACACAGACAGAGAAAGAGTGAGACACGGAGACACAGCACAACAGAGAGGGGGGACAAAGGAAATGGATAGACAGTGAATAGGGAGGATGAGACACAAAGAAAAACAGTCAGTTAATCAAGTCCAGAAAAATAGAAAATAAACACAACACAGCTGATGAGGAGTCTATACATCCATACACACACACACACACACACACACACACACACACATATATATATATGTGTGTGTGTGTGTGTGTGTGTGTGTGTAGCCGGTGGATAGTGCGCGTTTTGGTCGTTTGTCCCTCCCAAGCCCCCGGAGCTGGTAGCGTAACCTGTGCCATATTTCCGTATTTTCATCATTCAATATAAAAGCTGGACTAGCGTGTATTTAGATCCGTTCTCGGTTTCCAGCGTTGCCAGTTGATGTGGCGAGGCCGTCCGCATGTCGCTAGGTAAGTGACGTTTCGTTTTGAGAAGGGAATCTGTTTTTAGCATTAGCAGCTGGCTTGACTTTGTGTGTATGTGTGGCGCAGTGTAGCAGGTACCGTGGGTCCGTGGTTGCTGTCTGCTGTTGGGGCTGCATTTAACGGCATAGAGGTAACCTCCCGTCCTCCTGAGGCTTACGCAGATATGTGTTTATGTAAATTTGCCTTGGTGTAATAATTGTGTTCTTTTCTTTTAGATTTACACTGCTGTTTTGTCCTATCACGGTTTTATTTCACTTTGGTATTGTTTTCTTGTGTTAGTTTCTCCCAAGAGGTTTTTATTATCATGAAGTGTGTGTTTTTATCTTGTTGTTTATTGTGTGTTTTGTTTTAATACTGCAGGTTGTTCGTGACTGTCGACGCGACTCTTCCCACGAGGGTGCCCTCACTGATCGACCTCACTACCCCTATTTTGTGTAGGCCGTGCACCTCACTTTTGTTTTATTGTGTCTGTGTGATGCCTTTGAGTGCATGCTTTCTTTGGCCATTTTACACTAATTTAGTCGTTTTCTATTTTTCAGTTGTGTGTGCGTGTTGTCACAAAATCACGGGGTAGTTCGTGTTAGTGTGGTGAGTACTTCCCTTGATCCGGCCCTCACTAGTCCCTTGCACATTCTTGGACTGACGGTAGTTTTTCTTTTCTTTTAATGAACCCATTAGGTGTTCTTTTATTCTTAATTCCAGAATAAAGTGTTTAGTCTGTGATCCCTTTTTATATACAATAAAATTGTGCCTCTTGGGGGAAATCCATGTCTCTGCTTTTGTTCTCACACCAGTGCATCCGTTTAAAATATTTGAGTTTGCTTTTGTCAAAAAGTTAAACTTTAGTTAATTTTCTTTTGAAGTTACCATGACCTGGTAACATTCATATATATAGTCTCCACCCCTTTCCCTTCATTTCAATTTCCAAAAAAAAAACAAAACAAAAATTTGCTTTTCAAGTAATTTTTTTTAACCATTTTATTTTGAGAATTGGGAGGCAAACAGTAAATGAGGATATAGTGACAACAAGGAGACACATGCAAAAAAGGGAGGGCTCAGCCTAGATGAGGGTGGGACATGTGCTGGTTAGGGTCAAAAGTCAGGATTGAACTGAAAACCACTAGCATTTACAGACAACGTTCAATGGTAACAGGTCACACTATCAAAAGACAAGAGGCAGCTAAGCTCTAACTAAAGGTGCAGGGGTGGTGGTGGTGGGGGTGGGGTATTTGCCTGGTCAGTGTCGGTACAGGCGTGTGCTCCATACGGCTCTGTCAGCTCTGTCTGTTACTTACTGTAGCTGGAAACAGCCTGGATGTTGAGGATGGACTGTTGGCCCAGTCTGCACAACAACATGCAAAAACACACAACACAAAACAAGACAACACATGAACACAGACAGGTCAGTTAAGTTTCAAACACCATCATCTGCAATTGTTGAATATCTTTGTAATATAGAATGCTGCCAATTCTTTTCAGCATGTACCATATTTTTCAGACTATAAGTCAAATTTTTTTAATGGGTTGGATGGAGGGTGTGATTTATATTCCGGATTATTAACACATTATATAATTTCATATATTATTTTCACACTGACAACCACAAGAGGGTGCCGTTGAGCATGAGCATATTCTTTATGCTATAGTTATCTGAATAATTGTTAATATGTGATGCTAACATACCAGGAACATTCTCAATTCGTTGTTTATGTATCATGTAACATTAGCTATATGTGTTACGTTAGCATATATTATCATGCTGTACACCCATTCAGCCTGTTCTCCATTCTATTTTTGCCTTTAAGATGAAATGTCTCTTCTTGGGGTTGATTTTATCAAATACATTTTCAACCAAAAAATTTAACTGCAGTGCAAATTTTATATGATTTTTCTTTCTCATTTTTTTGGCTGGTACGACTTTTACTCTGGAATGAGTTATAGTCTGGAAAATACGGAATTCTAATAAATTGAATTACACTTTAGTCATAACATAAATACTGCTGCTGCTGAATGACACTTTAGTTATTAATGTTGAAAAGATGGGAATATTTTCAGAGCACAATTTTGGGCAAGAGGTGACCACTTATATTTAATAATAATAATTATTATTATTATTACTTATATTTAAAGATTTTATTTTTACATGTAGTATTTATTAAACCAGACAAACAATTGAATATAGTTTTATTAAAGGTCTGAGGTTGTGAAGTAAATATACCAGTATGTGTGTATTTTGAATTCCCGAAGCAGAAATTTTCCACTAAGTGAACAAAGGAATGTTAAGAATTCCTTTGTCTCAGCTTAATATTTTCCCACCTAGGAATGGGTCACGCCTTAGAGGCAATTTAACCAATGAGGTGTTCTCATGAAACTGTGTAATATGACGCTCCCCCAATCTACCAATCCCATTTAACCACATGCCCTTTCTTCCTGTTCAGTGGGTGATGTCACTGGGCAGGGCTTGTTGTTTCAACAAAACTCTTTGCCCAGAGGAAGAACCCGGGAAGTGAGCGCCATTTTGAATTCAGGACTAGAAGCCACGTTGCTGTTCTGCCTTCTCTTGGTCCTCACCCCTCTCAGCTGAGATGAAATGACATCAAAGGTTTTCTCTGTGCTTATTTGTTTAATAAACCTTTAAACTTAACAGAGGTAAATGGTGGAAATATGGTACTTTTGCACGCTTGTGGCTGACAAGGCCAATGCGAGATAGGCAGGTGTGGCCGGAGCGGCTACAGATAAAGGTAACATCAGGTACAACTGTTGATGCTTTGCGATTTTTCCTTCTGTGGTTATTTTTGAGGGACTCCGCAATTTTCCTCTCCTTTGAGGGACTCCTCTTTTGAGGGACTCCTCAAAAAAGGAGACAGCCTGGTGGATGATGTGACGCCAGGAGACGCGGTCAGCAGCCAGAGCAGACCACTGGTGATGGTCAATGTGGCAAGCACTGAGGGATTTCTTCAGGGAGCCTTTGTAATACTTCTTTGATGCCCCTCTGACACGGTGGCCAGTGGAAAGTTCACCATACAGGGCTATCTTGGGTAGACGATCATCCATTCTGGAGACATGCCCTGCATGATGTAGTTGTGATCTCAGAAGCATGGCCTTGATTCTAGTGATCTCCGCCTGTTCATTGACCTCAACATTTGTGAAGTGGCCACTCCAGTGAATGTTAAGAATAGTGCGGAGATGCTCCAGGAGTTGCAGGTGGTGTCGATACGTTACCCACGACTTAAGTAAATGTAAGTACGATGGCTCTGTACACATTGATCTTGGTGTCCTTTCTCAGATGCTTGTTTTTCCATACTCTGTTGTACACTCTGCCAAAAGCGCTGTTTGACTTTGCCAGTCTGTTATCTATTTCCCTGTCGATCTTGGCGTCTGACGTAATTATACACCCCAGGGAGGTAAACTGATGAACGGTCTTCAACACAGTCTTGCCAATGGTGATATGAGGAAGCTGGTACTGTTCCCGGTGTGGAGGCTAGTGGAGGACTTTCGTCTTTTGCAAGCTGACCTTGAGTCCGAAGAGTTGGGCGGCTTCCGTGAAGCAGGATGTCAGATGCTGCAAAGCTCTTTCAGAATGGGCAACAAGGGCAGCGTTGTCAGCAAAGAGAAGGTCTTGAAACAGCTACTCGAGAGTCTTTGTGTGGGCCTGTAGTCTCCGGAGGTTTAATAATCTGCCATCAAGGCGATAGTGGAAGTAGACAGCACCGTCACCATCAAGGCCTTCCATGGCCTCATTGAGCCAGCTTGAGCTGAAGATGCTGAACAGGGTCAGTGTGAGGACGCAACCCTGTTTCACGCCATTAATGTTGGGGAAGGGTTCAGAGAGGTCACTGTTTAACCTAACGTGGATGCGCTGGTTTTCATGCAGCTAGATGACCATACTGAGGAACTTTGAGGGGAAGCTGAGGCGCTCCATGATTAGTCAAAGTCCCTTTCTGCTCACCGTGTCAAACGCCTTGATAAGAACAACAAATGTTACATACAGTCCTTTGTTCTGTTCCCAAAACTTCTCTTGAAGCTGCCTGAGGATGACGACCATGTCTGTTGTACCCCGGTTTACTCTGAAGCCACACTGGGTTTCTGGGAGGTGGTCTTCTGCAATGATGGTTACTAGCTTGTTCAGGAGCACTTGAGCAAATATTTTTCCTGCAATGGAGAGCAGGGTGATGCAGGGTAATGATGACTGCATCGTGGAGGTCTCTTGGCAGTTTGCCCTCCTCCCAACAACAGACAAGAAGTTTGTGGAGCTTGCTGTGTAACGCTGCACCTCCACATTTCCAAAGCTCAGGTGGAATTCTGTCAATTCCTGCTGCCCTGCCACTCTTCATCTGCTCTATGGCTTTAGTAAGTTCTTGCTTAGAGGACAGTTCATCCAGTTCCACTTTAACTGGCAGCTGAGGGATGCGGAGGAGTGGTGAGTCCTGGAAAACTTAATCAGCACTGCGGAGTGCATGGAAGTGCTCAGACCAACTGCTCAGAATAGCCGTCCTGTCCTTGAGGAGTGCCTGTCCATCAACACTACGCAAAGGACTCTGTGCATGGTGTGGGGGGCCATACACTGCCTTGAGGGCTTCATAGAAGCGCCTTAAGTCACCAGCATCTGCACACTGCTGAGTTCTTACTGCGAGGTTAGTCCACCAGTGCATCACTTGAAGCTTGAGTGAGAGGTTGTTGCAGATGTGACGGAAGGCAGCTTTCCTCACAGGACAGGAGAGCAGGTGGGCCTAGTGGGCTGATTATCTCCTGAATCTCTTCGGTGTTTTCATCAAACCAGTCTTTATTCCTTTTAGTGGTGAACCCATGGACCTTTTTAGATGTGGCTCATTTCAACATTGTTGAGAAACATTTTTCTTGGGAGATGAAATTTGTTTAGGTGAACAGGAAATAATGCAATATTATCAATATCGCGACATCATGCAGCCTTAATTAAAAACACATTACCAATACGTTAACAATATGTAGAAGCTCCGAGTCCACTTGAGGAAGTGCTGTTGATGTGTGGATGCTTTATATTCAGGTGTTGCAGCATTGATGAAGTACTGTATTGAGGCTAATGCTAATACTGCAGTGCAGAGCTCTCCCCAGAAATTCTGAGCAAGGAAGTGTGCTGGAGCATATCTCAGAGCCACAATTCACATGGGTTGGGAGGGGTCACCACCTGAGGGGGATGGTCTTGGTTGGACCAAATGCAAGACCTTGTGTTGTCAGAGGTTTGAAATGTAGCAAGTAGGTGCTCAGATTGTGGCATGCAGGCACTGTTTGACTTCTGTGCCATTTTCTGAGGACAGCCCTACAGTAGTAGACTAATGCTAATGATACAGTGGGAGGCTAATGGTGCAGTGGTAAGCTAATGGTGCATTGGGATACTAATGGTGCAGTGGGAGGCTAATACTGCAGTGGTAAGCTAATCCTAATGGTGCAGTGGAATGCAAATGCTGCAGTGATAAGGCTAATGATAATAGTGCAGTGTTAAGGGACGGCGGTGGTTCAGTTGTAAACCTGTGAAAACTAAGAAACCTGTGTGTGTGTGTGTGTGTGAATGTGAGCCTAAAGCGCTTTGAGCACCCTGAAGATGGAAAAACACTATATAAGTGCAGTCCATTTACATTTATGCTAATGGTGAGGTGGTATGCTAATGCTGCAGTGGGAGGCTAATGCTAATTTTGTGGACATACACTGTGTTATCTTCCTCAGACAGCATAAAATGATCCTACATTCTGACATGTTTGGGTTTTTATGCTGCTTTTCTAGAATTTCTACTTAAATGGTAAATGGTCTGCACTTATATAGCGCTTTTCCACCTTCATGGTGCTCACAGCGCTTTACATTAGCTTCACATTCACCCATTCACACACACACACACACTCATAAACCAGTAGGTTTCTAAGGTCTAACGTCAGTCCTACTGGGGGCCTAAGTCAGGGTTCAGTGTCAGTGTCTTGCCCAAGGACACTTCGACATGTGGACAGTCAGAACCACCAACCTGAAACTAAGTGTTTTCATAGTTTGGGGGTGGGTTGCACTAAAACAAAGACAAACATTTGAAGTTCTCATTATTTATAGGTTATTATTCTATTATTTTACTGGTTTGGCCCACTGGAGATCAAATTGGGCTGAATGTGGCCCCTGAAAGAAAATTAGTTGTAAGACCCCTGATCTATACTAACAGTAACTGAATTGAAGAAAATAAGTGACAGATGCATTGATGACAGGAAGTGCAGGAGGTGCACCATGTGTAGGTGTGAATCCTCACCTGTCCTCCTCTCCTTCCAGAAGTTTCCTGTAAGTGGCGATCTCAATGTCCAGTGCCAGTTTCAGGTTCATCAGGTCCTGCAGGAGGATGAGAAGCACATCACCATCATTACATAATATCACTTTAACATTACCTTATTGTCACTTTAACTTTAGCTTAAAGGGGACGTAACTCTGGAGGACAAAAAGTTCCAAAATTAAACAAATAAATACATAATTAAATAATTAATTAAATATGTCAATTAAAAATGTTATTAAATACATAAATGTGTTATTACATGTGTCATTAACTAAATATGTCATTTTACAATTCATTTTCCGAACAAAACAAAACAAAACAAAAAAAAAAAAATATATATATATATAATGTTTTCAATAATTATTTCAATAATCATTTCATTGCAGTGGATCATTAATTTATTCATCTGTCAACATTCACGGTTATGTTTTAGTGCACCTTTTTCCCCCTCTGGTTTTTTTATGATTCATCATTTATTTCATTAAATAATTAGTTATATTTATGTATATTTTTGTGCACTATCCTGCATTTAGTTTATTTTTTTCAGGTTGATGATTGTTTTCCGTGATAGCTAGTGTAAATTAGACAGGCATTTGGTTCTGCAAGGAGAGCTTTTGGGAGTGACCTGTCCTTTTTCTTGTCTCACCTCCAACTGTGAACGCTGGTTTCAAGAGTGTGCTCTCACTATGTACTGTAAGTATCTAAACACCCACCCATCTAATTTCTCCGATTGGCTGGCGTTTCTAAACCTTAGCCAATCATCATTGCTTAGGAGATTATCTCACTCTCCCCTCCCTTGCCACACTGCAACACACTCAGCTGCAGATTAGCTATGAAAAATAGGTTTACTACCCTTTTGCACAATGAAGTAGCCGTGTGCACACGTTTTCTGGAGGTCATTGTGTCGTGTGTGACATTACGACTTCATACATAATGTCACCAGGTCATGTAGCAATTTTCCGTGATTTTTTGGCAGCACTGCTGACATACACACAAATGAGAAGACACACACACTTGTACGAGTCCTGTATCTGTATACGCAAAGGCGGTGACAAGGCAGCCTCAGTAACATGTAGTAACGACATTATACTGACAGTTAGAGTAATTAATTAGATTACTTGTTACTGTAAAAAGTAACGGCATAAATGCTGTTACTCCCATCATTGACTACAACACAAAGTCCGTGAAATAATTAATTCATTTGTGAAATAATAATGTTTTTTTTTACCTCAAATGAATCAGTATTATAATAATGAATGACACATTTAATAACGCATCTATGTTTGAATTTAGATTTATCGAATTTTAATTAATTAATGACATATTTAATTATTATGTATGTATGTATTTAATTTTGGCACTCCATACGTATCATGCAAATTGCACTTTGTAATATCTTTACAACACAAGTATGTGTTGTCTGTGTGTGAGGAGACCCTTAAATTAGGAAAAAAAAAATCCACTGTCCTTTTTTCCTGATCCATCTCTTGTTGGAGGGGGATGAAAATGCCCAGTTTTGGATTTTCTTTGCATCATACATCACATGCATAGATTAATTTAAATATCCCACCCCATCCCACCATACCAGCCTAGCTAACCCCACCTACTGGTCACAAATACCTCTGCTCAGAGATCCACCATTTTTCTCTATCATTAGCACAGAGACACAGAAATAGTATGTCAGTCAAAGCTAAATATGTTTCCTGCTCTGTTGGACGCTGCTCTGCTCTGCACAGGACGCATGTATCTACATCAACTTCCAGCTTCGTGGATTGGATTTATTTTTGATGAAAATGTAGCAGCTACAGTCCCAAAGAAGACCCCGTTAGTGTGTGCTAACCACTTCACAGCAGACTGCTTCTTTAACTTGGGTCAGTACAACAGAGGCCTGGCATCAAAACTCTTAGAGGCTAGCCTTTGCTTGTGGTTAAAAATGAGGCCAAACAACCTTCTTGCTTGTCTGAAGGGAAAAGGCCCTTTTTAATAACAACAATGAAATTTATACATGAGGAATATCACAATTGGTCCATAAATCCACGTTACATAAGTACATTGCATAAGTTTGCCAGAAGAATGTTCCAAACAGGATGTAACTTTACATTAATGTGGCTTTAACATTCATTTTTTATGTGCTCTTCACTTTACCTTAATGTCGCTTTAACTTTATCTTAATGTCACATTAACTTTATCTTAATGTCACATTAACTTTATCTTAATGTCACATTAACTTTATCTTAATGTCTAACATTAACTTTATCTTAATGTCTAACATTAAATTTACCTAAATTATACTTAAACTTTACATTAAGGCCATGTTAATTTTACCTTAATGTCACTTTACTTTGATTGTCACCACCCCCCCTCCTACCTGGTACTCTCGCAGTTGTCTGGCCATGTCCTGCTTAGCTCTCTGCAGAGCGTCCTCCAGGTCTCTCGTCCGGGCTTTGGCCTCCTTCACAGCCAGTTCTCCACGCTCCTCTGCCTCGGCCAGCTGGTTCTCCAGACCACCACGCTAAGAAACACAAACATGATTTAAACTAACTAAAGCTTGACCAGTTATTTGGCCCAATCATAGGGTTTCACCAATTAATCGGTATTGGTTAATATTCAGCCGATTTTATTCGCTTTTTTTTTTGCTGCTGAGTTTCTATGGCTGCTGCTCCTGTGCACATGTGTACGCTGCCTGCAGAGTTAGAATTAGAGTAAAGCCTGTCACTATTGCTTTTCCTTCTCCTCTGGCAATCAGCCTGTCATCCCTACACACCTGCTCCTGAAATCACAGACTGACACCAATGTGTTCTGACAAGAATTGAGCTAAAATCCCCCACTCCAGACCATCCCCATCCCACACACTCCAACAGGGACAACTATTCCCCATCCTCCACACCGTATCACCCCCACCCCACACACTCCGAAACCGCCACCACTACCACCACCTGCACACACTCATAGGAATGGAGCACTTTTCCCCTCGGTCTGAAAGCCCCCCACTGGCTTATGTACGAACCCCGCAGATTTCCATGCACTTCTGATCTACCTCACACTTCTTTCTGCAGACAAATGTAGGGGAGACTGGGGACAGTGGAAACACGGGTCTCAGTTGTAACACTTGTAACTTTTCTAATCAGGAAGAACTTTGAAGTAACCTAATTCACTCTGCACATTGCTCAGTTTAGTCCTTACTCCACATGGGTAGTTGTAGCCACACATTAACATTAACCCTAACCCCAAATCACAACAAAGTTGTCTCACAGTGCTTTACAAAAACAAAATCAACTACAAAAATAGATAAAAAGTCCCAAGATTTTGTGATCAGCAATATTTTTCTCTATTTTTATCATTCATAGTTTGTTTGTAGTTGTACTTATTACAGGGACGTCTTGTTGACATTTGAAATAATTGTTTAATAAACTATTTTAATTCAGTACTTAGAAAATATAGACAGATATTTTCCATTTCTCTGTTTTGCCCAGAATAAAAACTACTACATCTATAACCTGTGGTTCCACATGGATCAATTATTAGTTTGATATCAGAATATTTTACAGATCAAATATTATTCTGATATCAGAATATAATACAGGTCAAAATATTAGTCTAATATCAGAATATTTTACAGGTCAAATATTAGTCTGATATCAGAATATTTTACAGGTCAAATATTCATCTGCCAGAATATAATACAGGTCACATATTAGTCTGTCTCACACAGTGAGAGTCTGGGCCACGGAGCCGGTAGTAAGTCGGGCCAGTTCCCGATGAGACTTGGACTCTGGCAGGGCTGCCCTTTGTCAACGGTTCTGTTCATAACTTTTATGGACAGAATTTCTAGGCATAGAAATTTCTAGGCTGAGTGGGCAAGGGAGGGTTCAGTGGCAGGAGGATCTCATGTCTGCTTTTTGCGGTTGATGTGGTCCTCTTAGCTTCGTGAAGTAGTGACCTCCGGCCCTCATTGGGCTGGTTCGTAACTGAGTGTGAAGCAGCTGGGATGAACTTGTACTTCCAAGGCAGTGGCCATGGTCCTCAGCCATAAATGGGTAGAGTGCCCAGTCTAAGGGTCAGGGGGGAGGTCATGCCTCAGGTAGAGGAGTTCAAGTACCTCAGGATCTTATTCACAAGTGAGGCAAGGATGGAGTGGGAGGTCGACAGGTGGATTGGGGCATCATCTGCAGTAATGTACGTGCTAAACCAGTCTGCTGTGGTGAAGGAGCTAAGCCAGAAGGCAAAGCTCTTGATTTACCAGTTAAACTATGTTCTGACCCTCACCTGTGGTCATGAGCTTTGGGTAATGACTGAAAGAATGATGGTGTGGGAAGAAGCGGCCAAAATAAGTTTCCTTTGCAGGGTGGCCGGGCACAGCCTTAGAGATAGGGTGTGGATCTCAGACGTCCAGGAGGGACCAGGGGCAGCCACTGCTCCTCCATGTTGAGAGGAGGCAGTTGAAGTGAATTGGACATCTAGTGACAATGTCTCCTGGATGCCTCCCTTGAGAAGTGTTCTGGGCATGTCCATCCAAAAGGGAGGGACTATAGGGAGGGATTATATCTCTCAAGTGGCCAAGGAATGCCTCAGGATTACCCTGGAGGACCATAGTGGATGGTAGTGGACTGTAGTGGCCTGTAATGGATGATAGTGGACTATAGTGGATGGTAGTGGACTGTGGTGGACTTGTACCTGGGCTTTAACAGCTTCTATCTCACTCTGCAGACGGCTGATCAGTCGGTTCACTTCGGCCACTTCTGCCTTCACCACACGCAGCTCGTCTCCAAACTGACTGGCCTGCACCGACATCTGGTCAAACTATAAACACACCACACACACACACACACACACACATGTAAATATATGTGTGTTCTGGGCAGTGAAATATTGAAGCTCATTGAACTTTGAGTTATGATTCATGGCTGAGCCCAGATTGAGGCCCTCTCAAGCTCAATTCAGACTGCAGGTAAATGTTCCCAAATCTGACTTTTTGCTTCCATTTGACCTGCATTAGCCCCCTTAAAGACAGTCTGAACAACATAAATCCAATTTTTTAAAAATCTGACAAAGGCCACTTTCATATGTCATGAAAATCTGATATTTTGCAATGTGTCTGAACAGCCATGTCACATTTATCCAACTTTTTCAGTTACTTCCATGATTGAGACAACAAACATAAAGGCCCAGAGATAGGATATTATGAGTTTATGACTAGCTTAATGTCACTAAACATGTCACTATCCAGAGGCTGTTTTCAGTCATCAAGCTATAGGTGCCAGTGTTGGGAAAGTTCACCTTGATTAGGAACTAGTTCAAAGTTCAGTTCAAGTTAGTCAATATGAATTAGTTCAGTTCATCGTTCATTCTTCCAAATTATGAACTAGAAGTTCATGGATCCCAAAATGAACTTTTTTGTTCTTTTTTTTGTTCTTTTTTATGTTATTGTAAACTTATTATTAACCGTTCCTGACGTTATCCTGACCGTAGTCAGTAAATCAGGGGCAAATGTCGTCCTCTTCCTGGGGTTAACTTCCTTCTGCAGGTTCTTAGAACACAAGGAGTGGTTTCAGTGAGCTTCGTTTTCAATGTTTATTTCCAAGAACGGGACAACACCTGCTCCACTCGCCGGTCACACTCTGTACATTTAACTCTTTTTCTGCGCTCCCAAAAACTCTCTGCACCTCTCTCTCTCTCTCTCTGCTCTGCCCAAAACGCTTCTCATTGGCTATTCCACAACATTATGTTGTCAAAATTTGTTCAGAATAATACAAAAATGACATCTATGATAATGCTGTGTTTTGATCCCATTTTATGCCTTATAGGACTCAATAAATACATGATAAGAAAGAAATGTGAACTACATATGAGCGCAGTTCAATAAATGCCACGTGTTCACAACTTCCCGTTCATTTGGCAAAAGTGAACGAGTCGTTCACGTTCGTCAAAAATATGATATCGTTTGTGAACGATCGTTCAATGAAGTCGTTCAGGTACAACACTGATAGATGCTGAACTTTAAACCAGTCACAGTAAAACTGTTCATATCACTTAAAGGACTTTTTTTTAACTGAGTAATATGCCCAAAATCAGACAGTGAACTAACTGTATGCAGGTCCAGGTGGGCAGGACTGGTAGGTACCGGGGAATCTCGGTAGTTCGTAGCATAGACGTATCCTTCATATCTCTGGTCTTCTCCATCATATGAAACCTCTCGTTTTTGCCTCAGCTTTATACATTTTTAATCTTAAATCTTGATTTATTTGGCTCTTTCTTGCACATCAATACTCCACTGTTGCCCATAGCAACCGCTAGCATTTTAGCCTTCCACATATGTGAAGTACCATGCTGTACTTCCTCATTTGTCATTACGTCGGAGCCCCTTCCATATGCAGGTCACTTCAGGGATGCATTCCACACACACACATTTAATTCACATTGAATGTGTAATATGAATGAGCACACAAAAAAAATCGGATTTCACCAAAAAAAAAAGTAATGTGCATTAAGAACTGCTGTGTAGTGTTGCGCGGGCTATCCACTGGCCAGCGGATATCCGCGGGTGACCCGCGAGTCGGGCGGGCTGGGTCGCAGTATTAATACATATTGCGGATGCGGGTGGGGCGGGTCAAGGACGATCAATACCCGCTGAGGTGTGTGTGTGTGTGTGTGCGTGCGCGCTCGGCTCGCGCATGTGAAAGCCCGTCAATTCCTGTTTTGAATGCTTTTTTATCCCAACTTTTTGTTATTTGTTATTAGCGCCAAATCTCCCTGAACACTCAGAGATAAGAGTGAAAATGGCGGACTTGATCAGGGAGAAGATTAAAACAGGCGATGCGAAGGTTGTACGGAAACGTTGTATGTGTTGGCTTTATAGAGTGATGATGTGGGTGGAGTCTATTTTATGTGCTGGAGTGCATATTGAGACGTTAGAAAGGAGGCAAAAATTATGCTTCATGACTTTTAACATTAGAAGCACAAGGTAAAGATGCTGCGAATGTACTATGTGAGTTTAGAGCCAAATTTAAGCTCGTGGGTTGATAGCGGGCGGGTTGGGTTTATCGATACGTGACAACATGCGGGTTGGGCGGGGCGGGCCGAGCCACGTCTTGGGTTTGGGCGGGGCGGGTTTCTGTAAAAACCCCTAACCGCGCATCACTACTGCTGTGTGAACGTAGTCTCAGGCTGTGTCCGAAATCCCTCTCTAGTCCCTATATAGGGACCACGCCATTTTGTAGGGGTGTACAAATCATTAGTGAACTATTAATAAGCACTAAAAACAAGTTTACGTAACAAACCCTGGGCAGTGCCATTACCACCCAGATATGCATTTAATTTCCGCCTGAAGTACTGTAGGTTGCACAGTGTTTGCTAATGTAAACAGACTTTGATTGCTAGCATTTTGTGAGCTATAATGTCCTGGGGATCTACTTTGTCTGTAGACGCAATAGACTGGAAAGCTATGGACAATCTGAAAGCCTCTGAGGCACATCAGCAGGGCCGTTGCCAGCTTTGGCTGGGCCCAGGACAACATCATCTGAGTGGGCCCTCTCCTCCTGCATCAATTTGGCTTTCTCTCTCGTCCTTCTCTCTCTCGTCCTTCTCTCTCTCCTCCTTCTCTCTCACTGATAGCCTCTCTCTCCTCTCTCTCATCCTCCCTGGTAGCCTCTGCTTTCTCTCTCTCCTCCTTCTCTCTCTCCTCCTCCTCTCTCTCCTCCTCCTTGGAGCTACAAACCTCGACAGTGTCTATATGTATACATATACATATTTTACATATATATATATATATATATATATATATATATATGTAAAATAACATTTATTACAAAGTAGCCCAACATTACCAGGGGTCAAAAATCAACCATTTCACAATTAACCATTTGAAAAACATTCAATTTGACTATTAATCACTATCAAGCATTATTATTGCATATTATTATTATTAGGCTATTATTATTATTATTATTATTAATAATAATTATTATTATTATGATTAGTTATTTATTCATGGTGTTGTAAATGGGTCCATACTCCATTCAAAATGTTAGCAAAGAAAAAAGGAGAGAGAGAGAGAGACAGAGAGAGAGCGCACTCCTATCCAGAGACACGCAAAAACAACGTCACCTGCAGCAGGGCTGACGTTCCCATAACAGATAAACCAAAACGACTGTTTTGGGGGTTGGAACTGGGTTATGAATTAGGGTTGCCACCTCTGTCTGACAAAAATCCGGGACACAGATCAGTCCTCACTCTGTGTATCTTCTATCTCCAACTATGAATGGTGCATCACATGTTTGGGTTAGGCTACATTACGAGGCTGGAAAAAGTTTCCTTTACCTGGTTCAGCTGTCCCACCTGCTGCATCATCTGAATCTTTTTTAAATATTTATGGAGTGACCCCCTGAGGCTCTTTGCTTCTTCATCTCTTTTTCTCTTGTCTTTTCTTTTCTATGCTCCTGATGTGTGCATAATGGCAGGCAAGCACGCAGGCTTATTTCTGAAACTGTGTGATCAAATAGTGCTGCACTTTATTATGTTTTAATCAAAGACCAAACCATCTCTGCATTATGGGTGATATAGGGGTGTCCTTGACTCTATTTTCGAGGAAAATACAGGCAAAAGAACCAGAAATAATTTATTTAATGCAAATGTATCATATTTCACCCACAAATCAACACATTTTGAAATTAAACAGAATTATTAATCATATCTTCATGAAGAATCAATTCTGGGCCCCCCTATGTGTCTGTTTGTCCCCCCGTGACGACGGCCCAGCACATCAGTATCTGCATTGCAACAAAGTCAGTTGCGTTATGTCATACAAATACGATATATCATTCTATCTATCAATCCAACATACACATACAAGCAATGATGTAACATTAGCTCTACTGTCTGTGAACATTCGCTTAAATGGTGAATATTGTTTGTCCCATCTCCAATCAGCTGTTTTAGCAAAACACCGGCAGCAATGTTAGTGTATGACAACTTCTTCACAATTAACTCTCAGTTTCATAGTTAAAGCTTTTATTTCACAGCTAAAGTTTCAGAATTTACCATCAGATTAAAGTTTTCTTAGTTTCTTTGTGGAGACAGTGGTTTGGTCAGTGGCTCGTCACCTCTTTGGCTCAGAGTCCTGCACGGTTCTGATTTGGACAAACCGCAACCACCCGTACCCGTCATGTTCAAACTCGTATCCGACCCGTTTTCCAACGGAAAAAAAAAAAAAATCCGAACCGACCCGCTATAAATGAACCCGATATCTGAGTAATTGAGTAATTGGATAAATTCTTCGGTCTCCTTCAACCCATCCCTACTGTCCCTCTCAGCCTCTTCCCTTTGTCCTCCTCAACTCCTCCCCTCTGTCTCTCTCAGCCCTTCCCCTCTTTGCCCTTCAGCTCCTCCTTTCTGTACCTTGCTCTTATACCAGGCTTCAGCCTCCTCCCTGCTTCGGGCAGCAATCTCCTCATACTGGGCTTTGACTTCGGCCACGATCTGCTCCATGTTCAGGCTGCGGCTATTGTCCATCTGCACCACCACAGACGTGTCTTTGATACTGGCCTGAAGTTCACGCAGCTCCTGGGACACACAGGGACATAACCATGGTAACAGGGGATGGACCAAACAAGAACATCACCATGATTACAGGAGGTGGACCACACAGGGACACTACCAATGTCACAGGAGGACCACAAATCAAGCAAACAGAAAATAACAGTTGGACAGTATGCCGATATATTGGATGATGGTCCTTTCCCTTACCTTATCCCTACCCTTTGTCCCTTACCTTTTCCCCACCCTTTGAACCTGCCTCTTACCCAGTGTTGGGAAAGTTCACCTTGATTAGGAACTAGTTCAAAGTTCAGTTCAAGTTACTCAATATGAATTAGTTCAGTTCATCGTTCATTCTTACAAATTATGAACAGGAAGTTCATGGATCCCAAAATGAACTTTTACATTCTTTTTTTGTGTTATTATTGTAAACTTATTATTAACCGTTCCTGACGTTATCCTGACCGTAGTCAGGAAATCAGGGGAAAATTCTGTCCTCCTCCCGGGGTTAACTTCCCTCTGCAGGTTCTTAGAACACGAGTGAGTTTCAGTGAGCTTCGTTTTCAATGTTTATTTCCAAGAACGGGACAACACCTGCTCCACTCGCCGGTCACACTCTGTACATTTAACTCTTTTTCTGCGCTCCCAAAAACTCTCTGCACCTCTCTCTCTCTCTCTCTCTCTCTCTCTCTCTCTCTCTGTGCTCTGCCCAAAACTCTTCTCATTGGCTATTCCACAACATTATGTTGCCAACATTTGTTCAGAATAATACAAAAATTACATCAATGATAATGGTGTGTTTTGATCCCATTTTATGCCTTATAGGACTCAATAATTACGTGATAAGAAAGAAATGTGAACTACATATGAGCACAGTTCAATAAATGCCAGAATAACCACGTTCACAATTTCCCGTTCATTTGGCAAAAGTGAACGAGTCGTTCACGTTCGTCAAAAATATGATATCGTTGGTGAACGATCGTTCAATGAAGTTGTTCAGGTACAACACTGCTCTTGCCTTATCCCTACCCTTTGGCCCTGCCCCTTACCTTATCCCTACCCTCTGGACCTGCCTCTTACCTTATCCCTACCCTTTGGCCCTGCCCTTTTGCCTACCCTTTGGCCCTGTCCCTCACCTTACCCCTACCCCTCAGCTCTGCCTCTTACCCAAAAGGTCCTGATATCATTTAATGTTGTCAGTCAAGTCTCCATTGAGTTACAATTAGGACAAATTAATGAATGGAAGGAAAGACCACAAGTATGAAGACACTTAAAGAAAAAAAGAGTTTTTGTACCTCCTCATAGATGCTACGCAGGAAGTTAATCTCATCAGTCAGAGCTCCCACTTTGTCCTCCAGGTCTGCCTTCACAAGGTAGGCGGAGTCCACATCCTGTTCATGACATCAAAGAAAAGCACCACATGATGTAAGACAAACACCAAAACACAAAACATGGATCACATGGTCAGACATGGAGCATTGGTGACATGGTCAAAGCCGAGATGGCACAGAAGCCTGCAGTCAAGCCCAACTGCAGACAAAAGGAGTGTTTGGATGGAACATTAGGAAGAACCATTTGGAAGGAATGCTTGGATAGAACATTTGGGGAGAATATTTGGAGGGAACACTTGGAAGGAATGTTTGGATGGAATGTTTTGAAGGAATATGTCGATGGAACATTTAGAAGGAAACTGTGGAAGGAGCATTTGGAAAGAACTTATGGAAGGAATATGTAGAAGGAACATTTGAAAGAACATGTGAAAGGAGCATTCAGAAGAAGCATTTGCAAGGAATGTTTAGATGGAATGTTTTGATGGCACTATTGCAAAAATGATTGGGGGGAATTTTTGGAAGGAGCCTTCACATCTGTTAAGTCTCCACAAAGTATAAGTAATCATGTTACACGTGATGAGTATCTCGACATGATTATGTTCATCTAAAGAAGGTTCTATTTAGTGATTGACTATCAGGCTGAGAATTCCAGGATTCTTTTGTATCAGTATTAGTCTGTTGCTTTGCCCACTATACTCTTTTTTTCCCTGATTTTGATTTACAGACAAGTGAAGGAAAAAAGAAGAGAAAAAAGGCAGACAGAAAACTAAAAAGGAGAGGAAAACAAAGGGGAAAACAGAGGGAAATAAAGGAAAAAGAGATAAAGGGATGGATTAAGAAAATGGATGGAGGGATGGAGAAAAAAGAACACAAAAAAGTGTATGGATGTCAATGTGAATGTGATTATAAATGTGAATGTGAAGTCCAGATGTTTGCAGTAATTGAAATTGACTGAAATCGAGTTTCCCAGAAGTTTGAGTTTATATGCACAGAAGAAATCCAAATTATTGAGTTACGTATGATAGGCTCCCAGACACTAGGTGGCACTCCACACCCTTTAGCGTGATCAGTCTTCCAGTTGGCACCATTGAAGAAGAATTATCAATAAATAAAAGTATCAGATTTGAAGCAGACATAGTAGGAGAACAACAACACCCAGAGAAGATATGGACCACAAGCATGAAGACATGGACCACAACCATGCAGGAGCTGAGTATATTTGGTACAAACTGTTTCAAACTCTGATTTATTACAGTAATGGACATGTTGTCATGGTGACTCTGGTCACTTTCTGAAAGGGGGCGTGTCCAGCCCAGTCAGGGGTGGAGCTAAGGTTTACAGCATTTACATGTGGGGAAAAGCTCCATTAGAACCACATCATCTGACTTGGTTAAGGACTTTTTGAGTTGGTCTGACTTGACACTTTTAAAATTCCAGTCCCGCGAAGGTGTAAACGGGACTGTGAAAACTTCAATTTTAGTTGGAGTAAGGCAATAATTCTAATATCTCCAAGTGCATGTACATGTACTGAGTGTCTTTTTCAGTTAAATATATCATTAACTGAACATAAACCCAGTGTGTCCATCGGCTGTCAATTGACCCAACTCCATCTGAGTGTAAATATCAGTGTGAATGTCAATTTGACTGCGAGTGTGAATGTCATTGTAGATGTTAGTGCTACTGTTAATGTGAATGTGAAAGTGAGACTGACCTTCTTTAGGATGACAAAGTCATTCTCCAGGTTGTTCCTTTTGTTGATCTCCTCCTCGTATCTGAGACACAAAGGACAGGGTTAGGGAAAAGATCGAAGATAGAAAAGATAGCTACAAGAGATCTCAACACACAATAAAATAAAGTTGGTCTCTTTTGCCATTCAGCACTAAAAACTAAAAAAACACTCTTACTTCAACTTCAAATTCATATCTGTGTAAATCTACAGAACTCATCTCCAACTACACCCCCCCCCACACACACACACACTACTGGGAACAGCCCCCCATGGGCATACCAATCACCACATCCTTTAATTAACACTCAATCTACAATATTTACATGGAATATACATCAAACTGAAATCATATCAACTCATATTAAATTCAATTTTATTTCTATTTATATATGAAGAGTTCATTTTTCGTTTTTTTTTTTTCAGAAAATTGCATTTTTTACTACATTCTAGGTAATACTCATTGATTTGATATATTATTTATTCAATTTAGTGGATCTTACCAAATGAAATAAATAATATATCAAATAAATCAGTATTATTTGTGGAATGTAGAGTACAAAAATGACATTTTGTGAAAAAAAGAAAAATGGAGTTATCTGTTTTTGCAAATGAACTTGTGTTTCATATAAACAATGGCACCAATTATCCTCCATAAATACACCCAAAACAATGAATAAATGTCTATGCCCTGCAGTCAATGGCTATGTGTTCTACGAAGCACGAATTATGAGTATATAACAGTGGTCCGGTTCTGCAGCAGGTGTGTGTGTGTGTGTGTGTGTGTGCACCTCCAGACGCCCAACACATGGGGAAATTGCTGAGTAGAGAGGAAAGGACCAGATGACAATGTCCAGTTTAAACATATGTCGCAGGAGACTCCAAAAAAGACGAGAAAAAAAAAAAAAGACGAGAAAAAATAAAAACACACGCGGGGCAGAGATGACGGCGCGCTTATGTCGCAACGTTACAATATTTCAAAAAAATTATCTTTTTGCTCACAAGTTGGTGTGGGGCCATCTATTGGGGAACGCTGGTTTAGGTTCAGACTTACTTGTGTTTGTAGTCCTCCACCAGGCCCTGCATGTTGCGCAGTTCTCCATCCAGTTTGGTCTTATCGTTGTTGACCAGGTCCATCTGACGGCGCAGACCCGCCATGTAGGCCTCGAACAGGGGCTCCACATTAGAGCGACTCACCCCCTGGCCCTGGAGGAGCTCCAGTTTTGTCTCCAGCATCTTATTCTGCTGCTCCAGGAAACGCACCTGCAACACAACACACTAATGAAGTACAAGTACAGGAAAAGTACTCACATTCTATACTGAAGAACAAGTACAGCTACTTGTGTGAAAAACTGCTCTTGTAAGAGTAATAGTGATCATTTTATGTAACCCTTAAACACCCTAACCTCCAGTGATGACCAAAACCATCTACGGACAGCAGTTTGATAACTTCTGATCCATTAATTCTATCAATAATTGTCAATAATTGGTGGAAATGGTGTTCTTCATCTTTTCATGGTCATCAGATATGACCCATTTGGACGTTCACAGGCTCTGTAGTTATCATGTAAACACCATAATCAATCTTTATTTCTTCCCGTCTCTAATGTAATAACCCTCCTATTATGCTTTGAGGATTTTATGAAGTTTTTTTTTCTTAAATTAATTTTTAAATGTGCAAATAATTTAGCTCCTGCTGTACTAATGTTTTTCCTTTTACATGTAGGTTTTAAGCTATAGGAAGCATGTTTTTAGCTCAAATGTATTTGTATATTTTATGTGATATTTTTTATTAGAATAGGTAGCCTGATCAGGGACTGGGGTTGCCAATTAGCCATCTGGCTATAAGCCTCCTATGTATTCATATCTACAAGTTTTGTCATGGCTTTGCCATATTATGTTTGTAATAATGTGCATTGTCCCTGCTAAATAAATAAATAAAAATTATCTACCTTATTGAACATCTATTTGATCACTAAATTAAATGTAGTAAAATACTGGATTTGAACTGAAAAAACACAAACTATACTGGTTAATATTACAATAAATACTGATGAACCACTTAAGAAAGGTTAAATATAGCGAAAGTATATTTTTGGAAGTACCAAAAAAGTAACAGTAAGCCTTTTAAAAGTACAACTTTGCTATCCCTTTTCGTTACATGTATAGGTCTAGGAATGCTTCATAGGCAGGGGAGCCGGACTAAAAGGTTGTCTTTCAAATCCTCTGTATGCAGTAGAACGATACTACAACCAATCAATGTAATCTTTAGGATGCCGGTGTTACACGCTGGAAAGATCATGGAGGAGAGTCCAGAGAAAGTTAAGAATGACTAAACAAAATTGGGGATTATGGAATTTAACAACTGTTGTCACTTTTGTAAAAAGGATTTAAAGATTGCAGACATTTTCTCACATTCTTCATTCATCTTTGATAAAAAGAAATCGCCACCCATTGTTGTCCTTCTTATATGGTTGTTTCCAGTTGTTTCACTCTAAATCGTTGCAGCGTCACTTTGTTCAGTAGTAGGCTAAATGACAGTAGGCTAAATGACAATGGACTAAATGATAGTAGACTAAATGACAGTAGTAGTCCAAAAGACTAAAGACTAAATGGCAGTAGTAGACTAAATTACAGTAACCTAAGTGACAGTAGTAGGCAAAATGACAGTAAGCTAAAAGACAGTAAGCTAAACAACAGTACTAGGCTAAATGACAGGAAGCTAAATGACATTAGGAGGCTAAAGGACAGTAGTAGGCTAAATGAATGTAGGCCTTCAAGTTTTTTGATTCATTTTAGAATTTTTCCGTTTTTTTTTTCATTTGACGGTTTATTTTTCAAGTGAATAAATGTTGGCGACTGTGGCTCACAGAACATCACTCAACACTCACAGAACAATGCAGAGGACCAAGACAACAACACTAAAGATTCACAAAACAACACTAAAGGCTGTGGCTCATTTGGTAGAGCGGGTCGTCCAATGACCAAAGGGTTGGTGGTTTGCATCCTGGCTCTGTCTATCCACATGTCGAAGTGCCCTAGGGCAAGACACTGAGCCCTGACTTAGGCCCCCAGTAGGACTGATAGAACCTTAGAAACCTACTGGTGTATGAGTGTGTGTGAATGGGTGAATGTGAGGCTAATATGAAGCACTTTAAGGACTATGAAGGTGGAAAAGCGCTATATAAATACAGTCTATTTAATGGCATGGTAAAGTGTCTATAGATGGACACAACTGTTTTTTGTTTTTTTTTATATGGTCTTGACGGCTGAGCGGTTAGTGCTCTTGCCTCATAGCATGAAGACCCAGGTTCAATTCCCAGACTCTGCGGGTCTTTCTGTGTAGAGTTTACATGCTGTTCTAAAGAGGATGTGGTGAAATTATAGGGTTCAACCATCATTTCTGTTGTGGGTAATTTCTTATTCGTATCGCTTTAGGTTTTTCTTTGCATCATGTTAGCCTTTTCTTTGCAATGCGTTACTCTTTTCTTTGCAACGTTTTAGCCTTTTCTTTGCATTGCATTAGCTTTTTCTTTTCATCACCTTAGCCTTTTCTTTGCATCGCGTTAGCCTTTTCTTTGCATCGCAATAATGTGCATGGCTGAGGTTTTTTGTCCACTGTACGAATGGTTTTGTGGTAGATGTTTATATATTTACCTCTGCCAAGGAGGTTTTAAATTCGGGTCCGTTTGTCTGTCAGCAGGATTACGCAAAATGTTCTAAGTGATTTTAATTAACTTCTGAGGAATGATAGATAATGGGTCAAGGAAGAGTCCATTAGATTTTGAGCAATGAAAGTCAAAGGTCAAAGTCACAGTAAAGATCAACAGCTAAAACACATAAGTGGTAATTATCTCAGGATTCAGACAAGATAGAATCTCACATTTTTTCCATTCACATCATCTCACTTTCGGACATCAGATGGGTCAACACCTGTGGCTCCATCACATCATGTTTTGATATCATATGACGCCATATCAAGCCTTGACTGAGGTCTGCTGTCTCTGACTACCTTGTTGTAATTATATTCAGTTGCATCTCTTGAAGATCAGAATGAATGAAATGCATGAACATTTTTATAAACAAAATGACTACAATAATTTACTCTACAATGAGTCGAACCTCACCCTCAGGATATCTTGTGGCCCCCAAAGAGATGTGGTGAAAGAAGGTTGTCTGGGAAAGCTGGAGCAGAAGCACAAGATATATGTTGTCCTCCGAGTAGGGAGTCACACTAGACTTGAGTGGTACAAGAACCAGGAGAAGTTCATGGCAATGGGGAAGTCTGTGCTTTTTCACTCGCACAGGCAAGGGGTGATATACTTGAGGTGTTCTCTTGGTGTGAGTCGAATTTGCAGCTCAAGAAAGGACTACAAGGTTGCACTGTATGTCAAAGCGCAGACCTTGGTGTTTGTGGCAAAAGATGGGGAAGAACAGGAGGAGTGGTACCTGGCTATTAAAATCTGATTGAGGATGATGGTTATTCTACTCTGCCTCCTGCTGCGTCCTACAAACAGGTCTGGCCCGTCACTGAGGTCTTAGGTTTACTTCCTATAACTAGAAAAGCACTCTGAGAGCAACCCATAGTATCTTGGCCTTGAGGAATTTACACTTGTGGAGGCCACTCTGGCGACACAACACCATCTCTCAAAGGACGAAGATGAAAATGTATAACACGAGCATACTCTCCATTCTTCTGTATGGCTCTGAAATTTAAATAAGACCCTGGCCACAATGATTGTAGACTTCGATAGTAGGGCTCTCAGAACTATAGAGAACATCAGGTGGTCCCAGCGAATTACCAACAAAGAGCTTAGAGCCGCACAAACCAGCCTCTTTCGTGGCTGCAAAATGCTGCATCAGCTGGTTTGGTCATGTTCTCCGCCGTCCCCTAGACCACCCCACAAGAGCCATTCTGAATTTCGATCCAAAAGCAGCCGGCTGGAGAAGACCTGGAGGAAAGCCTCGCACCACATGGCTCGATATTGTGGAGGATGATCTCCAACAACGCTGAGTTGCCTTAGCTGAGGCGATGGAGCCACAATCATCAGCATTGTTGACAGCTCACACTCTTATCCTGAACAGCTCAACACATGGCAAGAGCATAAAAAGAAGACATAATTATACTCCATACATAGAACACAAACAGGAGAAAAAACCCATTACAATGAATGAGGCAGTAGTGAGGCAAGGTCCAGAGGACAATGTCCAGTTTAAACATATGTCGTGGGAGAGCGCTTCACGCACTCCAAAAAAAGACGAGAAAAAATAAAAACAAATGCGGGGCAGAAATGATGTCACACCGTCACAATATTTAAAAAAAAAAATCATTTTTGCTCACAAGTTGGTGTTGGCCAGTCTGTGTCCTCTCGTGGCCCGGAAATGGCCCGCGTGCTGACTATTAGGAAGCCCTGCCCTACACTCCGTTTATGAGAATTACAGTCTCAGGCAAGCTCAGAGGATAGTGACTGAGCCGTTAATCTAGGGTGCTCAATCCTGGTCCTCGAGAGCTACTATCCTGCATGTTTTAGATGTATCCCTCTTCCCACACACCTGATGGTCATTATCAGGCTTCTGCAGAGCTTGATGAGAGGTTTAACATTTGAATCAGGTATGTTAGAAGAGGGATACATCTAAAACATGCAGGATAGTAGCTCTGGAAGACCAGGATTGAGCACCTCTATATTACATGTTCTCCATTCACAATATGAGCTCCTGCACTCAGGCAGATGTATAGAGTGCCTAACTGCAGGGTGCAATTTATCAAAAAAACAGAGGGGGAGGTTCAACAGAAAAAAGCTTGAGTTGGATGTTATGACCCTTATTCCCACATGAAGAGGTTAGGGTTAGGGTGTCATCTGGGTCCGTATATGTGGTGTTCATTTGCTCATGAATGCAAATTGGGGAAAATAAAAACAGGTGCAATTATTGACGGCTGGTTGTCGCCGGGCTTTGGTTCTCTCTCCAACTGGTCTCAGGTCAAATTGAA